>CP139505.1:278263529-278676765 GCA_021014915.2 Artemisia tridentata subsp. tridentata | reverse complement strand
GGCTCAAGCTCGTTTATTTCTTTTAAGCTCGTTTATGCATAGTTATATGTATAGACAATATATATAAGTCTATATTTCTAGGGCTCTTTTAGGCTCGCGAGCCTAATCGATCATTAAATATAAATCTCGGGCTCGAGCTCGTTTTGTTAAATGAGCCTCAACTTAGGCTCGAGCTCGTTCGAGTTTTTTACCGATCCGATCCCGAGCTTTTCACGAACAGCTTGGCTCATTTTCACACCTACATATAATTAAGAAGAAGTTGGTTTACTCATTAATCACATTTGTAGGTCTATCTTTAGATCCATTAATTAGGCCTACAAATAATTTTTCTTTTAAATAATTACTATATATACTAAAAGGGGGGATTTTGGTCTGCTTCGAAGTGTTGTACATCACTGTTGTTTCAACAGTAACTTTCTGCTTAAAAAACATGTACAACACTGTTGTTTCTACAGTAACATGTTACTGTAGCTCTCAAAAAAAAATTCCCCTGCTATTACAAAAACTGTGTATAATCAAATCAATAAAGAAATCCAAAATCATCATCAGCAGCAACAATAACAATAAAAGAGAATCCAATCTATCTATTTGATGGAATCTTTAATAAGCAGATATGTGTTAACGTTAACTTTAATAATAAACAAACATAATCCGACACAAACCCAAAACCAACACACTCACAAACAATAAACACAATGAATCCGCAACTATCACAAATCCGGACGTCATCAACTTTTGTTTTACCTTCATCACAAATATCATGCCGCAACCTATAATCAAAATCCATAAATAAAAACAAAGAAAAATCAAATATCTCATCATACATCTTTTTCAAAGCATATCTACTTATAATCTTCGAATACATCAAAAAAAAAAAATCTGATATCAAAAAAATAAATAATCAACAATCCTAGATTCATCTAAGATAACAAAAACCATCTCAATAAAAAAAAAAAAAAAAAAAAAAACGAATCTCTTATAAAAAAAATTCGATCAATGGTGGTTTCGGTATCCAAACAGCCTCTTAGAAGGCTAAAAAGCTCCAGAAACCTTTAAAAGTGATCGATCTATCGATTGGGAGAATTTCGGAGTTCGCCGGAAAATTTTCCGGCGACAGCGGAGGTGGCGGCCGGGATAGTTGCCGGTCGGAGGTGGTGTTTCCGGCAATGGTTTTAGAGAGAGGGGAAAGAGTGTGTGTGAATGTGTTATTACTTATTAATGAGTGATTGAGTGAAGAGAGATAGAAATTGTTTTTTATAAAAATGGGAGGGACCAAAAGTGTACAAATGAAACTAAAGGGGTAGAAATGAGATAAAGGGGCGAGGGGTTAGTTTGCCAAAAGAGTAAAGCTTTTGAAATATTAACTGTGGGACCCATTTGACGTACCAAACGGACTCGGAAAATTATGAAACTTGCGCCATTGTTCTCGAAATAATTTTCCCAATAAAAACGAGTATAAATACGCATAACTTGATTCATTTCCTTTCGTGCTTTCACAACAATCCCGCAGCATCGCGCGGGTTACCCCACTTTGATATTAACCAAAAAAAAACTTCAACTCTTATCTTATGACACTCAAATTCATCCCACCTACACCTATAATACTACCATCCAAACTTCCTGCCTGCAACTCACTCCCTCAATTATACTATCAATACAAAAAGCTTCAACTTTAACGTGATCACGCATTTGAATCCAGCTACACTTATAACACTAACATCCAAAATACATCAAAATAATGCAAATCCTTTATTTTCAAAAACGCAGTAAATACCATTTCTTAAAAATCTGCAACAGCAACATAAATAAAAACATAATACACACCAATAAACCTTAACACCCTAATACCTTCATTACAATAACATCAAATCTAAATACACTAAAGCGCAAAAAAAAAAAAAAAAAAAAAAAAAAAAAAAAAAAAAAATTGATAAACTTTTTCCTCTGCAGAGAGCCGGATGAGGGGAGACCTTCACCTCCAGTTCGGGGGGCGGAGATAAATAAAAAACCCTAATTATTATCGCAACCCTAATGCCAGAGAACGTGTATACAAAACCAAAATGCCTTATAAACTGAAGCCCAAGTCCAGCCCAAATATGTTATAAAAAAAGTTATGTATACTCAAGCCCACTACATCAAAATATATACATTTTCTTTTTTTTCCTTTCTATTTACAACTATATATACAAAAATAATAATAATAATAATAATAAAACTTTAAATACTTATTATACAACATTTAAAAATTTTAATACAAACTCGCCCGCTGCAACGCGCGGGTTTCAACGCTCGTTGATGATCGAAGTGCGTGAAGAATTTATTTGTGTAAATGAACATATGAGATATCATTTTAAATAAATGATAAGAGGAACTTTTTTGTAAAGTAAAAAGTTAAGAATTTATATGAGGAATTTTTTTTGTAAAGTAAAAAAAGTTAAGAATTTATATAAATTGGTGACCAATATATATATATATATATATATATATATATATATATATATATATATATATATATATATATATATATATATATATATATATATATATATATATATATATATATATAGTGTAACTTTCTTTTCAGAACCACTTTAAGTGCGAGAACTGCGAGAATCACTTTTTAGCCAATAGATTAGTTGATCAAGGGTCAAAATTGAATGTGCCATTTATGTAAATAACCAAAAGATCATGTAGGTTGTTGTAATTCGTGTAAGGGTAATTAAGGGATATCACACTTTATTTAAAAAAAAAGAAGAGTTAACTACATTTTTGGTCCTCGTGGTTTATCGGGTGTAACGATTTTGGTCCAATAGTTTCAAAAGTAACGGATCTTGTCCTGTTTTCGCTGACCCGTAACACTTTTGGTCCAATTTTTGTTGACTGTTAGTTTGACTGGTTAAAAAAACGTAAAATGACTAAAATACCCTCGGATGATGATATACAATGACTTAAATGCCCTTTCATTCATTACTATTAGTCATCTTCTTCAATCAATACATCCATCTTTAAATTAAACATCCACAAATAAACATCCATTCAAGATTACAATACTTCTTCAAAATCAATACATCCATTCTTTCTGTTCATATCTAAGAATACATCTATTACTTCATTACCATGGCTGTTAACTGCTAAACCATGTATTAAAGCATTCCAAGTGGCGGTTTCTTTTACTGACAACCACTCAAATATTTTTCTTGCTTTTGTGAACTTTCCACATTTAGCATACATATCAACTAATGAAGTACAAACATTAGTTGCTGTATTCATTTTCTTTCTTATAACATACTCATGAACCCAATTACCTAATTCCAAAGCACCCATATCAGCAATCGCAGGAAGGATACTAACAATGATGACATTATTAGGTTCAAGCGATGATTCCATTTGTAATTGTTGAAATAACTTCAATGCCTCGTTTGGTTGTTTATTCTGATAATACCCTTTGATCATTGCATTCCATGATACAAAATTCTTGTGTGGCATAGCATCAAAAAACGCCCTCGCCATAACTAAATTCCCACAACTACAATATCCATCAACCATACTAGTCCACGACACAACATTCTTTTCCACCATTTCATTAAACAAAACATTAGCACCATTCATATCTCCTACCTTAACATAACCATCAATCATTGCATTAAACGCAGCAACATCCTTCTTAGGCATCTGATCAAAATACATCCTCGCATTATCTATCTCCCCACACTTGGCATAACCACTGTTGGGCTATAAAAGTCAAAGTACTGCTACTCAAGTCAAAGTACTGCTGTTCGATTAAAGTACTGCTGCTCGTTAAAGGACTGCTATGCAAATAATTTAAGGACTAATGTGTAATTCTAGAATGTTCGTATTAGATTAGAGTTATAATTAGAATTACTTGTTATTCAAGTTTGTAAACCGACTAGGGTTTTCCTTGTGCCTATAAAAGGATCCCTAGGTTGGCATTAGAGATACGTGTGTTTAGTGAGACAAGTTCATGCGATTAGAGATATACGATTATTAGAAGTATTAGAGTTTAGAGTTTGTTAGTGAATCTGTGTAAGAAAGCAGGTTCAAGGTTTTAATAATATTCAAAGTCGTTTATTAATTCTTCTTAGCTTTGTTGAAGTAGATTCCGCATACTTAGCAAAGTATATCAGTGTTTCATTATTAATAGTTTTGAATTCATTCAAAGTTGTTAAACCGTAGACAAGCTACAAGTTAGTTTGGTCAGAGTATATCAATCCAACAAGTGGTATCAGAGCTTGTGTGGAGACTCTGATTAAGAAGAAACCCTTAAAACCGATTTATCAACAAACCCTCAACAATGTCGACTGAAGCTGCACCTATCCCATCCATCACCTCACTCAGAATTCCTATCATCAAGAAGGGAGAATATGATCTCTGGAGTATGAAGATGAGGCAGTACCTTGCTATTACTGATCATGCTTTATGGGATGTAATTGTCAATGGTAATGTTGTTCTTGATGAACCTCTACAAGTTGAAGGACAACCCAAACCACCTCAACCAACCTTACCAGCAGCTACAAAGAGAAATCAAGATAAGGCTCTCAACATACTGCTGTCTGCTATTCCTGATGGTCACCTACTAAAGTTCCATGATGCTAAGGATGCAAAACAATTATGGGCTGCGATCAAGACAAGATTTGGAGGCAATGATGCTTCAAAGAAGATGCATAGAAACTTATTGAAGCAGCAGTTTGAAACCTTCACTGTTGGTGAAAGAGAAAGTCTTGATGCTGCCTATGACAGATTCCAAAATCTACTTAGTATGCTAGAACTGTATGGAGCAGAGGTATCTGTTGAAGATGCAAATTTGAAGTTCTTAAGGAGTTTGCCATCTGTCTGGCATGTGGTTGCTACTATGATTAGAGGACAACCTGGATTGGAGTCTATGGACTTTGATGATCTCTATAACAATCTGAAAGTGTACGAGCAAGAGATGAATGGTCACAGTTCTCAGAAAACTCACAACATAGCTTTTGTATCTTCTGAAAACAGAAGCAGTACTTCCACTAAAAGTACTGCTTATCCTTCTCAAAGTACTGTTGGTGATTCACAGCATGTTTGCACAACCACAACTACCTCCAACCCATCACCAACAAGCAAAACCAATTCTGATGAAGTTGTATGTTCCTTCTTTGCACAACAAGCCACTTTACCTGTTACCTATCAAGAAGACTTGTTGCAGATTGAAGAAGATGCTTTAGAAGAGATTGACATAAGATGGCAAGTAGCTATGATCACTGCTAGGATCAAGAAGTTCATGAACAAGACAGGAAGGGGAATTGATTTCAAAGCCAAACAAGGTATAACTTTTGACAAATCCAAGATTGAATGTTTCAATTGTCAAAAGCTTGGACACTTTGCAAGGGAATGCAAGTTTGCAAAATATCAGGCAAACAGGATGATTGAACAACCCAAGGTTGAAAGAAAGGAGGTTCCTATTACTGAATCACAACCAAAAGCTTTGGTGGCTCAAGAAAATTTAGCAGAGATTGACTGGAGTGCTGAATTTGATGATGAACCTGTAACCTATTCTATGGTTGCAATGGAAGAGTTTGATTGGGGCACAGCTTTTGATGAGGAACCTGGATATGCTGCTTTGGAATTAAGAGATGGTCTTGGAAGCTTTGACTGGAGCATGGAGGATGAAGATGAACCTGTTCAGCTTGCTATGGTAGCCACTTCACCAAGTTCATCCAATGTCTCTGAGGTATGCTCTAAGTGTAATGATGTTTATCAAAAGTTGCTTAAAGATTATGTGACTGAAAGAGATAATTGTAGAACAGCTAGGTCTGAGGTAGCTGGTTATCAATTAACTTTAGAGTCACTGGAAGCCAAAATATTAACACATGAAAATAATGAAATAGCTTGGGCAGAAAAATATGAGCAACAAGATTACCAATTGAAATTAAGTGAATGGAAGTTAGGATGTAAGGTGTCTGAATTAGAAAAGATTACTAAGGAAAGAGATACTTTGTTAGAAAAACTTGGTAGTATTAAACAGGCTGGTCTATCACATGTTCAATTTGTTGAAAAACAAAGAGTCATAAACAGTAGAGCTGGACTAGGTTATGGTGTAGATAGTAGTTCAGATGAGCCCTCACCTAGTGATAAGGAAGAGACCCCACCTAGTGCTAAGGAAGAGATTCCACCTAGTGATGATGACCTTACAAGCTCAGAAGAAAACACATCTAGGAATGAGGAACCAATTAGTGAATCACCTCCTGAGTTTAAGAAAGATAAGGAGTACCACTCAGTTCCTCCACCCACTGGTCAGTTTCAACCTCTTAGGACTGATGTTTCTCGTTATGGTGTAGACAACCTAGAGTTTAGGAAGAAGCTTAATGGTAGAATTAGTTCTGAGAAACCTAAGAATGATTTTCAAAGGGGTAATGATCAAAAGTTTCCTACAGCTTTTCAAAAACAAGCAGTACCTCCAAAAACTTTTCAAAGTACTGCTGGACATTCAGCAGTACCTCCAAGAGAAACTTTTCAAAATACTGCTTACTACAGGAAACCTTTTAATCATAGAAGAGGATTTGGGAATATGGAGAGAAAGTTATGTTATGTATGCTATAGTCCTGATCACTTGATTAAGCACTGTGACTTACACTCAGAATACTTAAGTCAGTTTCCAAAGAATAGACCTCCCACCCATAAGCCAAGAGAGACTAGACCAGTTTGGAATCACTCAAATAGGGTCAACCATAGTAACTTCTCAAAAGATTATAGGTACCCTCACCAGAAAAGAATGTTTTCCAAATCACCAGTACCTTCACAATCTGATAAGTCTCAAGAAGTACCTTCTCAAAGGACTGATAAGTTTTCACCCACTTATGGTACTGCTAACACTTTTTCACCTAGAAGACCTAAGAGATTCAATTCATATAAAAGGTCTTACACCTCAAGCAGAGTACCTAGATCAGAGAAACCTAAGGTCAAACGAAATTGGGTTAAGAAAGAAAGTACTGATGGGGAACAAGAAGTACTTTCATCAGATAAGGGTGAAACAGGGAGTGTTGTTGATATTACAACACAGGACATGGGACCAACTCAAATAATCATTGACCATGCCTTTAAAACCAGTGGAGATTACATACTGAAGGAATTCAAGTATGTCACTCCACAAGGGGAACACAAGTCAGTAATGGCTTGGGTTCCTAAAAGAAACTAACCCTTTTCTTTAATGTGCAGGGCAACCCAGAGGAGGAGCTTAAAGATCACATTATTGTTGATAGTGGTTGCTCTGGCAGCATGACAGGGGACAAGGAGACCCTGTCAGACTTTAAGGCATATTATGGAGGAAGAGTTGCATTTGGTAATGATCCTGATGGAGGAAGAATCACTGGCAAAGGAACAATCAAGGCTGGATGTATTGATTTTGAAAATGTTAGATATGTGAAGGAGCTCAAGTTCAACCTATTGTCAGTATCTCAGATTTGTGACAAGAAGTACCCAATTCTGTTCACTGATACAGAATGTCTCATTCTCTCCCCTGAGTTCAAATTTGTTGATGATCACTTGGTGACATTGAGAGTACCAAGAACCAATGATGTATACAGTTTAGACTTAAAGAGTCTCAATTCTGCTGGAAGAGCAACATGTTTAGTAGCAAAGGCATCATTGGAAGAAGCACATTTGTGGCACAGAAGACTAGGTCATGTTAATTTTAAGAATATCAACAAGCTGGTCAAAGGAAATTTAGTTAAAGGTTTACCTTCCAAAACATTCAAGACTGATCATTCATGTTTGGCTTGCAAGAAGGGTAAACAACATAAAGCTTCATGTAAGAAGCTTGGGGAAAGAGATATTAGAGAACCTTTGGAGTTGCTACACATGGATCTGTTTGGACCAGTTTCAGTAGAAAGTTTAAACAAGAAGAAGTACTGCTTGGTAGTGACAGATGATTGTAGCAGATTTAGTTGGGTCTTTTTCTTGGGATTCAAAGATGAAACCTTTGATGCTATTCATGACCTGATAGTAGCCCTTGAAAATCAATTAAGACTCAAAGTAAGAGGTATTAGATGTGACAATGGAACAGAATTCAAGAACAAGCATATGGATGAATTCTGTGCCAAGAAAGGGATCAAGAGAGAGTTTAGCATTGCTAGAACACCACAGCAGAATGGTGTTGCAGAAAGAAAGAACAGGACTTTGATAGAAGCAGCTAGAACAATGCTTGCAGATTCCCAATTACCTATTCTCTTTTGGGCTGAAGCCATAAGTACTGCTTGCTATGTGTTGAATAGAGTTTCAGTAACTAAACCTCAGATGAAGACACCTTATGAGTTACTAATGGGAAAGAAACCAAACATTCGTTTTCTAAAACCTTTTGGCTGCTCTCTGACTATTCTAAATACCATTGATTCTCTGGGAAAATTTGATGGTAAGTCAGATGAAGGATATTTATTGGGTTATTGTACGAATAGCAAAGGATTTAGAGTTTATAACAGGAATACCAAAAAGGTACAAGATTGTCTTCATGTTGAATTTTTGGAAGATAAGGAAACTCAGAAAGGTAAAGGTCCTGATTGGATGTTTGATCTTGATCTCAAGTTCACACCATCTATGAATTATGTTCCTGTTAGAGAAGAGAATCAGGCTAATTCCAAAGAAGATGATTCACAGTACATTGTTCATGGAGTCAATGTTACACCAGAAGATGTTCCTGACAAAGAACCTGAAGTTACTAATGAGGAACAAAGTACTGCTCCACCAACTAATACAGTATCTGCTGAAGATCAAGCCATACAAGATGAACTTAATAGGATGCTTTTTCAAGAAACTATAGCACAATCCTATGAAGATGAACAAAGGAAGGCTTATGAAGCTGCAAAGAAAAAGAGTAAATTTCAAGATACTGTTCACAGTACTTTTGGTCAAAGTACTGATGATCCTTTTGACAGTACTTCTGATGTATTAGAGCAATCAAATTGGAACAATGCTGATGATTCCAATGTTGATGATGATGATTTAGTTAATGCTAACATTCCTGGATTAGAAGAAGTTGATGATGAGCTTCATCCAGAAGGTATTTTCTCCAATGAAGGCATTGATTTTACTAACTTGGAGTCTGATCATCCAGTACCACCAACTCCTACATTGAGAGTTCATAAAGCTCATCCTCAAAGTAACATTATTGGATCACCCTCTTCAGGAGTGGTTACAAGAAACAAAGTTAAAGGACTTTCTAAGCAACATACTGCTTTACTTAGCTTTGTTTACAAACATAACAGGATGAATCACAAGGATCAACAAACATGCCTGTTTGCTTGCTTTTTATCTCAAGAAGAACCCAAGAAGGTAGCTCAAGCTTTAGCAGATGAAAGTTGGGTTGAAGCTATGCAAGAGGAGCTTCTACAATTCAAGCTTCAAGAAGTCTGGGTATTATGTGATTTACCAGATGGCAAAAGAGTCATTGGTACAAGATGGGTTTTCAGAATCAAAAGAGATGAACGAGGGAATGTTATCAAAAATAAAGAAAGATTGGTTGCACAAGGATATCGCCAAGAAGAAGGAGTGGATTATGATGAAGTATTTGCTCCTGTTGCAAGGATAGAGGCAATAAGGTTATTTCTTGCCTTTGCATCATACATGGGATTTCCTGTCTACCAAATGGATGTGAAAAGTGCTTTCCTTTATGGCACAATTTCTGAGGAAGTTTATGTTAAACAACCTCCTGGTTTTGAAGATCCTGCACATCCAAACAAAGTCTACAAGGTGATCAAGGCACTGTATGGCCTTCATCAAGCTCCCAGAGCTTGGTATGAGAGACTCTCAAATTTTCTATTCCAACATGGTTATAGGAGAGGAGCAATTGATAAGACTTTGTTCATCAAGAGGGATAAGAAAGACATTATGTTAGTTCAAGTATATGTGGATGATATTATATTTGGAGCTACAAAGAAGTCTATGGTGAAAGAATTTGAAGATCTTATGCAGAAGGAGTTTCAAATGAGTTCTATGGGAGAATTAACTTTCTTTTTGGGTCTTCAAGTTAGACAAACAAGAGATGGAATCTTTATTAACCAAGAAAAGTATGTTGCAGACATACTTAAAATATTTGACCTTCCAAATCTCAGGCCTGCCACCACACCCATTGATAAAAATAAACCCTTAGGCAAGGATGAAGATGGACAAGCTGTGGATGTCAAGCTTTACAGATCTATGATTGGTTGTCTTATGTACTTAACTGCATCCAGACCTGACATCATGTTTGCTGTTTGCTTATGTGCAAGATTTCAGGTTACACCTAAAGTTTCCCATATGTATGCAGTCAAGAGGATTTTTAGATATCTCAAGCATCAACCAAAGTTAGGATTATGGTATCCTAAGGAGTCACCTTTTCACTTGGAAGCCTTTTCAGATAGTGACTATGCAGGAGATAACTATGATAGAAGATCAACCTCAGGAGGGTGTCAATATCTTGGAAGAAGATTAGTCTCCTGGCAATGTAAGAAGCAAACCATTGCTGCTACCTCCTCTACTGAAGCAGAATATGTTGCTGCTGCAAGCTGTTGTGGACAAGTTTTGTGGATGCAAAATCAACTCTTGGATTATGGATTCAATTTCAAAAATACTCCTATCAACATTGATAATGAGAGTACCATCTGCATTGTGAAGAATCCAGTTTATCACTCCAAGACCAAGCATATTCAGATTAGGCATCACTTTATTCGGGATTGTTATGAGCACAGGCTTATAAATGTGGTTAAGGTTCACACAGATGATAATGTAGCTGATCTACTCACTAAGGGATTTGATGTTTCAAGATTCAACCACTTAGTTGTGAGCATTGAGATGATTAACTACTAGGCTACATTTGAGGGGAGGCTTTCGTATTAGTTAGTATACTTTCTATTAGTTCTTAATGAAAGTATTGGTTTTTAGTAGTTTAGTTTAGCCTATATGTTGTATTTGAGGGGAGGCAACATAAGCTATTAGTTAGACCTTAATCATGAATCATTTACAAGTTCTTGGTTTTAGTTGGAATATTGATTGTGGATAACAAGATGGAACGTACTGCTTTATTGCCTAAAGTACTGCTTCAGCAAAGTACTGCATCAACGTACTGCTTACGTGGACGTACTGTTCCAACGGTCAAAAATTTGTGGGGCTACGGTTAATTAATTCCTTACGGCGGAGATAATAAGTTAATCCAAACGGTAACTTTATTATTATGAGTTTGTTTTATTTCCATCCTATTTAAAGAAACTCACACCTATTTCCCCGCCTTTTACCATATTTGAGATCCCTCATTCGCTTTTACACCACAATCTTTTAATAAAAACACACACTCAAAGCGAATTCTTCTCTACCACTCATCATGGCTAATCGACTTACTGTTAGCAAACACAATATGATCGCTAATTTGGACAAGACAAGGGATAATCTTGATTTTCATGCGATCATTGATTTCTTAACTGGGTCTTCCATCAACTACTCTATTTTAGTTGACCCTGATGTTATTGGTCCCTGGATGCAAGAATTTTGGGATACTGCAACGATTGAAGATGATTCGTTGATTAGGGCTATGGTTGCTGGACGAACTATTCGGATTTCTGAAATGACGATTAGGGATGTGTTGATGTTTAATGATGAAGGGGGGGCTGTTCGTTTTGAAAAACAAGTGCTTTGGGACACTTTAAGTGATATAGGTTATGAAGGCGATCTGACGAAACTTACTTTTCAAAAGCCTTTGTTTTGTTCTCATTGGAAGTACCTCATTCACGTTCTACTTCATTGTTTGAGTCCCAAGAGTACTTCTTTTGATCAATTTGGTCAAAATATTGCATCTGCATTAGTGGGTTTGGCTACCGATCGAAGATTCAATTTTTCAAGACTCATTCTGGATGGTATGCTTACACATATTGCTAATGGATCACCATTTTTGATGTATCCAAGGTTTGTTCAGTTATTCTTGAACAATCAACTTGAGGATGTTCCTAAACCTCAAAGTTTTTTACCCACTGTCAAACTTCCATCAAAGGTGTTTACTTTTCTATCTAAACAAAGTGTCAAGTTTTCTGGAACCAACACACCTTTGACTGCTCATATATTGGGAGTTGCACAAGTTGTAAGAGATGCAGAGCAAGAGCAAGAGCAAGAAGCAAATTCTGAATCAGCAAGCCAAGAGTCTCCTGTTTCAAGAGAAGCTAGTATTCCTCAACCTACTGCTTCTCAACATACTGCTTCTCCACATTCTGCTACTAGGGAAGATACTGCTCCTATGGACATTCCTACTCATGAGGAGTCAGCCCAAGGTTTGAATCAACCACCATCTCCTAATGATTATTCTTCCACAAATATGTCTAAGCAATTTGAAGAAGAAGAGGCAGAATTGGACAATTATGCTTTAACAAGGGAGTTAAAGAGGCTGAAGAAGGAGAGTGAGGCTCAAGCTGCTAAGATAGACAAATTAAAGACTAAGTTTCAAAGATTGAAAAGGTATGTTTGGCCACTAGTTCAACACCATAGATTATGGGTGAAGTCTCAGAAGCAGAGTGGTAGGATACCTACGAAGATTTCTAAGTCAAAGAAGAAAAAGTCTAAGAAGCAATCTTCATTCCAATTGGGGAGGAATTTAGAGAATTTGAATGAAGATGATGCTGGTTTTGAACAAAATGCTGGATTTATGGATGATACTCAGAGGACACCACCTGAAAATATTCCTCAAGATACTGTTGAGAGGAAGAGTGATGAAACAGAGCAAATAAATTTGGAAGAAGCTACTGTTGAAGTAAGAAGTGGTGATACTGAGGAAATAAACTTGGAAGGAGCTGAAGCTGAAAGTACTGCTCAAGAAAGTACTGCTCAACAAGGTACTGAGAGGCAATTCACTATTACACCTAGAACCTTAGATTTTGAAGAAGATATTGGTCCTTCAATTCAAGTTCAAGAGGAAGTAGGCCCTTCTAAACCAGCTCAGGAAGAAGATGTTATAGCTCATACTAACAGTGATGATGAAACAATTGCTGACATTATGCTTAATATGTCAAGTCAAAGAGGCATCAGTATTCATGAGGTTGAACAACAACATAATACTTCTTCTCAACCTGCACAAGAGATAGATCCAAAAGATAAAGGCAAAGGGATCTTGGTAGAAAAGAAGAAGAAGAAGATGACATTGGCACAGTTAAGACAAATTCAGATTGCCAAAAATGAGGAAGCAGCTAGAATATTGCAAGCAGAGATAGATGCTGAAGAATCAAGGAAGAGTGTTCAATCAAAAAGGCCAATTAGTAAAGCTAGAGAAAGGAATGATATGATGGCTTATCTGAAAGGTCAAGGATATACAGGTTTAGTTAGATTGACATATACAGAGATGAAGGATCTGTATGATGCTGTTAGAGAAGCTATTCAAAAGATCTTGCAAGCATTATTTCTTTTGAAGATAAGGAGCTTGAAGATAAAAGAAAGGAAAGAGCTGCTACAAGAAGCTCAAAGAGGAAAAGAATCACTGATGAACAGCCATCAAAGAAGTTCAAGGAAGCTGTTGAATTGAGAACAGACACAGTTGATGAGCTCAGAAATTATCTTAGAGTTGTTGACTTTGAGAATCCAAAATTGAAAGAAGATACTGATAAGAAGTCCAAGATATCTACTTTTTCAGTTGTAGAATCTAAAGAAGGAGATTATCTGATCTTTCATAGACAAGATGGAAGTTTTAGAGTGTTCAATTCATTATGGGATATACTACATCTGATTGATAGAGATGATATGCTTCAGTTATATCTCCAAGTGCAAACTTATTTTGAGCATATTCCACCACAAGGAGTAGGTTTGATATTGTTAGGAGATCTCACAACAATCTGGGAGACAGAGGAATCAAAGGACAGTACTTTGTGGGAAAATCAAGACAACTGGGAGATTAACAAATGGAGATTCTTTGAGTCAGTTGGGATACATGTTTTGGAGTTAGAAGATGGCACTATGATTCATATGCTAGCAGAACAGAGATATCCACTCACAAGAGATCTGATGATCAGGATGCTAGAGCATGGAATGGAAGTGGAACAAGAGGATGAAGTAGCATTGATGGTCATAAAGTTATTCATCAAGTGGACTACTGAATTTGAAGATTAATGCATAACTACTGGTATGGTTTCATTATTATATAAATCTTTTGAAAAATAAAGTACTTTCTTCAAAGTACTGCTGGTCAGACAGTACTTTCACAAAGTACTGCTTGCAGCATAAAACCAGTAAAGTCTTTTGATAAAATCAGTAATTTTTGATAAGTGCAAAAACATTTTGAAGCACAAAGATGAAACAGCAACAAATGGTTTTGAAAGCAACATCATGGTGTTAGTACTTGTACTACACAACAAATGGTAATCAACTCACCATGTTTAATAAACAAGAAAGAGTTTGACTCATCATGAGGGTACGGCTCTGATGTGATTATCAAATCCGTTTTTAGTTGGCAATTTACTAAAAATTATATGGTTTTCAACTCACCATATCTATATTAGTGAAGAGTTGGCTAGCCCACAAGATAATGGCTTTGTGGTAAAGGCTGTGGAAAACCATTATATGGTAATTAGTTCACCATGGTAGTGATTGTACTAAAAGAACTAGCTAGTCCAAAAGCAAACGGCTATTTGGTAAAGACTACTCAAATCCGTTGATAGCTGATGATTTGCTAAAAATCATATGGTTATCAATGTACCATGGTTTTTCCTAAATCTAAACATTGGCTACTCCAGAGTTAATGGCTTTGGTAAAGAGACATCAAAATCCATTAAGTTTTCAATGATTCACCTCTCACAGGAGTTAACACACCTGGAAGTGATGAGAATAGTATGAAACTTTTAAGATCTGATGTACATATTGCCAATATGATGCTGAGTTGCTGAAAAGGTCTGATGCTGAAAATAATTGTTGCTGATGAAGATTAAAGATACTGTTTGCATTGATGATGACAAAACAATAACGAGTCAGATTTGAAGAAACAACCTTTCCTTGAAGATAAAGTGTTGAAGTTAAAGACATACAAAGAAACTTGAAATCAAGCAAGTAGAATTCAAGTTAGGGGAGGATTGTTGGGCTATAAAAGTCAAAGTACTGCTACTCAAGTCAAAGTACTGCTGTTCGATTAAAGTACTGCTGCTCGTTAAAGGACTGCTATGCAAATAGTTTAAGGACTAATGTGTAATTCTAGAATGTTCTTATTAGATTAGAGTTATAATTAGAATTACTTGTTATTCAAGTTTGTAAACCGACTAGGGTTTTCCTTGTGCCTATAAAAGGATCCCTAGGTTGGCATTAGAGATACGTGTGTTTAGTGAGACAAGTTCATGCGATTAGAGATATACGATTATTAGAAGTATTAGAGTTTAGAGTTTGTTAGTGAATCTGTGTAAGAAAGCAGGTTCAAGGTTTTAATAATATTCAAAGTCATTTATTAATTCTTCTTAGCTTTGTTGAAGTAGATTCCGCATACTTAGCAAAGTATATCAGTGTTTCATTATTAATAGTTTTGAATTCATTCAAAGTTGTTAAACCGTAGACAAGCTACAAGTTAGTTTGGTCAGAGTATATCGATCCAACAACCACCAACCAATGCCGTCCACGACACTAAACTTCTCTCACCCATCTCATCAAAAACCCTCTTCGCACACTCCACTCGCCCCATCTTCTTCAACATCATTTACCACAACTTAATAATCAAACCCAGTCAACACCTCGAGCGCTTCACCATAAAATCCCATCAAAGCATTCATAGCAAAAACATCATCCTCAAACCCCATTTTGACAACCAAACCATGAATTTCAGACCCTAAATCAATATTGAAAACACAAGCCCAAATCGAATCAAAAATCAAAATTTCAAGACAACCCAAAAAGGGTTTCGGCCCATATTATAACGAATCCATATTATAACGAATCCAAATCCAAATCGAATCGTATTTTTAACAACCTTTAATTGCTTTTCGTGTAACAACTTCGATCTACCTTCCAAGAAAACTAAGCTAAGAGGACGGTGGAGAGACAAAAACGCGAGTAACAACTTCGATCTACCTTCCAAGACCTTCAATACTATCGGATTTGTGTAAGGGATTGGTGGTTGTGGTGTTTGGTGGCGGCGATGCGGTGGTGGTTGAGGGTGGTTATCCAGAGAAAATAAGGGATTGTTTTTTTGTTTTTGTTAATAGAATGAGTGGGTTAGTGAGTGGGGTGTATCTTATAATAGAATGAATAAATGAAATGACAAGATTACCCTCATATTTAACGGTCAAAGAGAGTCAAACTAACGGTGTTAGTAAAAATGGACCAAAAGTGTTACGGGTCAGCGAAAACAGGACAAGATCCGTTACTTTTGAAACTATTGGACCAAAATCGTTACACCCATGTGAAAACCAAGATCTAGCCCAACTAGGGTTATAGCAACAATGATTGCAAACACAGCGGAATAATAACAAGAACACAATCAATATTACTTAACAAGGTTTTTCTTTATTGAACATAAAAATAAAAACCTACTACAAACTACTAAACACGCTCTGAGCGTTTCAATCGACTCTCATTGGAGAGACAATCTATGAATGAATCATTTATAACCTAGACGCCAACCCTCTTTATATAATAGAGGGAGGTTACAAACCCTAGCTTACTAAGAAAGCTAACTATTAACTATTAGGTCCCTATTGTTTCTTCTTTCTTCATTCTTGCTCGTGAGTTTTGTAATCATCAAATCTGTAATTCCCAACAATCTTCCCCTATTTGATATTACAAAACAATCTGCATGAAGAAACAATGATAAAACATGTCATCACAAATAATAAGCTGCACATCATAAATCTTCTTCCCCTTTTTGTAATCATCCAATAGGGGTCTTGTGCATCTCGTAATCGCTTCCCCTCAAGTGATGCATGTAGATGGTAAGTATGTTTGAACAATAAGCTTCCCCTTAAAAGTATACTAACCATCTGCGAGAATCATGAACTCAGAGTCATAGATCATTTCTTCCTTCAGTTCGAAAAAGACATCATGTAATAAAATGCCTTTGGATAATTCTTGTAGTCAATATATGCATGGCGATCACATGCAATGGCCGATAGTCTCAGTGAGCGCAGACGGATCAACCAGAAACCACTCAATGCTTATGATTATTTTTCCTTTTTAATAATCATATCATGACCTGTATGGTATCATATGCCCCCCAAAATATTTGTAAAGCGCGTGTAACTGTTCCAATTAAGAATTATCCCATGAACTGAATCTCCAAAACGAACCATGCAACAAATGTCTTTACACCTTATCTGATTTAGTGCGAACAAAAAAATGTTTATTACACCTCAGTTATGGATTGTCGTCCCGGACGTTCATCACCCATAACCGCCTCGTTGATCCCAGATCAAGCCAATAAAATAATGTGTGTGTGGTCCCGGACCTTCCACACCATTATCCTGTTATGTACTAAACACCTTGTAAACACCAAACCAAAAAGTAGTCAAGCCATAAGTATCACCTCGTCCAAGATCCAAGGGCGTCTGAGGACCTACTAAATATAACCAAACCAGCACAAACCGAATCCACCAGCAAGAACCATTATCAGCAGGAACTAACCAGCAGAAACCGAATAATAATAATTTTATTTTTTTTTTTTTTTTTTTTTTTTTTTTTTTTTTTTTTTAAACATAAGCAGCAGAATACGAGCAGCAGAAACAAAATTACCAGCAGTAAATGACCAGCAGGAACGGCCAGCAGTAGTATTAAAATGAAGCAGCAGAATCCATGTGGGAGCAGCAGGAACAAATGAAGACCAGAATTAATTACCAGTGTAGCAGCAGCAACAAACAAATAACGCAGCATCAGAATTAAATTCTAATACCATGTCCACCAATGAGCCCACCAGTACACGACAGACTTACTAAATCAAAATTCATCCTGTATCATAACTCATAAGCGACAAATCTTTAAATAATACGAGCCATCAATAATCACAGACCTCACATGTTAAAATAATTCACAGTAGCCTCAATCGTCACATGTCAATCCCAATTCTCTTCAGTAAGCGACAAACTAAATAGCCCCACACAAATCAACTTGACCAATAAATGAAGATCAGTACGAGGTTTATTTGCCTTAAATCCGCACAATTCTCCACTTGATTCAATCCCACAAATATAATTGATCCCATAACCGACAAAAACAGCTCCACATTCGAATCAATAGATAATACGACAAACCTCACAGCAGCAATAACCAATGAATTTAACAGTCTAAATTCATCAATTCGCTTCAGAAGGCGACAAACAAACTCCATACACAGAATTAATTAATTCGCTTCCACTAACAGCAATATTAAAAAAAAATCTTCCATCATTCGATTTGTTATAGTACGAGGTTAAATCAATAGCAGTACACGTCAATCCATTATGCCAATCGTACAAACAACCGTAAACGACATAACATGCGCCCCACAAACCAATTAAATAATACGAGGCAGTCAACATCATCAATAATACGTTTGACCAATTTTAATTCGCTTCGGATGAGTTATTCAAGCCCCCCTATAGGGGGGGTGTTTGACTTTTCATGTGCTGCCGCCGCTTGTACTGTGTGCTTTAAAATTTGTACATGTTGACCAGAATAGGCGGAGCCCACATAGTAGGGGGGCTTGTATAATACGTTTGACAAATTTTAATTCACTTCGTATTTGAAACATAGCCCCACGTGATCACTTAAGTAAAATAGCAATTGGAATTGAGGACCCACAAATTCGGACGAGGTATAACGTTGGAGTAGAAACAATTAATCTCCGATCAATTTAATTTACTACTGACACAACAAAAATTCGATACCATAATAATTAACGATTACCTCATAAATTTTCAGATCTGCTGCTGTACCAAAACTGCTTCTGTTTCATCGAACCTGCTCTTCATCGACAACGAAAAACCTTGTAAAACCCTAGATCAAGAACCACCCGCTCTGATACCAATTGTGGAAACGAAGATCTAGCCCAACTAGGGTTATAGCAACAATGATTGCAAACGCAGCGGAATAATAACAAGAACACAATCAATATTACTTAACAAGGTTTTTCTTTATTGAACATAAAAATAAAAACCTACTACAAACTACTAAACACGCTCTGAGCGTTTCAATCGACTTTCATTGGAGAGACAATCTATGAATGAATGCGTTTATAACCTAGACGCCAACCCTCTTTATATAATAGAGGGAGGTTACAAACCCTAGCTTACTAAGAAAGCTAATTATTAACTATTAGGTCCCTATTGTTTCTTCTTTCTTCATTCTTGCTCGTGAGTTTTGTAATCATCAAATCTGTAATTCCCAACATAATTTAAACCCGGTAAACCACGAGGACCAAAAATGTAGTTAACTCAAAAAAAAAAAAAAAAAAAAAAAAAACCGTCATGGGATTTGTTTTAACCTAAAAAAACCTCTACCCCACTCTCCAAAAACTCTGCAACCCCCTCCCTACAATCTGCCGCCCTCCATATGAATAGGGATTTTGATTCTTCAAAAACATAAGTTGCTACCCCAAGATCCGCTATGTCGCCGCCTCTTTCTTGAGTTTCGAAAAGAAACCTTCACTTTTGCTTCAATCTGAGTTCGAGAAAAAAATAGGTATGTTTCGAAATGCTTTTTTGTTTTGAAAGATTCGATTTAAGGGTTTTTGTTTGATTTGAATCCGAGTTCGATAATAAAATAGGTATGTTATGAAATGCTTTTTTGTTTTACTAGGATCGATTAAGGGTTTTTGTTAGATATGTAAAGTTCTTAATTAATTTATAAAAGAGGGACTAGAAATATAAGCATAGTATATGATATGTTAAAAAAATCTTGCATAATGCTAGTGATAACCAGATCCATCGTGAAAAAAAGTGAAAATACTTTTGATTTGTGTTGATGATTCATTTAATGTTTTTTTTATTGAATTGATTTGTTTAAGGTTACAATATATGCATTAGATCAATTATTATAT
Organism: Artemisia tridentata subsp. tridentata; assembly: GCA_021014915.2. NCBI lineage: Eukaryota > Viridiplantae > Streptophyta > Magnoliopsida > Asterales > Asteraceae > Artemisia > Artemisia tridentata. The sequence goes on along the minus strand of CP139505.1, from coordinate 278,656,793 downwards.
TGTTAAGCGTTTAGGTTCAATTTTTATTTGATCACAAGGATTATTTGAACTGTTATAAACCTAATAGACATTTTAAAGGTATAAATATATGTTGTAGTTTGAGGTGTGTTTTGATTTAAGTTTCAGTTTGCCCTGCTACGTAGGCAGGTCTGGGCTTTTTTTGTTGTTGTGTATGTCTTTCCCGAGAGCTGTTTATGCCGATTCGTGAGAGTGGTTTCTTTGGTTTATACATTCTTTGATATCTCAAAGACAAAGGGTCCCATTTATTCTAAAAAATAATAGTAGACGGAGGTGTGCATACATGTTTCGGAAGAGTGCATATATATTTCTAGGGGCGCGCATATATGTTTTAATCATCCATATATGTTTCTAGGGGCGTGCATATATGTTTTAAGAAATGGTATGTGCGTGTTTATAGCTTAAAAAAAAATCAACTAAAAAGGTGTGCATATATGTTTTATGTTTGATAAAAAATCAAGGGAAGAGTTATGCATATATGTTTTAAATTGATTAAAAAACATGTTTACGTCATTAGTTTAAGGGTTAATAGACAAATAAGTTACTAAAGTTTGAAAAAATGTTTGCCTAAGTTACTATAGTTTAAAACATTACAAAAAAGTACTCAACTTTTTCTCACCGGTTACATAAGTTACTGTCTTAGTTTTAACTCCGGTTAAATTCCTACGTGGCACTGATGTATTATGGGTTAATATACAAATAAGTTACTAAAGTTTGGGAAAATGTTCACATAAGTTACTAATGTTTGGGGCAGTGTTCACTTAAGCTACTATAGTTAAAAAGGATAATGGGTTTGTATTCCCGTTCACTAATGTCTAATTCTAGATTATATTCCCTAATAGATGAGGATTTTCATGGCATCAATCAGGGGGATAGTGGGTTTGTTGTGATAAGAGACGGGTGCACTATCTTTCAGTTCCCTGTACAAACGGATAAAAACAGATAAAACGGATAAAAACGTACAATATGTAAAAAAACACATAAAAATGTAGTAAAACGCACAAAAACGTATAAAAACGTAAAAGACGTAAATAATGCATAAAAACGTAGAGAAGCGTAAAAATACGTATAAAAACGTACGCAAACATATAAAAACGTACAAAACGTATAAAAACGTACAAAAACATATAAAATTGTAGAACACGTATAAAATGTACACAAACATACAAAAACGTATAAAAAGTACAAAAGCGTACAAAAACATATAAAACGTACACAAACGTATAAAACGGATAAATAGCGGATGAAAACATATAAAACAAAATTTTTGAAAATAATTACAAAAACCAGTTGGCCAAAAGGATAGACGCTGCAAGATGCTGCAACAAAAGGGACCAAACGTGCAATTTTCTTTGTTTATAATGGTATTTCCGTTAGTTGGTTATGTATAATGAATCACTTCAGTTAGTACATCTATGGATTTTACCTTGTTTTATTCTGTATCATAGTTATTACAAAACCGACTTTTACAAAAATAAAATACGTGAACTTGAGTAACTTAGATGACAGTTGTGAAACTTCAGTACCTTAGGCAAACTTTTTATCAAACTTTAGTAACTTCTTTGAGGTGGAATATGTTTCAGACTGTGATACCGACTATCAACCAGTTGCCCACCTTGGGAGTAACCCTAGTGTAACATTTTTGAAACTTTAGTAACTCGGTTGATAAACCCGTGAACTTGAGTAACTTGTTTGTAACGTTTTAAACTATAGTAACTTAGGCGAACATTTTCTCAAACTTTAGTAACTTCTTTGTCTATTACACAAGATTGTGCATATGCGTTATGCTAGTTGTTGTGATTAATTTTCGTTTCTTATTTGTTTGTGGTTTAATTGTTTTCGTGCATGCTTGTTTCAGATTGATTGATAAAGATGATGATATCATTTAAGACCGAGAAGTGGATGAACATGAATATACATGAAGATAATTTGCGACTTTTGGAGATATATGATTATTGCATGTGTTTTTGTACTTGTAATCAAGTGAAATATAACATTTAAGCATATCAATCTTGTTTTTCTTTTTATAATGATTTATGTTCTTTAATTTGTGTTTCAAACTTTCAAAAAAAATAATGAATAGGTAAAAATATTGGTAGGTTGATAAAAAAAAGTGTTAGCTAAAAAAACATGTATGCACCTTGACTATTTGGAAAAAAACATTTATACATCTTGACTATTTGAAAACATGTATGCGCCTTGACTATTTGGGGAAAAAACATGTATGTACCTTGAGATTTCAAAAAAATAATGATTAGGCATAAAAAAACATGTATGCACCATGACTATTTCAAAACATGTTAGAAAAAAAAAAAGAAAAAGAAAAAAAAAAAAACCCTCCGAAAATTAAGATTTATAAAAAACGGGAATTATTTAAAAAAAACAAAAATGATATGAAAATATCTTTTACTATTATACCCTTTTGAATTAAAAAAAAAAAACAAAATGCTATAGAGCATTTAAATGATGTACATTGTGTATTATTAGTTGTAAAAAGGTGGTCGACCGGTTTGGAGTTTAGGGAGGAGAGAAAACACAATTAGGGTTATAGCTAGTGCACAAGGTAACATAACTAATAACCCTTGATGTGTATTTATAGTGTTTGGATTACTTTGGGAACAAGCCAATTGATTAGGGTTTAGTATCCCTAATGGCCGATCGGTTTTGCCTTACTCCCCAAGAATTCTAGATTCTTCCAATCCCAAATTTCACTAACAGTCCTTCCACTTTTAACTTAATGGTCGTTAGTCAACACCGTTAATTACATAACGTCCGTTATGTATCATTTCGTGTCCAAATAATTAATATATACAATAATTATACATATTAATTATTTACTTGATCATCATACGTAAAGTGTGCAATCCCTCGGTCCCGTGTTCGAATCTAGACATACATGTTAATATTTTTCCATTAACTCTAACAAATATGTATAGATGGATCATCGATGCTGTTATGCTCATACGAGTACTCCATATATAAATATGAAAAACATGGAGCAAAGATACAAAAGGTATAGATATGAAAAAACCTCAAAATACATGAATCATAACATCAATGATCCCTTGTTCCTATCATGGTTGTCAGGATCCCGATCTTGTTCTTAAGATCTTACGATTTTATGATACTGCAAAGCAAAAATGATCCGGATCTTACATAGGATCTTTGAAAGCTTAAGATCTTGTTCTTAAGATCTTACGATTTTATGATACTGCAAAGCAAAAATGATCCGGATCTTACATAGGATCTTTGAAAGCTTAAGATCTTATAGGATCCCGATCTTGACCATAGGATCTTAAAATCTAATCCGATCCGATCTTACTTTTCTCGAACCACAAACTAAAAAACTACAAATTTATGGATTGTGTTTTGTAGAATTTAAAAAAGAACATGTTAATCTTCTTATACATCTCATATTCATAATTTAGGATAACATTTCTATGAAATATTTATATAATTTTGTGTTTATGATATATAATAATTTATAAATTTGTATAATATTACAAAGGCTACTAAAAAAATGATATTATGATAGGATCTTAAGATCCCGATCCGATCTTACGATCACGATCTTGCAAAGACGAAATCGATCCTAAGTAGGATCCCGATCTTGAAAACCTTGGTTCCTATATCTGAAATCATGAAAATTACATTTGTCAAAACTGCAAAATTGGTATGACTGATCACTGATGATTATAATGATGATAATTAATGTACCTTAACCATGGAAAGTCGAACGGCAGTACGAAGCATCTGATGATTAATTTCTGCCGATGGTTTTTCTTTTAAGTTACAAAGTGTTAGGTCGATACCCGTATTCTTTCATTGCAGATCGATCGTCATGGGTTTGGGGATGAATGGGTAAAGAGTGGAGTTCCGCTTTTTCCTGTTAATTTTATATTTTTGGAACAAAATAATGAAAAAATAGCTACATGGTACATGCGTGTCTTTTATTTTTTATATGTTTGAGTATAGATACGATTTTCGTATAAACTTTGGTAAAAAACAGGAAATATTTAAGTTTTTTTGATTAAAATCTTTTTTTTAAAAATACTTATTATAATTAAATTAATACTTAATAAGGATTTTTTTTTTTTTTTTTTTTTTTTTTTCTGAAATGCAAAAGTCACCACTTGGAGTTTTGTTTTATTATATAAAAGGTGGTAAAGAACTTGTTAGGAATATAAATATTCATGTGAAGACTTGGTCACCCCGAGTATCTATTTAGCATTTATGTAGCTCGTAGGCTTATTACTATTAGTTTAGTTAACGTAATATTAGTTTAGTTATATTAGTATTTGTGGAGTGGGTTGGGTTTTTACCCACTGTCAGCTCACTCCACAGCCCACTCGGGGCACTTAAGTATGTAAGTATAAATACCCCTCTCCACCTAGGGAGAGGGTTGAAGCTCTTAATCATTCAACAAATTTTTCTTCATTCTCTCTCTCTAGAACTCCCACTCTCTCATCCCTCTCTCTCTCTTGAATTCATCTAACTCAAATCCAAGTATGCATATGTTACAATTGGTATCAAGAGCCATGGTTAGGTTCCATTAATTGTGTGTGCTTGGATTTGTGGTTTCTACTCTTTTTGTTTTCTTTGGTTCGAACAGATTTCTATTGTTTTTTTTGTGTTGTTGGCTTTGGTTCGAAGAGTATCTCGTGTAATACTTGACATCTGCTTGTTTTGCAAATACTGGTTAAGGATTCGAGCTTGGGTTGGGCTTTAACAGTTCAAGTAGATGTATAATCCTTGTATTGGGTTTGATTTCTTTTGGGCTTCAATAGTTTAAGACTTGTTGTTTTGTTCGAACTGTATTTCACCTCTAGCTCACATAAATCCGTTTTGGGATTTAACTATTATTGTAAGACTGGAGTTCTTGGTAGCGGTTTGCAAAGTTCTTGGTAGCGGTTTGCAATGTTCTTGGTAGTGGTTTGCCTAACTTCTTAGCAGCGGTTTGTGTTATTTTGGCAATTTGTTGTTGCGGTTTTGTGAATCTTGGGAGTGCGGTTTGGATTATAACCAAAACGGGAAAAAGACAACCAGCGGTTGAAAGTGACTGTTTTGTTGGGTACCGGTAGCGGTTTGACCAAAAGGTCTTGCCATTTGACTTATAGCGGTTTGTGACAGTAGCGGTTTGTGACTGTTGTGGTTTGTGACTGTAGCGGTTTGTGACTTATAGCGGTTTGTGTCAGTTGCGGTTTGCTCATTTTCTTAGTAGCGGTTTGTCTCATTTGTGACTTCAAGTGTAACATCACAATAGTGGTTTGAACACAACTGCAGTTTGAACACAAAACATCATGTGTGACTTAAGTTTAAACATAAACATCTAAAGTCGTCTCATCTAAACAAATCCACAAAAACAACTAAATTACGATAACAAATCCGAATCCAAACAGTCAACTCACAAGAAACGAAATTCAAATCCAAATCACAAATCATCCAATATTACAACAACAAGTTTCAACAACAAATCCACTGTCCTATTCCTAATCCTCATTGGGTGTGACATTAATTACATCAACATAATTATTTTTCGAAATCACATCAACAATATTACATTCTCTGTTAACAAATTTCTACCTTAACATCTATCCTAACTCACTTGACACGACCTCATCTTCATTCTTCCTTTTATTCGGATTATAACATAAAACGAAACAAACCTAATCGAACCTACCTGAGACCCTCAAGGATCTTGAAGCTTAACCGAATATAACATCTCCAAAAAGGGTTTGTTCGATCTGTGTCTGGGTTTCTGATTGAAATAACGAATCAATGAAAAGGATAGATGGGGAGTTATGTAGAGTGTATGATTGCAAAAGATTGATTAGGGTTTGAGTTGGTGTTGATCGTGTGTTTAACTGCACATTGAGTGATAAGAAGTGGTGGTAGGCGAAATTTTTTTGGGGTCTGTGTTTGTATGTGATTAGGGTTAGATAAGTGGGATTAGTGTGTGTTATATACCAAAAGATTAGGGTTAATAGGAATTTGGATTGGGCCGTGTTATATACATCATTGGGCTGCGCTTGTTTAAAACGTGTTGGGCTGAGATCAGTTATCACAAGGACGATTTCATTTCTTTGGTTTGTAGCTCCGGTGCAATAACACAAGGACAATTTTTTTGTTGTTGTTTTGTTGGTTTAAGTTTTTTTTCCTTGGGTAAATTTCATTAGGTTCTTATTTCAAGGACGAATTCCTCGGTTGGTAAAGAATTTTTAATTTTGGACAACGATTTTGATCGAGCTTCAAGATTCCGAGATTGACAATTATTTTGGGTTGAGATATTTTCGGGTATATTGGATATAGTGGTAAGCGACGGGTTTTATTCGGATTTCAAAAATACGAGCATTGTCTGAAATTCACTGTGACTTGTCTACCTCATCACTTAAACTCATGTCAACCAAACCAAATCATAATCATAACACACTCAAGTAACCATTATCATTTCACGGTTTATTCTTGATTTTTGTAAAATCCCGCGAAAGAATCTATTTCTCGGTTTAAATCATAGAATTGTAAAATCCCGTGCACGTTTACATCATGTCTACTACTTCAGATTCCTTCATATCTGAGGTACTCAAGTTGTACGACACGTATGATAAACAAATGATTTCCAATTCTAGACAACAAATAAACGTGTGTGATTCTGGTAATACTAATGTGGAATCTTCGCACTCAAATTCTCAAGAGAGAGAATTGATTCAGTCACTAATGTTGCCTAATGCAAAGGAAAGTTGCATTGAATGTTTTCGATTACTTCATTCACATATCAAGGTTCTCTTCGAACAACCCGGATACTTAGGAGGATACAGGCGTGCATTCGCATCACTCTTTGGTCAAGATGTTCAGACTTTCACAGTCAAGATGATTCTGTATTTAGATCAACTTGAACAACAACTTGACAAAGGAGAATTCTCTGAAGATAGATCCATGGCTGCTTTGGGTGTGATTAACAACCAACTCCAAGTGTTCATTGATTCGCAATACACTGAGGATTATGATTCTGACAGTCAAATGGCGAAAAAGTGTTTTGCTAATTACACTGGAACTGAGGTTGACGTGTTCAGAAGGACATTACTTAAACTTATGAGTAATGTTAAGGGGTTCATTAATGAAAGGGCTCAACATGTGGGAAATGGAACAAAATCAGACAAGCATGATGCAAGCAGCAGTTATGTGACTCATATCACACATGTTGTGGATGCTGATATCAGACCAGTAAATGACCAAGAGCCATTTGCTGAGGTACATTTAACTGTTCAACATAATGTCCTTGCTAATGAACATCAACACACTGATCAAATTAAACCTACTTATGACACAAATCTGTTGGAAAATACTGATAGCAATATCACCTCTTATCACCTCTGATTCAACACATATGAGTCATAAGGGGGGAGAAATTGATCATGATGCTGAACATGATGATGCGTCAAGGTATTTGGTTATGGCTGAGTTTTCCAAATCACATGATATGGTTGAAAATAAGGTTTACAATGAACTTTCAAAATGATATTTTACAGCTTGAAAAACATTGTATTTCACTTGAAATCACAATGCAACAAATGGAAGAAAGGTTTCAAACTAACTTACCATGTAAAAATCCGGAACTCCCTGAATTCCGTGAATTCTTTGTAATAAATGATTTGAAAGCTCAGCTAGAAGCCAAAAACCTAACGATAAAAAACCTGAAAAATAGTTTGACTGAGATGCGTGACATGTGCAATGATGTTAAGAATAAACATGACACTAATGTGGCTGAATTACTTTATGAAAATGAGACTTTGAAAATTCATTGCAAAGAACTGTGTGACTCAATCAAAGAAGCAAAAACTAAGACTGTAGAGCAAACAACCTCTTTGATTGCCAAAAATGATGAATTCAAAGCTCAACTTCAGGAAAAAGGTTTTGCAATTGCAGCATTGAAAAACGAGTTAAGAAAATCGACAGGAAATAGTGTGAACACTAAGTTTGCAAAACCATCAATCTTGGGGAAACCACCACTTAGAAACCAATCAGTTGTTAGACAACCGACTGCGTTTAGATCTGAACGACCAAAATCTTCAAAACCACGGTTTGCCTCCCAAGTTGATTCGAAACAAGTTTTGTCAAAACCAGTCACTTCACAGTCTAGACCTAGTGAAAAGGAATATGCTGTTGCCAAACCTCATCACATGAGTGCCTCTAGTTCTTCTAGGATTAGTTCAAAGCTTGTGTCATCTGTGACACAAAAGGAACATATTAGACATAAAAAAAGTGTTCAGAACTACAACCTAGAGGATGCTAAGAAAAACACACATGAAAAGACTAGGAATTTGCCTGCTTCTAAGAGTAGTTACGTATCGATTAAAGCGATCCCCGTAGCAGATCACTCTAAGAATTCTAGATCTTTTTCTGACACCAAACACTATATTTGCTCAACTTGTCAGAAATGTGTGTTTAATGCAAACCATGATGATTGTATTACAAAATTCCTGAAGGAAGTAAATGCTCGTAATAAGGTTCAATCCTCTAAGACTAGAAACAACAACAAGCCCGTAGAACCAAAGAGGTATGCTCAGAAACATGGTAGGCAGATTGCTGTAGGACAAAGGTCTTCTCTAAACAAGTCTTCCACTGTACACGAGAAACCACACACTCCTAGATCGTGCCTTAGGTGGATACCGACGGGTAGAATTTTTAAGATTGTAGGTCTTAGATGGATACCTATTAGAAAGATGTTCACTGACTGCAAAACCAAAGTTGACTGAGAAAACCCAAATGGTTTAAATGCTGATATCACTAACCCATATAAATGCAGAAAAACTCTTAATGTCAATGCAGGAAGTCTTTACTTAAGTGCAGGTACATCGTTCCCTCATATTAAGGAAAGACTCAGGGTTTGGGTGCCGAAAAGATTGATATCTCATGAAGTAGGGGTTCAAGCAATTCAAGCTTGATGAACATCAACGACAATGACGTCTGTACACATCAGTTCAGGCCTCGTTCTTCATCGACTATGACGTTTGAACACATCAGTTCAAGCCTCGGTCCTCAATGTCAACATGATGGCGTCTGCTGACATCTCTTCAGGCCCTGTTCATCAAAGAAAAGAAAGGCGTACGCTTGAGTGTGCTTTATCTTCGAAAGAAGAGAAATCTTCTTGTTTATGACCATTCTCATCAAGCTTCATGCTCTTCTCATGCTCATTCAGTCATCAAGGGGATAAACGTACATTGGAGTATATTCTTATTCACTTGGTCTATCAAAAAATGGCAGTTGGCAGTCATATGCAATTTTTTAGGGGGAGAAGGGTGAATAAACTACATGGTGATTGAGATTTGAGAAATGGTCATACGACTCTCCTTGTTTTTGACTATTTTCATCAAAAAGCTTCATACTTGCTCCATGCTCGTTCAGACATCAAATGGATCTACTTTCATCAGATTGGACGTTTATTCACTCGATCAAAAATGGCAACTTCAAATGCAATTTTTGAGGGGGAGAAGTGTGCACAGTGGATCAACCTCATATGCACTTGTTCAATCAAAAATGGCATTCTCATATGCAATTTTTGAGGGGGAGAAGTGTGAACAAGTAGATCGACGTACATTTGATTGTTTGTTCACTCACTTGTTGGGCATTTAATTGTGACTATGGAGTTGATCGGGTATCACTTATTTGAGATTGAAGTTGACTTTCACATAGGCGTGATCTTATCTTATCTTGAATTCGGGGTTGGTTGGATGCATGACTTTCAATGATAACTTGCTCATGCTTAAGATTTCAGTTGAAGACTTAGTTTATCTAGTTACCAGCAGTCGGGGTAAATGTTTGAAGACCTGGTTAACTATCACTTAAAGGAGTTACGTTGTAGTACTCAGTGTCACACGCCGATGACGTTGTGGATAATCGCAAGAGGTGTTAATATCTCATACTTTGGTTGGGTATTGAGTACTTAGAGACTTGCTTGGAGCATAAATTCTCTACACCGTTCTTCCAACATTAGTGCAAGCTTAAGTCACGAGAACAGGGAATTCTACTTCAGTTTCAAGTTTGGTATATCGGGTTTGCTTCATCAGTTATTGATCGGTGTGTAGTATATATATATATATATATATATATATATATATATATATATATTATATATATATATATATATATATATATATATATATATATAAATATAGTATCGTGCACACGTGATACTTTGGGAAATGACAAGTCAAACCTTAGGAAAAGTCAAACTTGCAAAACCCGTGAATGTGATGTGTGTGATACCGGGCAAGTGATTACCCGGGTCGTGTCCCAGCGAGGTGTGAATCGAGGATTTCGTTTTAGGTTCGGGATTAAAATGCTTGATGATTGGATTTGGATTTTTGGTGTTTTTTAATTCTAATGAGATTTGGAAAGTCAAATTACAAGGAAAAATTAAACGTAAATTAATTTAAACTAAAAACGCGATTCGGGAAATCTAAATACGAGTTTAAAACGTGAAATCTAAAAATATTAACCCTACAAGTACCAAATTAATTTTCCTACACTCTAAATTATAAAAGAAAATTTTAGAAAAAAGAAATTTATTTTTTTGACTTTTATTTTATTTTTTATGAATTAAAAACTAATTTAAACTATTTAAATGATTTAAAAATATTAAAACAGCTTGGAAAAATCTAAAAAATTTAAGATAAATCTAAAATTTGATTCTCTATCTAGGAAAAATAAAATCAGAACTAAATTCACTCTAAATAAGCAGAACAGTCAAATAAGCACTTAGGAATAAGCTCAAAAATAAGCTAATGTGAAAAGAAAAATTCCAAAAGCTCATACATGAAACACAACACTAATTTAAGCTTAATTCAACTCAGAAACATCAAATAAACCAAAGAAATAAGCACTTGAAGCTACTGCACAGCTGATGGCTAAATCAGGTTCAATATAGCTTCTTGTCCTATTTTGCAGCTGATAAATAAGCAAGAAAAGGGCTGATAAATGAATTACAAAGGCTACTACTTGAAGTTCATATGAAATACTACAACCAGGCCAAAAATGCCTAAATCCTGAGCTTATTTGCTTGTTCAAAATGGGTCTAGATCAGGTGGTGTCTGGGACAAGAAATAGTGCAGGTCTGAGAACAGGACTAAGGGCTGATTTGCAGGCCTAGAAAAGCTGTCTAAATAAGCTAAAAATCCAAACATAAGCTGAAACAGATAAACACTGACCTACAAGCTACTAATAAAACCAAAAATTAGAAATTTACAACTTTTACTAACTAAAAATTAAGATCAAAGAAAGGCTTAAAATTGTTTTGACTGAGAAAAACAAGCAGACCTGGATTTTTTTGTTTGAATTCAGACTAGTGCAAAACTACTTTAACCTATACTCATTCTGGCCAAAGTGCACTTAATGTAATACAAGAATCAACCAAATTACAAGCTCAACTTATTCTAGCTTATACTGAGCAGTTGAGACCTAACATTTTGCCTATCCACTGGAAATCACACATTGCTCAAATAACACTAAAGGAAAACTAAAAGTGACTTATTCAGACTCATATAAGCTCATCCAAAGTTAAACCATTAGCAGATGAACAGTACAACACCATTTGACCTAAAAATAAGCTTAAACCAAACACACCCTTAAATACTGATTTTGAAAATTTTAAACTAAAACAGACAATTAAAGCTAGTATTCTAGTTGATAACTGATTCAATGACTTAACTAAAACTGATTGAACAACTTTTCTCAGAGCAATAAGCAGTCAAATAAGTTGTTACAGTAACTAGAAGTTTTAAAGGAAAAACTTGAACTGATATTAAATAAAGAGTAAATTACAATACAAGAAATTAAAAGAAGCTAAATTACGAAGTACCTTAAATTAAAAATGCTAAATTAAACCTGCCCTTTAAGGCTACACTTACTTCCTATTTATACTAAAAAAATAAAATAAAACTGAGGTCTTCCTCTTTGTGTTTCTTCTATGAGATAAATCTTCACAAAATCGTCACTTGTGCTTCTTTGAAGTAATATTGACCCTTGGATTAAAGTAACTTGATCACAGCCCTTAAACTTACTTTGGCGCCCATTTGGTACACGGATTGGTGACCTGTAGAAGGAGACAATAGTGTTATGGGGAGTGGAGAAGGAGACAATAGTGTTGGGATAGGGTACGAAAGTGAGGTGATGGTGTACGGTGTGTTCTTGGTTGGGCGGGAAAATGTTTTGGGGAAGAAGAAAGGTAGAAGGAAAAGTTAGCTGACCTAATTTTTGTTAAACAAAAATATAAGCCGGGTTGTGGGTATTTGGGATTGGGTTATTTTATGGGTTGGGTCAGTGGTGAGATGGGCTGGTAGTTGATTGGGTTTATATTATTAGGATAGGATAAAATGGGAATTGGTACATTTGATTTAAGGTTTAAAGTACAAGGACCATATATGTAAAATCTGAAAATCCCAAGGATCAAGGCTGCCAAAATCTGAAAATAATTCCAAAGACCATTTGTGTTGTTTTGGTATTTCGGGGGTTGACTTTGACTTTTCTTGATCAAATGCACACTTGTTGTCGAATCAATCCAAAAATACTCGTTTTCGCTCTGTTTTCAATCTTTTGTACCTGAAACGTATAAAACACCAAACCAAGGATATCTGCAATATATTTGGGCGTTTTTGGTCATTTTTGTGTCTTTATCGGGAGTAAAATGATGAGTATTTACACACTCATCAAATCCCCCACACTAAGCTATTGCTAGTCCCTAGCAATCCAATCATATGAAGTAATGAAAGGATCAAAAGAATACCAAGTATACCCCGTTTTGACTTTTTATTTGATGCGAGAAATTTAAACTAGAACAAAATAGATAACATGCTTGATTTCCGAAAATGGTATTATGGAACGGGATTCACACAAAATGGGTGTCTCCAGGGAATTAAAATCGTCATCCTCTTTTTATACTCCCAACTAAGCTTAAATTCATTGTGCAAACATTTTTGTAAAATGCTAACACTACTTATACTAATAATCTATGTAAGCCGAGACTTAACTTTTCACTCCCACAATTTATTCAAGTTAGGTGAGTGTGCTCATTTTCAAAATTTTGACCGCAAAGATCGACATTTATTAGAGTTGTTATTTATCTAAGTTAATATTAAATTACCGGAAACCACGAAATCTAAGGATCGAAAGGGCCTTTTCCATGTAGCGGCTTTCTTCTCGGCACATCCCAAACCAGTTGGTTTTAGGTGACCGGGCTTTTGACACCTCACGGAGAATAGTACTGGAATCAGTGGGAATTCGATTCCAAAGATTTACGAGCCTACCGCTAAGGTAATATTAAGCTTAAATAGATAATAACCAACAATGATTTAGAGATTAGAGATTCAAAGGTGAGATCACTCCATGTAGCGACTTTCTTCTCAGCTTGTCCTTAGTAAACTTAGGAGGCTAGGTTTTTACACCCTCGAGAATAGTATCGGAGCTCACGGAATCTTTGAAGTCAAAAATTTCTAATTCATCGTCTAACCTTTAGACAATTTTGATGAATCCTAGTTCAACTTCCGATTTAAACTTAAGAAAAAACAAGTTTCTTATATTTATTAACATATACATCTTTATTTTTGCAACATCAAGACTTATTGAATTTTGCAATATCATTCCATTTATTTCATTTTGCAACATCATTCTATTTTTTTCTTTTTCCCTTTTTCCATTTTTTCATTTTTCCATCATTTATTTATTATATTATTATTATTATTATTATTATTATTATTATTATTATTATTATTATTATTATTATTATTATTATTATTATTATTATTTTTTTTTTTTTTACTTGTGCAACATAAATTAACGGAGCTTCACGGGAACCAAGACCTAAACGCCTTTCGGAATAAAGGATCCAAGGGCCGATTTCAAACCGTAGCTTAGGACTTATATGCTTTCTCTAAAATTAAAATAAAAAGTTGAACTCGGGCTCTATATCAAAATTGTATAAAAATTTGTTTTGCATAACAACATGATTTTGGCGTTCAAACGTTTGAAAACAGCACGTATTTAATCTGATTAGTTATCTTCTAGGAGGAAAAGCCATAGATTACTTGTATAAGCTCTAAAGAAAACCAACTATTCTACGCTTAGCATTTTCATTTGCACAAATCGTAAAACCTTAGTCTAATCGTTAAGGAAGCAGCTAGATCAACACTCTAGCAGAGTCGGGATTCCCTTTGTTCTAACCTAATCAAGACTAAACACTACTTTTTTATTGCAATTTCTTATCTAAGAATGACAAAAATTTTAAAATTTTGGTCAAAAACGGGGGTACTAGGGACTAGAAGGTACTCATGTGACAAAATTCGAGAGAATTCCCCCCCACACTTAGAATTGAATATTGCCCTCAATATTCAAAGTACTGGCTATTATGCCGCCACTTAGAACGTAAAAAGGTAATACCACTAGCCAAGTGTGGATCAGAAATCTCCATTTTTCACAAAAAAGGGTGAAAAGATATCCCTAGATAAACGTTAGTAAAAAGATCGGATATTGGGCGGCTGGATTGAAAACAGGCGCATCAATCATCACGATCTCAGGGAAACCTGAAAATCAGAGCAAACAACACACAAAAGACAAGCACAGTGGGAATTCCCCCACACTTAGTGTTAGAAAATAGGAAGAAGCCAGAAACATGGGCGTTTACCCATGTGTTGCTAATGTTTTTGTTAATCGAGTCACTAGCTTGACTCGACCCCGAATTCATTTGTCCATGGGGAAGCAAGTAGAAAACCAATCTCAATCGGACTTTCATTCAAATTGTTTGGATAAACACTTGAACATGAGAAAGTTCCACTCCGATGAGATACAACCCGCGGTATTTCAATAGAAGAAACTATTAGGGGAGATACCGGGGTCAAATATGGTGTCCTCATTCCCGTAGGAGAAAAGGGAAAGAGCAATCACACCATATGTGATGAAGAGAAGCAAGATTTTTATTATTATCATGTAAAACTCTTCATCATCAGAAGCATCATCGGCTTCAACGGGAGGGAGGGTTGGGATACAATCTTCAAGAAGTAAATCTTTCAACACACCTCCCCCCACACTTAACTCGTCCTCCAGATCAAAACAAAAATGATCATATTCAGGAGGAGATATCACATGAGGGAGTTCAATCGGGAACTCCTCATGATATCGATCATTTTCATCAAAATGAAATACATCATACTCGGGAAGAGACATATAAGAATGGGAAGTGGTATTTACACTTCCCGTCTCTTCCAAATGATCGATATCAAAATGAAAGGCTTCATAAGCCGAGAGTGAATAATCTGGATGAGGAGTGGGATTGCCACTTCTCTCCTCTTGATCATTAAACACGAAACTCTCAAATTCGGGAAAAGCATCCTCGAGCTCGAGCTCGGAAGGATAAGACGGATTTTCCACAACAACATCATCCTTTGGGGGGAGAGCAAACAATGGTTCATCAAAAATCATCTTTTCTAAAATCGGGCCATCTCCCTTCGGATCAACATCGGGCTCAACAATTTGAGCATCAAACAAGAAGACCTCGAACTCTTCCATAGAAATATCACTTTCCTCAAACGGAGGAGAAGTATAGGAAGAGTCGGAATTAAGTGATGCGGAAGTAAGAGTGGGATTTTTGGCAATATCAATACGACAAACCGATTTCGGAGGTGGGGCAAGTGGTGTAATCTTAGAGCTAGTAGTTTTTACCACTTCCGTTGTACCCTCCGATTCGTGTTCATCGTAATAAAAAACACTCTTAACTTCCGCGTTACAACTCTTGAACCATTTACTTGAACAAGGGGTAATGTTCATTGTTTTGAGCTCAACACGTTTTTGTGCTACACTTTTGACCATGAATCCTGAAAGTTTTGAGTCAATTCTTTCAGATTTTTGATCAATAGTAGCAACATTGCATTTAGACCCCTGATTAATGTTGAACGTGATCTTTTCATTTTCAACATGAATAGTTAATTCTTTGGCGTACACATCAATGAGAGCATGACTCGTTCTTAGAAAAGCTCTACCCAAAATGAGTGGAACTCGAGGATCCGCATTAAAGTCTACCACAACAAAATCTGTGGAAATTGGAACATTCCCACTTTCACGACAACATCCTCGGCTATTCCAAGCGGATAAGTAGTAGTACGATCCGCTAGCTGGAGTGTCATGCACGTGGATGTAAGCTTTGGAAGAGATAGTTTCTTCCATATCGAGAGTGGCATGAGGTTAATACTTGCGCCAAGATCGGCCAAAGCGGAGCATTTCACCATTCCCGAGAAATCACACGGGATTAAGAACTTGCCGGGGTCTCCAAGCTTTTCGGGAAGCTTCTTGAGGATGACCGCCGAGCATTGCTCGTTTAATGGGGTTTTTGCCATCTCGACTAACTTATCCTTGTTGCTTAGCAACCCTTTGAGTGTAGTTGCAAACTTTGGCGTGAGAACGAGAGCATCAGCAAAGCTTATGTCGAAGTGCATCTCATTGAAGATTTGGAAGAACTTTTCCATTTGTGCATTGTTTTTCTCTTTAAGCTTTTGATCATTAAGCCTTGAAGGATATGGTATTGAAGGATTTGGATTTGTCATTGGAACATCGGGTTCCGGAATTGGAATTGGGACCACCGAAGGTTGGACGTGTGCGGTACTTTGTGGGCTTGAAAAATGCACCTTGTCCGTTGTCACCTTGGTATCCCGATTCACCTCCCCGGTGGAGGGGGCATAGGAGTCGAGGGTCCATTATGTGTTTTACCACTTCGAGTGGCGACAACTTTTAATTCACCCTTCGGGTTAGGAATGGTATTTCCCGGAAGAGCTCCCGAAGTTGAACCTTGATTCATCGAACTCATGAGACTGGCAAACATGTTCTCAATTTTACTTTGAGATTGATCAATTTTGTAGTTTGTATTTCTAAGCTCACTTTTAAGCTCGTGACCCTGTTTTGACATTGAGGTTTGAAAATCATTTTTCAAAGTGGTGATTTGATTTTGCATTGACCTCATGTTGGCCTCATTTAACTTGATGTAGTTAGCAAGTTCATTTGAGGAACCAACGGGGGCTTGGTAATGAGAAGCTTGAAAGCCTTGATTGAAATTACCCCCTTGGGTTGGGTATTGATTGATCGGGGTTTGAAATTGATTTTGAACATTTTGCCCTCTCGGTTGGTTTTGATTGAATCTATTTGGATTGTTGGGTTGAGAAAATCCGGGTGGTCCATTTTGATTGTTAGCACGATAGTTTGGGTTAACTTGAGGACGGTATTGATTACCTCCTTGATTGAGAGACCCGACTACCGGATTAACTTCACATCGACTACCATCGGTGGCAGTACAATTGTAGTATGCATGAGGACCACCACAAGTGACACAAGTTTCTTCCACCGCTTTGACTTGATTGGATGAAGAAGTTTGTGGGGAAGAAAGTTTCTTTTGTTCGGAAAGAACCAAAGCTTGAATAGCCTCCGTGAGTTTGTCAATCTTAGCATCGGTGCTAGAAGTACTCACGGGAGATGAGGTAGAATGGGTAGCACTCACTTGGGAAACAACCGGCTTGCTTCGTGTTGTGCGAACCTTAGACTTATTCTCAATGATGGCTAAAGCATCTTTAGTTGTCCGATACAAGAGATTACCACCGGCGGCGGCATTTAGAGAGTCTTGATCGGAGTGCTTTAAACCATTATAGAAAGTGTCGAGTTGATGTAACTCGGAGAAACCATGGTGAGGACATTTGCGAAGTAATTCTTTAAAACGGTCCCACGCTTCACTAAAGGATTCATCAAATTTTTGAGTGAATTTGGTGATTTCATTTTTAAGGGCTGTGGTTTTTGATGGAGGAAAGAATTCATTCACAAATTTCGACACCAAATCTTCCCATGTTTCAATAGAACGAGGGGGTTGTTTTTCTAGCCAAATCCGGGCCGACCCCTCGAGAGAGAAAGGAAAAAGAAGCAATTTGATTGCCTCTTGAGGAACATTTCGGTATTTGATGGTAGAGGTGATCTTGTTAAACCATCGAATGTGTGAATGAGGACCGTCCCTCTCAAGTCTGAAATATTGACTCGAAGTTACTAAGGTTAGCAACCCGGTCTTTAGCTCAAAGCTATCGGCAACGATTGCCGGAACAACGATAGCATCTTCGTAACCCTCGGTGGGTGCTTGGAGAAGCTCACACATGGTACGTTCCTCCGCCATTGTGACAATGGGAGGAATGGGGTTAGGAATAGCACGAACTTCGGGTTCGGCTATTGAGGCGGAATGCCTACGATTACGTCTTCGATTACGTCTTCCCGTAGTATGTACGAGTTCACGTAAAGGGCTTGTCGACGGAGAAGAACGAGTGCGCATGCACTAACAAAAACAATTTCAATTAAAACAAGACCGAGGCAAAACACAAGTGAACTTAAACCTTAAATCAAACAAGCGTACGGTAGCTCTTCAAAAGATAAACGCGCAGAGTGGCGGGAGAGAAGAATGGATCTCTCTTCGGTCTGCAATTTAATGTCAAGACCTACCTTAAACCACTTGTATAGGTTGTTTATCAATCAAAGGTGAGCCGAATTCGCAAGCGACACAAAGGCAAGTTTTAATCTTTTGTTTGGGAACTTATTAATGGTCATACCCCCAGTTAGGTAGTATTCTATCGAATGTTTCTCGATGATGCTTTTTATTGTTTATTAATTTAACAAGAAAAACGGAAAATCTTTTTGTATTTTTTTGTTTTTATATGATAATATATATACAAAAGAAAAGAAAAATATTTTTGTGTTTTATAATTTTTTTTGGAAGTGATAACTTCGTGAAGAAGGATCTCAAGTCACTAATCGTTTAAACCTTAAACGATATTGTCGCAACACAACCTCCCCGGCAGCGGCGCCAAAATTTGATCCGTGTGTAGTATATATATATATATATATATATATATATATATATATATATATATATATATATATATATATATATATATATATATATATATAAATATAGTATCGTGCACACGTGATACTTTGGGAAATGACAAGTCAAACCTTAGGAAAAGTCAAACTTGCAAAACCCGTGAATGTGATGTGTGTGATACCGGGCAAGTGATTACCCGGGTCGTGTCCCAGCGAGGTGTGAATCGAGGATTTCGTTTTAGGTTCGGGATTAAAATGCTTGATGATTGGATTTGGATTTTTGGTGTTTTTTAATTCTAATGAGATTTGGAAAGTCAAATTACAAGGAAAAATTAAACGTAAATTAATTTAAACTAAAAACGCGATTCGGGAAATCTAAATACGAGTTTAAAACGTGAAATCTAAAAATATTAACCCTACAAGTACCAAATTAATTTTCCTACACTCTAAATTATAAAAGAAAATTTTAGAAAAAAGAAATTTATTTTTTTGACTTTTATTTTATTTTTTATGAATTAAAAACTAATTTAAACTATTTAAATGATTTAAAAATATTAAAACAGCTTGGAAAAATCTGAAAAATTTAAGATAAATCTAAAATTTGATTCTCTATCTAGGAAAAATAAAATCAGAACTAAATTCACTCTAAATAAGCAGAACAGTCAAATAAGCACTTAGGAATAAGCTCAAAAATAAGCTAATGTGAAAAGAAAAATTCCAAAAGCTCAGACATGAAACACAACACTAATTTAAGCTTAATTCAACTCAAAAACATCAAATAAGCCAAAGAAATAAGCACTTAAAGCTACTGCACAGCTGATGGCTAAATCAGGTTCAATATAGCTTCTTGTCCTATTTTGCAGTTGATAAATAAGCTAGAAAAGGGCTGATAAATGAATTCCAAAGGCTACTACTTGAAGTTCATATGAAATACTACAACCAGGCCAAAAATGCCTAAATCCTGAGCTTATTTGCTTGTTCAAAATGGGTCTAGATCAGGTGGTGTCTGGGACAAGAAATAGTGTAGGTCTGAGAACAGGACTAAGGGCTGATTTGCAGGCCTAGAAAAGCTGTCCAAATAAGCTAAAAATCCAAACATAAGCTGAAACAGATAAACACTGACCTACAAGCTACTGATAAAACCAAAAATTAGAAATTTACAACTTTTACTAACTAAAAATTAAGATCAAAGAAAGGCTTAAAATTGTTTTGACTGAGAAAAACAAGCAAACCTCGATTTTTTTGTTTGAATTTAGACTAGTGCAAAACTACTTTAACCTATACTCATTCTGGCCAAAGTGCACTTAATGTAATACAAGAATCAACCAAATTACAAGCTCAACTTATTCTAGCTTATACTGAGCAGTTGAGACCTAACATTTTGCCTATCCACTGGAAATCACACATTGCTCAAATAACACTAAAGGCAAACTAAAAGTGACTTATTCAGACTCATATAAGCTCATCCAAAGTTAAACCATTAGCAGATGAACAGTACAACACCATTTGACCTAAAAATAAGCTTAAACCAAACACACCCTTAAATACTGATTTTGAAAATTTTAAACTAAAGCAGACAATTAAAGCTAGTATTCTAGTTGATAACTGATTCAATGACTTAACTAAAACTGATTGAACAACTTTTCTCAGAGCAATAAGCAGTCAAATAAGTTGTTACAGTAACTAGAAGTTTTAAAGGAAAAACTTGAACTGATATTAAATAAAGAGTAAATTACAATACAAGAAATTAAAAGAAGCTAAATTACGAAGTACCTTAAATTAAAAATGCTAAATTAAACCTGCCCTTTAAGGCTACACTTAATTCCTATTTATACTAAAAAAAATAAATAAAACTGAGGTCTTCCTCTTTGTGTTTCTTCTGTGAGATAAATCTTCACAAAATCGTCACTTGTGCTTCTTTGAAGTAATATTGACCCTTGGATTAAAGTAACTTGATCACATCCCTTAAACTTACTTTGGCGCCCATTTGGTACACGGATTGGTGACCTGTAGCAGTTGACTTTGGGATTATGGGGAGTGGAGAAGGAGACAATAGTGTTGGGATAGGGTACGAAAGTGAGGTGATGGTGTACGATGTGTTCTTGGTTGGGCGGGAAAATGTGTTGGGGAAGAAGAAAGGTAGAAGGAAAAGTTAGCTGACCTAATTTTTGTTAAACAAAAATATAAGCCGGGTTGTGGGTATTTAGGATTGGGTTATTTTATGGGTTGGGTCAGTGGTGAGATGGGCTGGTAGTTGATTGGGTTTATTTTATTAGGATAAGATAAAATGGGAATTGGTACATTTGATTTAAGGTTTAAAGTACAAGGACCATATATGTAAAATCTAAAAATCCCAAGGATCAAGGCTGCCAAAATCTGAAAATAATTCCAAAGACCATTTGTGTTGTTTTGGTATTTCGGGGGTTGACTTTGACTTTGACTTTTCTTGATCAAATGCACACTTGTTGTCGAATCAATCCAAAAATACTCGTTTTCGCTCTGTTTTCAATCTTTTGTACCTGAAACGTATAAAACACAAAATCAAGGATATCTGCAATATATTTGGGTGTTTTTGGTCGTTTTTGTGTCTTTATCGGGAGTAAAATGATGAGTATTTACACACTCATCAGTTATCACTTCAAATAGCCTACTTAAAGGGTTGGTAAAGATAGTCAGGAAGTGTTTCGGTAGCAGTTGATTCTCACTTGATACATTTGAGCTAATTTTGTTCTTCTCACAAGATTTCAAGTATTTGTGCGTAAAATGTGTTGCTGATTCTGAGGTATTAAAACCAACAAGGGGGAAGGAGACATATATCTGAACGCACAACGAGTACACATGATGAACTTTATACCTCTTCTGAGTTGGGGTTATTCTGGGAAGACAAATGTCATAACCGCAGAGAAAATCAGTGTTTTAACTCGTTCCTTATGGTGTATCATTCCAACTACATGGGGGAAGAGATGTATGAAACAGTTTCTGATGATTAAAGAGGTACACAATTGTATGATGATTCCTATGGTTAGTCGGTATCCAACAGAAGGAAATGTGTTCATCCGGGACTTACTTGATTCCGGTGCTTCTGTGGTACTGTCTTGGTGTTATCATTTAGAATACATACGGGATAAGTTGCTTACACTCGAGACTTAGGTGACTTTGGTGTAACAATTCTCATCTGCAATTTCCTGAAGGGAGAAAAGGGGATTTCCGGGTCTTAATTGATCTTGATGTTACTTTTTTGACTTCATTAATGGGATTGAGTGTGTACTTCGGGTTTTTGGGCTTCATACAATGAGACTGATTGCATCACTTCAACTACTTGGGGGAAGTGGTCTCTGGATACTTTCGATATGCATTCCTTCAGTCTTCAGCAGGAAGTAATGTGAGAAGAATTATTCAAGTGTGAGATGATTCACTGCTGATCTATTTGATGATCCCCCGAACGGAGAATCACGATGATTATTCTTAAAAGGAGCAACAATATTTGATGTGGTTTGCTACGGTTTCCGCTGTACACTTACCTTTCGTAAGCTTGAAAGAGAGCTTTGAAATTGCTCAAAGGAAGATTTTCGGTTTAGGGGGAAGCTGTCAAAGCTTCAAATTGAAAAGGCTCGAGTTCAATCTAGTATTCAGGAGCCTCGAAAGCTTTGGTGGTGAAAGTTTAAGAGATGTTGACTACAGACTTCTACAACGTACAGAACGATATCCTTATTTCGTTATTCATGTCAACATCGTCTTAAATAGAGTAACATATTTTGTACATATCTTATACCAAAACTGTATATAGAAAAATATAAAACCAAATTGTAAATAGAAAATTATAAAACCAAGAAAAACCATAAAAATTAGAAAAATAGAAAATACCAAAAATAGTTTTTCAAGGCATGTCTTCTGGTATCGATAACATTTACGGTCCTAGAAATGTCATTCAATAATGACACGGGTCTTTAAATGAAGTTCGAGCAGAAGTTCAAAAGGTTTTCAAAACATGCCTAAATGGCTTGCTATTACTTCATATAGCAACCCGCATTTCAAAATGGGGAAGGCACGTCGCCAAAAAGACGGCTGTTCCTTCTACTGGGTGATGTTCACCCGGGCATGGATTACTTTATATCCATGTTTCTTCGATTTAATGTACGGTTCAGTGCGTTATTTCCTGATTAAGAAGAGAAGTCTTCTTTGAATACAAATAGTTTTCATTCTATGATTCTTCTGAAAATTATTTGTGAGACACATGGTGGTAACGTGTTGGTTGAAATTCTTTCAGACTTGGATTGTTCATAAAATTTGTCACTCAATCAATGACTTCAACACCTTAACTTGAATACGGGTCATTGATTGAGGGGGAGAGTGATTTCAAATTTTATATCATCAAACGGGTTTCTTGGTTATCTCATAATTGTTAGAAAAGGTTTTGTAGTTAATGGGGTATTAGTTGAAGAGGATCTTGCTAAGATTTATCTCAAATGGCCAAATGTGTTAGTTGTTAGAAAGATTAGGGCATTATGTGCAAGTTGCATATAGTATCCTAACTTTATGTAACTATAAAGTTCATTTGTGTCACTCTGGAATCCTCGTTTAATCCCCTAAATACTTTAAAACTCAAAATCTAAAAGAAGTTAGAAAACCCATTGTGTTTGATGTTCTTGAATACTCCACAGGCATTTGTATGATCTGAATGAATGAGTTTCAAATGTTGATTGATTTTTGTTAGTCGATAGCTGCTTAATTGTTGTTGATTCAGTGCATGTGCACTCAGGATATGCTTAGGTGTGTAGCTATCGTGTTAGAATCATGTCCCTAAGATCCTGAGTTGAATGTTGAAATATGAGTGAATTGCCATGTTCATGATTGCTGATTGCTCTTCATGCTAGATAGTGGTTTGATGTATTTCTTGACTATGGTTTGATTATGAGATGAATATGGTATTATGAGTTGGCAAGTTGCTATGTGGTAGCTATTAATGAAAAGTGAATATGTATGTATGTATATCTGTGTCGATATTCTTATGCAGATTCCATGGCCAATATGAATGTGCCAGTTCCCGCTCTAACCATTTGATCAGATGTTCAAACTCTATTGACTGGCTCCGAATTCACCACAACAACAACATCAGCAACAACAAACAACAACACTGTCATCAACACCGCCACCTTCATTTCAACAAAGCATCACTTATTCTGGTCTCGCCAAGTGGGGATCTACAATATTTGGGAAAGTTTTGTTGGTGGATGGATAATTGATGTTGACTACTGACTCCCTCAGAGAAGTGGATGATCACATCGTCTGCGCAAAGAGGTCAATATCATTTGTGTCATAACAGTCACTTTATGCATAATCAACAGTGAATCTCCCTCTTTGATTAAGGGGGAGCATAGTATATTCCATCATCAGAATATAGTAAACCTGACCACATTTTCTCCCACATTTTCTAACTTATTTAAATCAATTGGGATCCAAATCTCAAAAGGTTTGAAATTTTTGATCGGGGGAGAGAATGTGATTTAAATATGAAACCTGATGAAAATGTGATTCTTTGGACTTAAGTGTAAGCTCTCCTATATGTGCTAAACTCTTTCGTATATCGATGCACATATTGAGGGGGAGCAAATGGTTTGTGGTGACAAAAAGGATATGGCATTTCATGTGAGCGTGACTCAGACTTCACGAATGAATTGACGAAACAAAAACTATCATTAATCGAAAGGACTGATCCTGGACGGGTAATAATTTCAAGCTGGTCTAACCAGTGATGTAAGCGTGTCTCGAAAAGGATGTGTCTGAGTAGAGTGTACCGTTTCGAGAAGCTTTCTGTGGACTTGACCAGGCCGGGTAATAATTTCAAGCTAGTATAACTAGTGATGTAAGCGTGTCTCGAATCGGTCATGTTCACTAAAAGTGGATCAATTCAGAAAGTGCGAACTCCACCCTACATGTACAAATTTATAAAATCATCCGAGTACATGTTGAGGGGGAGCATTTGAAAAGTATAAAACTCTCAACGTGTTAGCAAAATGTGTTTCATAATCATAAACACTTTGAGAGATTTTTCAAGGATTTGGTAAATGGCAACATAGGATAGTCATGAAGTTATAAGGTGGCTAAGGTTAGGAAAACCGTCCTATGATCCGCCAGAGCCGGAGGGATCTACCCAGGGACAATACCGAATAGTTAGTATTAGAAAGTCCTTAGGTATGATTATGAAAAAAGGAGTAATATGAGAAAGGAGAAAGAAGGGGTTGAAGAATTAAAAAGAAATGAAATGAGAAAGGGTGAAAAGAAATAGCCCTCAAATTATTCAACCTTAGGGCAGAAACCGGGTTCAATTCATATGCTACTGGTGGTTACTAAGGTAACACCAGTATTGAAGACAAGACGTCATGGACCCAGTGACGCACTGCACTAAACCTTCTAAACCACTCAAGTTCTCTTAAAAGGACTTGTTTCATTCTCACGGGGAACCCTGCATAACCTATCGACCGCTCATTATGAGTTATGTTGATATTGAAACAGGAGACACCGCTCCAGTCTTCGACTACCAAAAATGCACTTATCGAGTCTAGAGCTACGAGATGCATCATAAGATCTCATAGGAACACGTGTTACTTCTACACTGGTTGTTCAACATTAAGGACACCAATTCTAAACTTATGAGTCCTACGCAGATCCTAGCAATCTGCCAGAACATTTATGAGGGAATTTACAAATGTAATTCTCAGTGATTGAATGGAAATTCCTGCCAGGGTCAACATCAAACAGCCCTGAAAGCAGGTCACTTCGGTAATTCCTTGTGGATTACGCTTAGTGGTCGCGGCGGTTTCAAACGGTCTACAGTCGTGGAGTGAACTCCAGCGACTCACCTAATCGTTGATTTGCTACGGTAGATCTTGTAAGTCCTCTGTGGGTTTTCGATTTAGGAACGGCCTTGGTAAGGATTAGAGAGAGTTTTCACACTATGCTGTTAACAATCTCGAAGTCTAAACCTGTGAGTACCGAACGTTTTATTGCTAACTGTCGTATGCAGGAATACCTGGCGGTTGCAGCTGATTGCCGAAAAGATGCCAATCCATTACCACATGCTCACACTACACCATCATCATATTCAAAGAAGTCATGATAAACTAAAAGACCTTCAACACTGCTTCTGCAAACTCTGATGCTGAAAATCATGACCCATAATAGTGTGAGCATGTCGGCTCAAAGAGCACCACATCACATGGAGACATACTGCTAAAAGATGACCTGGAGACATACGTTGGATGATGACATCAAAGAATCACCAAAGATCATCCAAGACAGAAGAACGGTCATCAAAAGATCACTGCTGAATGTACAAATAGTAATGAATTTGAAGAATCAAAGACTACGAGCTAGGAAGTTACAGTCATGTAATAGAATGCTAGAATTCAAAATATTATTTCCGGTGTGACCTCCCTTAGGGGGAGATTGTTAGGAATATAAATATTCATGTGAAGACTCGGTCACCCCGAGTATCTATTTAGCATTTATGTAGCTCGTAGGCTTATTAGTATTAGTTTAGTTAACATAATATTAGTTTAGTTATATTAGTATTTGTGGAGTGGGTCGGGTCTTTACCCACTGTCAGCTCACTCCACAGCCCACTCGGGGTACTTAAGTATGTAAGTATAAATACCCCTCTCCACCTAGGGAGAGGGTTGGAGCTCTTAATCATTCAACAAATTTTTCTTCATTCTCTCTCCCCAGAACTCCCACTCTCTCATCCCTCTCTCTCTCTTGAATTCATCTAACTCAAATCCAAGTATGCATATGTTACAGAACTCACAACAACTATTGATTACACCCAGCCAACCACCCTTGGTGTATCTTTTATTAATCAAATGCTACAGCAGATAAGTCTTAAACGGTTCTTACCAAAAAATACAAAAGACAATGGTTAATCCCCTTCAGAAGGGCTCCAACCTAAACCTCACTTACAAGAATCACTCAACACTCAGAATCACCAAAATACAGAGATTGGGTGATGAATACAAGACCAATAACACCTAACAGATATCAAGAATGATATCAAAGAACAAGACTAAACAATAAGAGAGAAAAACTATAAGACTATGTAAATGGAATGAAGAGTTATGAAACCCTAGATCCGGAAGAGAGTATTTATAGCAGCATGTTCCACTTTAGCCCTTTAAGATTCATACTCTATCAAAACTCAACTGAAACTAAAAACATCTTTAAATCATCCAACTTTAGTCCCTGAACTTATGAGTTGACCTTTAGTTTGACCAAGTTAGCTAACACCCTCTCTCAAACTGAACCTGGGCAACACTACTAAATCAAACCTGCAAATCACTTGCCAAACATGTCAAATAAACTCAATTGACTACACAACTTTTTATGCTGAGCAGTATCAAGAGCTTTAGTTAAAATATCAGCAGTTTGATCAGCAGAAGAAACCTTCTCAGTTTTAATAATACCTGCAGAAACTTTTTCTCTCACCACATGAACATCTATTTCAAAATGTTTTGTCCTTTCATGAACTACAGGGTTTGCAGCAATTTGAATTGCTGAAATACTGTCACTGTAAAGACTAATAGGATACAAGCTTTTAACTTGTAAACTATGCAAAACATTTGAAATCCAAATAACTTCACATGTAGCACTAGCCATACATCTATACTCAGCTTCAGCTGAGGATCTAGATACAGTAGCCTGCTTTTTACTTTTCCAAGAAATCAGAGTTTTACCAAAAAAACACACAAAAGCCTAAAACAGACCTTCTTGTTTTAAGACACTTAGCCCAATCTAAATCAGTAAAACACCTCAACTTAAAATCATTTTCTCTAAACACTTGTATACCAGTTCCAGGTGAACTTTTAAGATATCTTAAAACCCTTAAGGCAATTTTCAAATGTGACTGTAATGGTAAATGCATATGTTGACTAAGGTAATGTACAACATATGATATATCTGGCCTACTATGAGTCAGATATATAACTTTTCCCAAAAGCTTTTGATATTCACCAATATTTTTATAAACCTTATTAGATTCTGTCTCAACAACAGATAACACACAATTTTTAGGCAAAGGAGTAGTGACTGGTTTGGCTGCAAGTAAACCAAACTCATGCAGTAATTCCTTGCAATACTTCCTTTGAGACATATAAATACCACTTTCATTCTCTAAAACCTTAATACCCAAAAAATACTTAAGAGTACCAAGATCTTTCATCATGAACTTACTGCTAAGATAAGACTTAAACTCATCAATCACAGCCTTATTGTTACCAGTAACAACAATATCATCCACATATACTAACAGAGCAATAAAAACACCATGAGACTGTTTAATGTACAAAGAATAGTCATGTTTGATCTGTTCAAAACCATGCTCAACCAAGGCAGATGTAAGCTTAGCATTCCACTACCTAGGGGCTTGTTTAAGGCCATACAATGACTTATTCAGTTTGCACACCTTAGTCTGACTATCAATCTCAAAACCCAAAGGCAAAGTCAAATAGACTTTCTCTTCCAAATCACCATATAGAAAAGCATTATTCACATCAAGTTGATACAAAGGCCAATCATTAGACACAACAATGCACATAAGACATCTAACAGTAACCATCTTAACAACAGGACTAAAAGTTTCATCAAAGTCAATACCCTTTCTTTGACTGAACCCTTTAGCCACCAACCTGGCCTTGTACTTATCAATATCACCATTTATAATAACCTAAAACATTGTTTCTAAAAACCGTGGCTAACTTGAACTTGAAACCGAATGTAACCTAAGTAACTATGAACTATAACATGAGAATATCTAAATATAAAAGCCCATAATCTAAGCCTCATAAAATCGACATATACATGGAAGAATTAAGTCTTATATCACACGAGTTATAGGTCCAAAGTGAATAAATTTTGTACACAACATCTAGTTCATGGAAAGGTCTAGATACACTTGAGTTTGAAATTAAGAACTGGTCTTCCCTTATCCCTAATGCTCGGCTTTCACCCAATATATCTCCCCCTCCTCTGTATTGAACCAACCGAATTATATACTTATTCAAAAACACACAAAACCCTAAAATAAAACAGAAGGGGCGGCAACTTTTGGATCCCATTCAAAAGGTGCAAAGGTGGTGCTTAAGAGTGGTGAAAAGTGGTACAAGGAAGGCTTCAAGGAGGTGTTGATCGTGGTATATATACTATGTTCGAGGAAGGCTGGTTTTTTCGAATAAGTTTCTAATTTTGTGGTTCCTTTTTGTTCT
The DNA here is from genome assembly GCA_021014915.2 of Artemisia tridentata subsp. tridentata. Classification (NCBI taxonomy): domain Eukaryota; kingdom Viridiplantae; phylum Streptophyta; class Magnoliopsida; order Asterales; family Asteraceae; genus Artemisia; species Artemisia tridentata. Next base: position 278,627,637 of record CP139505.1, on the reverse strand, counting down.
TGTTCTTTCTTCAAGTCGACAAAGGTATACCACCGTCCTTGTCCTTGTCTCATCTCGACATGAATACATACTAACATAATCATAAAACTAACATGTAATCGATTCATAAATGTAACCACCGGTAAATTCCCACTTATATTAAACTAATACTTATCCGTTTTTTCACGTCATTTTTTTAAAACGCTCAAACTAAATGTTACCTATTTATTAGGGTTTTCACGAAACCCTAATTTATTATAACTATGATTTTCCGTAAATAAATCATAAAAACTAAAGTACAACATTTTATACCTAGAGTACAAGTTTTTAAAGCACAGAAATCCTAATTTCATTTTAACTCCCGATACGAGCCCTAAACTCATAAATCTATGATTTTATGTGATCAAATAACAAACCCTAATTTTTAGTAACATGTTTTCTAAAAAAATATAAATGCACAAATCTTTCAAGCTCATGTACAAGCCATTTTTGCATAAAAACATAGTATTAATATAAATCCCATTATAAACTTCAGTGTACTCATTTTGAAGCACACAGTACAAGATCATTTTGCACAAACCCTAACCCTAATATTTCCACAACATTCAAACTAAGTGTACAAGTCCCTAAACCTAAGGTATAAGTGTTCAATGCATAAAAACCTAAAACTACATTTATTTACTCTTAAACCTAATTAAAACTAACATATATTTATTTTAACCTAAAGAAACTCTAAAAATGTATTTTCTATATTTCTTAAACCCTAGTACAACCTCACCTAGCATATAGTACAACTCCTTAAAGCATAATTTGATTTCCTTTTGTTTCTTACAAAATTCGACCCAAATTTTAAACAATCAAACCCTAATTTATTTTCTAACCAATTAATACTTAAACCAAGCCCTAAAAACTAATTTACTACTTCACTAAAATCCCATGTACAACTCACTATAGCCCATGTACAAACAATTAAAACTATACGATTTTCCTAAGTTTTATTTTTAACTGAAGCTCAACTAGACAATTACAACTAAATCCTCTTCACCACAAATCTTCTATGAGTTCAAGACTTACAATACATCACCATGTTCCATAACATTTACCCTAGTCAAAGCTTGTAGGTAGAATTCATGGTCTAGGATCAAACCACATAGCAACCTTCACTTGCCACCATACAAACCCCAAGATACACCTCACCTTGTCTTCTATCTATGTGGTTACAAACCAAACAAGCCACCATGTCCCTTAGATACTTACCATGGCTAAATGAAGTAGGTAAAACCTTAGGCTTAGAAACAAACCACCTCACCACCATCATAAAACCCCATGCCACCTTCATCCTCATCACATAAACTTTTATGAACACCTCATGTTGTCACACTTGCTTACAACATGGTGACTAAGAACCACAAGAAACCCTAAACCCCCTTCCCTATATAAATCAACACACACTCTTTGTTTTTACTCAACCATTACTCGAAATACACAAAAACAGAAACATACTCAACTATCTACTAAACTAGAAGTCCCAAATAGAAGCAAAGGAAGGTTATTCAAGAGATTAGTAGGAGGAGAAAGCTAGGAATTCCATTTCTAAAACATTTTGTCAAAAACTCTCTATAGTCAAATTTCCAAATTGTAAGTTATCTTAGCCTTTTTAATATCTTTCATAACTCTTAAACATGTCTAATAATGATACTACACAAGTCTTAATTAGAAATATAGGCTAAAAGTATACTTTGCAACGTTTCTGTAATTAACAGTAAAGAAACAAACTCTTTTAATACTTTGTAAAACCACATGAGCTTAAAAGCTATAAATTGTTAAATTAAAACAAGTAAATTAACCATATAATAAGCTATAAACACAAGCTAGATGACTTTGTTGTTAGTGCAAATATTACGATATTTAAACTAAACGGTTTCTTCGGTTTTAATAATGACAAACATGTAACTTGTAATACATAACGTAAAATGTGCAAGTTACTTGTAAACACAAATCATCAATGCATACTTACATCACACACCTCCCGAAGTCTCAAGTATGCTTCAACGAAGTCGTAGATTTCCATCCCGACATAAATCACTCAAGGTATGGACAAACAAATCTACTACTTGAAAAATGATCAAAGGATTATATTTTTCTAAACTTCACATTTTTATAAATGTGACAAAACATTTTTCAAAAATACATTTTACAAATTATTTTTGAATTAAAAAGAAATGTTTTATTTGGAAAAATCATTTCAAATTATTTTGAATTACCAACAGTCATTTCCCCCCCCAAAACAGCTCCAACTTCCCCAAATAAACCTTCCCCACAAAAGACAAAAAAGGGAGCGTCCACGGCACCTTTAAATAGGGACGGCTCCATTAAATTTAACGGAGCCGTCGGGTATTTAGTGGAGCCGTGGGTCTGTAACGGTCAGATTTTCCTTTGCCTATAAATAGTGGACCATTCCACACTTCCAACTTGATTTTTCCAGTCCTTTTTCTCTGGTCTTATCCCTCTTCACTTAAATGACTTTCTTTGATCATTTGGAAAGTCTTAGGTTGTTTAAGAGTGATCCAATCATCCACTCAAGTGATCCTCTTTATTCCTCTTGATTAGCAAGAGAAGAACATAAAGTATTCTAGATACAAAGTGTTGTCATCCCTCTTGATTAGCAAGAGAAGAACACAAAGTATCCTAGATACAAAGTGTTGTCATCCCTCTTGATTAGCAAGAGAAGAACACAAAGTATCCAAGTAGATACAAAGTGTTGTCATCCCTCTTGATTAGCAAGAGAAGAACACAAAGTATCCAAGTAGATACAAAGTGTTGGAGTTGTTAGGTCTTGTAACATTGGTTACACTCTTGATTGTATCATAGCATACATCAAGATTATTTTTCTTTTGTGAGAGAGTGAGTCAAGATCATTGTGATCTTAAGAGATAGTGAAGATCTCTTGAAGCCATTGGGCTTGTGTGATTGATCATGTGGATCAAGGGTAGATCGGGTAGATCGTGGTAGATTGGTGCTAGCTAAGATTAGCACTCGACATCTAGCTTAGTGTCGGAAATAGAATAAGCGACGTGTAAGGTGTAGATCGGGTAGATCGTGGTAGATTGGTACTAGCTAAGATTAAAACTCGACATCTAGCTTAGTGTCGGAAAACAAGTTAAGCGACGTGTAACGGTTTTCTCCGCCTGAAGGGAGTTTGTTGATTAGTGAAGTAACTCTCGAGTTGGGTACTCGGGGAGTGGAGTAGGGCGAAGAGGAGCTTCGTGACCGAACCACTATAAATCACCGTGTCTGGTTTGCGCCTTCTAACTTATCTCTTTACTTTCATTTCATTCCTTATCGCTTTATGTTTATATTTGCATTGTGTTTATGCTTGTGTGGCTAGTTGCTTATGTTATGTATGTGTCATGGTTGATTGTGCTTGTGTTGTAGTTTAATTTATTCATCCCTAGATGATACATAACCATTGTTGACACTTTTCATATTACGTCACACTTGATCGGTTATTTGATACAAAAAGTTTTAAGTTTTTAAATGGAAACGTATTCACCCCCCCTCTACGGTTTCCACAATTGGTACCAGAGCCACGTCGCTCAAATTTTTAAAATAAATGGTTTTCAAAATTGAGTACGATCCATGTATCAAATTACCCATGAAGGTGATAAAAATATGAAAAGTATTTAGTTGCTTAATACTTACAAGTTTTGTTGTTAAGTATACTTTGTCATACTAGCTTGAAGGTTTTCTTAAACCACTAAAAGAACATTGTCTTTAAGTGTCCGGTCATGTTTTCAGAACAAGTCATTAAGTCATGCAGTTCTGAATCAGAAAACAGACCACGGTACCACTAAACATTGTACGGTACCGTTATATTTAATGGTACCGTGGGTCATTTAACGGTGCCGTGCATCTGATTGTCTGTCTTTCATTTTTGGTTCATTTTCAAAAATCCATGTAAAATCAACCATGAGTCTGTACGAGTCGTGTCGCCCATCATTTTGAACGATGTTGAGTCTACTTTCATTTGAGAAACATTTTTATGAATTAGTTCTAAATGAAAGTATGTTAAAGTCCTTGATTTTCAACTAAAGGTCTTCTGGTCATGCAGTTTGCGTAAATTTTTGGTCAAACTGAAAAAGGGCGATTCAACTTTTAAACCTTGACATGTTTTCAAAGTGCTCAGCAAAAATATTTGAAATGGGGAGGAAACCAATTCATTGTCAAATAAAATCAAGCTTAGTATACATTGTTATACCTAATACACAAAATGACGATAAGTATTTTTGTGTGTTAAATTGCTATTTGCTTATTATAGTTTTTCGGTTTATGCATTTATAAGGCTCATGCTAAATCAATTGCACTATATTAAGTAATTAGTTTGCATTGCATATAGGCATCAACCATTTGTCTTGCATTTGTTGCAAGTTCTTAAAATGGTTTAGTAACTTTCTTAGGAATAGAAACTAAGTTGGTAGATCATGTGTGTCGAAAGATATTGTCTTACACAATTATTTTTCCAAAGGTTTAAGTGTAAAAAGTATATCACCCCAAAACACTTAACACTATCATAAAAATCCGTAACATGATCCTTAAAACATCACATCATTTTGTCTTGTTTGACCATGGGTTGTCTAAACAAGATAAAAGGTCATTTTAATACATTAGTATTTAAGTAAAAGAAAATGTATTAAACTTGCAGTGATTTAACACACATACAAAATGTTTTAAACATTTAGTATTTTACGTATGTTGTATAAAAATAGTTAAGATAATTATTTTTATACTAATGAGGTGTCGAAAAACTAAAAGTATTATACTTAATAATATAAATAGTTTTTCTCAAATAAAAATAAATGACAATATCGAAGTAGTAACTTAATATATCATTAACCTCACACATACAAGCAGTATTAGAATAAATGGAACACACTCCTTAAATTTTTATTTTCTTTTTAAAAGGAGTGATCGTGAGGGTCAAGAAAGATTTCGAGTACATATCAATTCATTATTCAAATTATGATTGATATCATCATCGAATCTAATTGACAAGTTTTCGAGTGTGGACATGAAATTGGAGTCATTATTTGTTTAGCTTCAAGATAACATCAAAACATGATGAAACATATTATCTTGAATCTACATACTCAATCACACTCGATTGTTATGAAAATAATGACGTCCTCTCAAGACGAAAATAATATGCATCGGATCATAACTCACACTTGTGTTGAAGATGCTATGTTAAGTCTTGTTGTCCAATGGTTGTGTTCCTAACTTTAAACTAACATGTTTAAAAGATGCATAAAATACACAACCAAGTAGGATTGACAACTTGGATGTTTCATCCGAAATATACAAGTAATTTACATTGCAATGCAATTAGTAAATGTGTCATTTCCGAAAAACCAAACAAGAGCAAACAAACAACATATGTAAACTTTGCTCATGAATGACTCAACACTCAAAGTCATATGTCTAGTAAAAGTGTCACACATAATATGTTATTAACTATTATGTAAGTCATCAATCTTGAGAATATCACTTGTATTTCTCTTATCAAAAGATTGACAATGGATAACTCATATCCTATGCATCTCATTTTCTTTGTAACATGAATGGTTATGTTACAAGAGAATACATTGCATCATGTTAACAAATATAGGATATTAGAGTTGAATAATAACCTATTAGGACATGTGTCATTGCATAAACAAGTAAAATTGGTCATACATTAAAATACTTGTTTTACAAAGCATTCTTAAGAGTGGTAAGTTTCCTCTTAGAAAAGCATACTTTTTGAAATAAACAGTATGTCTCATTTCAAATAAAATGCTCACAAGATCTATTGAGGTATGTAACCTTCACTAGATTCTCACTCAAGATATGCAAAGGAGCATTCTTGAAACACACACGATGTAGTAGGTTCTACATTGTATCACATTAGAGTGTCTCTTGGTTCTAGGAAACCAAATCATGTTAAAATAACATGTAACAACTCAACAAACAAAGATGTTGTCCAAGAGATCATAAAATACACCATCTCCATCAAACAACCTTTAAATCTCAAACACGAAATTAAAAAATCTCGCTTGCCTTTGTTAGGAGTTGTGTAAGACATGTCATTTTCTTAACCGACTTTCAAAGTATGGTTAATTGAGTCATATTAGGCCATGTATAAGCAAAGCAAGATAAAATCATCTTTGCTATACTTCGATAGGCAAATATAGGAATTCAAATTCTTCTAACATGAGAATGACTACTGGAGAACCTATCGCACTAGAAATTCAATTTGACCTAACGGTTGGATTGCTTCCAGGAGAGAAGTTGGGTTGGTGTATAACCTATAAAAATGGTCGTGTTTAGCCTTAATTGAGCACCACTAGTGATAGTCTCATACTCATTCTCTAACTTGAAAAGTTTTCATTCCTACATTTGACTAGAGATAGTTTACATCGGTGAACTTTATCTCCCGTTAGGATCTCATTTTGAACAAGTAGCAACTAGGATCTTCCTTAGCAAACCTAGATTGCTTGCATCCCACATATGTGTTTCAAAATGATAACATGTTTTCATAAGATATGATTAAATGTCTTCGTGATCTTAAATGCTAAATGATTATCATGTTCTGCATGATGTTTGCATTTATTCGTTATGTGCATTCTACATGATTTGCTTGCACCCACACTAGGTCATTTTGACACATTAGGAATTAGGTATGCCTATCACTATGAACCCTTAGAAGTCATAGAGTCATACACTAGTGTCAAAACCCATAAGTTAGAGTAGTCGCGAAGTTGTCCTAATTCCCTAGTCATCCATTTGCCTTCTTCCAAGCAATACACCCTTTTATCATGGGTAGGTTAGATACAAACCCAATAGAACTCGGAGTAGGGTTGACAACTTAAATATTTCATCCGAAATATTCATGTAAATTTAACTTGCGATCGCAATTGTTAAATGTCATATCCGAAACATCACATTCAAGCCTTTTAACAATGTATGTTAAAACGCTCATCCAAAAGCTAAAAGCTTACGTCTACCCTCGGGTGACAAAGGACTCATGAGTTACTATATAAGTGATTAGTTGTTCCTTTCATCCTCGTGTGTATATACACATCTTTAGATCCCAAACCTTGCTGCGAATCAGCACCATAGGCCTAGCTTTACGTCTTTCAAAACACCGTGAAACACTCGCGTGCGAAGCACCTCGAAATCCGTAAATCAACCAATCCTCTCAACCGAGAATCCCTTAACCGTCTCCGTCTAGGTCTAGGAATGATGGAACTTATTCCATAAATCTTATGACTATTTAAATATTTCACTGGAAATATTGAAGTCATCTCATGTGTCTCGTCTCATGACTCTTTAAATATTTCACTGGAAATATTGAGTCATTCTTCACATCACTTTAATGACTACCTAAATATTTCTTCGGAAATATGAACGTCATCTCTCACGTCTCGTCATATGACTTCTTAAGTCATTCCTATCATCCCGCTCATGACTATTTCAATATTTCTATGGAAATGTTAAAGTCATCCCTCGCGTCATACCTTATAACCTTTCATCCCCTTTATGACCTCTCAAAAGTTTCGCGGGAAACATTGAAGTCATTTCTCTACTAATCACCCATGACTTTTTAAGTCATCTTTCTCATTCGTCTCATGACTTTTAGAATTTTCTCTAAGAAATTCTAAGTCATTCCCTTTCGACTTGTCACATGACTGTTTGAATATTTCACGGGAAATATTAAGTCATTCCTTGCGTTTCGTATTCCGACTAATTAAATATTTCATGGGAAATATTATAGTCATCCTCCAAAACACTACTTATAACTTCTATTTATTTCACGGGAAATATTAGAAGTCAACCCTCATCCAATGACAACTTAGTCAATTTCCTTGGAATCACTAAGGTCATTTCATGTCATCTCTCCTAGTCGTTTTCATCAAAAAGTTTATTAGGTATAAACTTTTTCCTCGTGTCAAAAAGTCTTACTAAATAAGTAAGATTAATCAGCCAAAAGTCAAAACAGAAGAAAAATGGCTCAATCAGACACACGGCTCCATTAAAGAGACACGGCTCCACTAATGTTTAGTGGAACCGTGGACCCGTGCATCTGAAAAACGCGCCTATTCACTTTTCTTCTGCACAGCTTTTTTCAAACAAACCCAAAACCATTTCCTCTTGCCATCAAAACCCACTCAATGTAGTCTTGAACCCAAAACCATCTCGTATCAGAATAGATTGTATCTATCATCTGATTCCTTAGCCTTTTTCCGTCACACTTCCGCATGGTACTAAACACTACCAATGCTTCCGCATCCCACTCACCTTCCACACACCTCAAGCGAAGAACCGCTAGGATAAGTTGAGATAACCCCACTAGAACCTTGTCACCAACCTCACAACTCTGAAGATTTTATCTTCTTAACCCTTAGGATATCTCCTAGTAATCGCATGCCTCATCATAATATTCTATGAATATTCACAATGATTGAGAAGAGCTACGTGACTTCAAAGGTGAAGTTTATCGTATGCTATCCACCACTTGTCATGACGTTACTAAGCTCATCGCTTTCGTCAACGTTTTTTTTTCCTCTTTATCTTTTACATCTAGTCCGGATGGTCATAGATTAAGGGGAGTGAAAACACACTCATATAGTCTTTCACCAAACACCCTCAAGAACACACAAATGTGGTTCTTATTCTCTAGGAAACTTCTCTTTAGCTACCCAGAAATAGGCTACACAGGAAAATTCCTGACTTCCAGGTCACGGTACCGTTAAATAGGCCACGGTACCGTTAAATTTAACGGTACCGTGTGGTATTTAGTGGTACCGTACCTATGTTTGACGAATTTTCACTGTTTCCTTTAGATCCCTGCATTCCTAACCTCAAACCTGCAAAATTTTGCAAACTCACATACACCCTAGGATTCCCTCACTACACCATAGGACTCTAACACCAACTTTAGTTCGAATCCCACAACTCTTGCCTATATAAGGCCTCACCATTGCAAGCTTATCTTGCATCTCACCTTCAAACCTCACATTAACATCATCATCACACTCAACCCTTTTAGCTACACTTCACTCTTGACAGTGATAGTTAGTCTAAGAACCTTCAACCCATAGAACATCACACTCAAACCTTATAACCTTCAACTCATCACACTCAAACCTTACAACTACTCGTCACTTTGGATAAGTGATAGTTAGTTCAACAACCTTCAACCCTCACAAACACATGAAACCCTTCATGCACCAAATTATCTCTAACACACAACTAGGATCATCCAACCTAGAAACCTAGAACCTCGTTACCTTAACCCCGTTAGAGATATCCACCAACAATCCTGTTAGAATCACATACACCTTTTTCTTTTTCCCTTTTGAATTATATCATGCATCTCATTGTCAGTGCAAACGATATATTAACCTAAACCATCCTCTCCCATCATCCTACACCTTTAGGATTCCTACACCCTTACCTCCACCAAGTCCACCACAACCTTTAGCCATCACACTAACCCTATCACCATCAAACCTCTTTGGACTTGGCACCAACACATCATCCTTATCACTATCACCTTCACCACAACCACTAATGGGTCATTCCATTATTTATCCCCTACAACCACATAACCCAAGTTGTCCTTGTTGTCACCACAACCAACACTCTCCCACCTTATGGAATTATTTAAGTATAACCTCTATCGAGTCTACTTTATGGCACGACTTGTCATAATAGTAATCATTTAGAATAAGTCTTATTAACAAACTATCCTTAACATCAATCATCTTAGGTAGATGATTATGTTGTTCAAAAGGTTTGTTAGAACTTTCCTTCCCAATGACAACTTGGAAGAAGTCATTTAATGCGTCAATCAATGAACGAATCTCGTTCTTGATTAGTGTGATTGAGTGAACAATTACACCTTAGGTTTCGGTCGGGTTGTGACACTTACGTGTTAACATAGTTTAACCTATGCATGTCTTGCTATGTGTATTCTATCCTTATAATGCTGCTCCTATACTGTTATATATTATGCTGCACGAAGCTAACCCTTGATGTAGGAAAAGTCTTTGTAAGAATTTGATCCATGGATCCGCTAGATACTAAGGTAAATAAACAAGGGGTTTAAGTCACCATAGGGGAGCATTGAGCTAGGGGGAGCTCGGGAGTATTTGAATACATAGCATGGAGTCGTCTTCACAAGTGTTGATAGAAGGCTTCACTGGGATGATGCAAGCTCGCCTTTCGGGGGAGAAAGGATAGTAGTGCAATAAGGGGGAGTAGGAAGTAAATCCAAGGAAGCGCTCGAGGCAACTACCTTTTTGATTCGACAAAAGGGGGAGAAGGAAGTGTAAACAGGTAACTTTTACATTTTACTATGTCTTACGGTTTACATATTTGTCATCATCAAAAAGGGGGAGATTGTTAGTGCAAATATTACGATATTTAAACTAAACGGTTTCTTCGGTTTTAATAATAACAAACATGTAACTTGTAATACATAACGTAAAATGTGCAAGTTACTTGTAAACACAAATCATCAATGCATACTTACATCAACACCTCCCGACGTCTCAAGTATGCTTCAACGAAGTCGTAGATTTCCATCCCGACATAAATCACTCAAGGTATGGACAAACAAATCTACTACTTGACAAATGATCAAAGGATTATATTTTTCTAAACTTCACATTTTTATAAATGTGACAAAACATTTTTCAAAAATACATTTTACAAATTATTTTTGAATTAAAAAGAAATGTTTTATTTGGAAAAATCATTTCAAATTATTTTGAATTAACAACAGTCATTTCCCCCCCCCAAAACAGCTCCAACTTCCCCAAATAAACCTTCCCCACAAAAGACAAAAAAGGGAGCGTCCACGGCACCTTTAAATAGGGACGGCTCCATTAAATTTAACGGAGCCGTCGGGTATTTAGTGGAGCCGTGGGTCTGTAACGGTCAGATTTTCCTTTGCCTATAAATAGTGGACCATTCCACACTTCCAACTTGATTTTTCCAGTCCTTTTTCTCTGGTCTTATCCCTCTTCACTTAAATGACTTTCTTTGATCATTTGGAAAGTCTTAGGTTGTTTAAGAGTGATCCAATCATCCACTCAAGTGATCCTCTTTATTCCTCTTGATTAGCAAGAGAAGGACACAAAGTATTCTAGATACAAAGTGTTGTCATCCCTCTTGATTAGCAAGAGAAGAACACAAAGTATCCTAGATACAAAGTGTTGTCATCCCTCTTGATTAGCAAGAGAAGAACACAAAGTATCCAAGTAGATACAAAGTGTTGTCATCCCTCTTTATTAGCAAGAGAAGAACACAAAGTATCCAAGTAGATACAAAGTGTTGGAGTTGTTAGGTCTTGTAACATTGGTTACACTCTTGATTGTATCATAGCATACATCAAGATTATTTTTCTTTTGTGAGAGAGTGAGTCAAGATCATTGTGATCTTAAGAGAAAGTGAAGATCTCTTGAAGCCATTGGGCTTGTGTGATTGATCATGTGGATCAAGGGTAGATCGGTTAGATCGTGGTAGATTGGTGCTAGCTAAGATTAGCACTCGACATCTAGCTTAGTGTCGGAAATAGAATAAGCGACGTGTAAGGTGTAGATCGGGTAGATCGTGGTAGATTGGTGCTAGCTAAGATTAGCACTCGACATCTAGCTTAGTGTCCGAAAACAAGTTAAGCGACGTGTAATGGTTTTCTCCGCCTGAAGGGAGTTTGTTGATTAGTGAAGTAACTCTCGAGTTGGGTACTCGGGGAGTGGAGTAGGGCGAAGAGGAGCTTCGTGACCGAACCACTATAAATCACCGTGTCTGGTTTGCGCCTTCTAACTTATCTCTTTACTTTCATTTCATTCCTTATCGCTTTATGTTTATATTTGCATTGTGTTTATGCTTGTGTGGCTAGTTGCTTATGTTATGTATGTGTCATGGTTGATTGTGCTTGTGTTGTAGTTTAATTTATTCATCCCTAGATGATACATAACCATTGTTGACACTTTTCATATTACGTCACACTTGATCGGTTATTTGATACAAAAAGTTTTAAGTTTTTAAATGGAAACGTATTCACCCCCCCCCCCTCTACGGTTTCCACATTTGTAAAAATTCTTAAAACTTGTTTTCTTTTCTGTTCTTGTCGCCAAATCTACCCCAAACACCCAACTTGTGCCTCACTTTTCTACCCCGAGATTAAGATACTAGCCCCAACTAAAGAGCCCTTTTTAATCACCACCTAGGACACTCTAAATCGCCCCCATAACCTGGTCAAAACAGTTATGTATCATGAATCTTTTTAGGTCTTTTTCTGGTCGCAAACCACAAAAACCAAAACCCCATTTTTTTACACTATTATTAATTTCGCAATTATAAGCTATAAGCTACTAAGGGAAAAACTTTTAATAAGCTTAATAATCTTTCAACAAACTACAGAAAAAGTCTAGTGAGGTTTCGAGATCAAAATCTTGTTTTATCATTTTTTCTTTTCTGTTCTTTCTTTGTCGAACCAGCCAAACACCCAACTTTTGCCATTTATTTCGACTACCATACCATACTCATAAAATCTAAAATTTTGCCATCTTAAAGACCACACAGCGAAGTATTTAAAGGAACAAAAGCGTTGTCAAAACTTGGTCTCGCCCCGTCTCTAATTGAGTCTCCTTTTGGGCTGGTCGCTCGCCAAAACCAAACTCACTATTTTTATTTTTTTCCTTTTAGCTCAACTAAGCCCTTATCATCTTATTTTCAAACTTATTATAACTTACATGAACGAGTCGTAGCAAGTCGTACCTTTCTCTAAATAAAAAACGTGTCTAAAACGAATTTAGGACATTTAACGAAATATAATAAAGCTTTAAGGGTAAAACTTGTCAAAACTAAAAATTGGAGTTTTCTTGGGCCGAAAGTGTAATTATTTTAAAGTAATTAATATAAGGGCTGTTTTTCTCAACAACCTATAGTTGTGGGTAAAAAATGTCATTTTTGAAACTACACGGGGTAAAAGTTGTCATTTTATGAAAATTCAGGGGTATAAACTATAAATATTTAAAACTACAAGGGTATAAAGTACAATATTTTTTTTATATACACTTCGATAATATATTTCACCACTTAATGATTCGGATTTTGTTATAAAACTTATATAACAAATATATTTAACGACTCAGGATTTTATATAAAACTTATATATATGAAATATTTATATACGAACGAACAAGCGGAACATAAACATAAGAATATGAAATATGATAAAATCTTATCATCCACCAACTTTTGAAGAGACTTCATGTTGTCTCATTTAACATTTACCGTTAACAAAACACTGCGATACAAATATTAAAACACGTATATTTGAATACGAACACTGAAACTTGACATATTCACCTAGGTTGCGTGTCGGAGCATTTTATCAACTATATTTGATTTGTTTTCCATCCAGACTACTCAGGTGAGTTCATGGCCCCTATTTTCAATTATTTCGTACTATCTTTGGGGAGATACATGCTCAACTACTTGCTTTTACTTTCACAAGTACTCTAAACCTTTACGGATTACTGTGAGTCATAGCCCCTCTTTTCTTATTTTGAACTCTTTGGGGGAGATACATGCTCGTTTAACTTACAAATCTTATTCATAAACATTTTACTCGATTGATGAAACACTCGTTTTGCTTATTAAAACTTATAACATACTGAACACAAGTAACTTTCTGTATGATATCTTGATTATTATTTCCTAAGTTAACTGTTGCTATTAAAAGTCCCTCAATCATGAGCCATTAATCACTTTCGGGTGAGCGCGAATATAGTGAATAGATCTATTGGAATTGACGTCCCATTTGTGTTAGCCGGATAGGTAACCAAATGCACCTTATATTTGAGATAAATAAAGAGTTGGCAGACTCCTACTCGAGGGCATAATTACTACATTTAATTATGTAGTAATTTATGTCAATAGTTCATTACTATGATGTCAATCTGTTAACGTTTTGCGTGTCATAAGCTTAGAGCAATAATTATTACTTACCCATAATTGTATTCATTACAATTATCTTCTTAAACTGGAAACTTGTGTTAAACTGATTTACTTACAAACATTATGGATTCACTCAACTTTTGACTATCGAAATCAACTGTTTTACTTATAAACTCTATGAACTCACCAAACTTTGTGTTGACACTTTTAGCATGTTTATCTCAGGTCCATAATGAACGAGGATGGCACGGAAAGGCACAGATACTGATAAAAGGCTAATTATCATTCGAAACTTATTTAACAAGCTGTAAAACTACTGGGACCTCATTTTGTAAACTCTGATATTTATAAAATTCGAATGATAAATATTTTAAAACGACTCCATTAGAGATCGTTTTCTATTAATATAACTGTTGTACTGTCGAGTAACACCCAGCTTGAATTCCGCTGCGTATCACGAAATTGGGGGTGTTATAGATTGGTATCAGAGCTATAGTTATAGAGAAATGGGTCTAATTGTGACCTAAACTATAACTGCTTTTTCACAAAAATATTTTATAGCCTTTCGCTCTCCGTGCCTTCCATCCTCCAGACGATTATGTGACTTATAGGTAATTTTTGCTACATAAATACTTTAGTATACTGATATATTCACATTCGACATACTTTCGATCACTTTATACAAATAAACATAACTACATATGCCTATTCTAAGGCATTATGGCTTAAATCATATTTCCTCGAGCATGTACCTATTTCTACATTTTGTAATTTACGAAACCTTCCTAAGACATTGTGATTTGCAAAATTCTTATTCTATATACGTTAAATATATAAACACCAAACTATTTTAAATACTATGTCAACTATCCTTGATTATCTTACTCTCATCTCAACAGATGAGTGTAAATACTCATTCCGTACCCTTACTAAAATACCTTGAAACTCATCGGTTAAGTACGAAAGTTAAGTCAGAAATTCTTAAGTAGGATGATTTACAATGTCTTTATTTGAATAAATTGGGATGCCTTTTTATTTAAATAAAGAAATTATGAATCACTGAACCATAAGTTTATACTTGTTGGGTCTGAAATGCTGCTGATTGGAGAATTACAACTCTGCCGAATAGTTATGTAACTCTGCCGATTAGCACAAGAACTCTGCTGATTTGATAACTCTGCTGTTTTGGTATAATAGGCATATTGTAACTCTGCTGCTAGCTCACGAGGACTCTGCTGCTAGAAGGATTACTCTATTGCTTGTTATTTATGTAAAGTATGTTAAGATAAGTATAGAAAAGATACGTATGAATATTTTACTTGTATAGGAAGTCTTGTAAACCGACTAGGACTCCTTACGCTATAAAAGGAGGTTCTAGGGTTAGAGGTCGATTGATTATTCATCTTAGCATACGTATTATTGTTTTCACTTCAAGGTTTCTTGTAACCCTATTGCTATTCAGAGCAATCGTATTAATATATTGAAGTGTTGTTTGATAACTTGTTTGTGTTTTTCTTCTTAAGATCAAATATTAGTTTCCGCATAATATTTGATATACAATCTAAGATCAGTTTCTATACCGATTACTTTAGATTTATCTAAGGTAGTTAATAAGATCGTAAAGCTCAACTGGGATCAACAAGTGGTATCAGAGCTTGAGATCTAGAAACTGGTACCAAGAAGAACTACTGAAAACAAGATCTGTTTAATCATCAAAGCAAGCAATGGATTCCGATTCAACACACATGGTTACTGCTTCAAGAGTTCCCATGCTCAAGACTGGAGAGTATGAGATCTGGAAGATGAGGATGCAACAATACATGCGTATGGTTGATTACTCTCTCTGGGAAGTTGTTCTTGATGGTGATAAGGTGCAAACCAAGACTGCTACTGGATCAGTCTTGACACTCAAGACTAGTGAGGAGAAAGCTCAGAGAAGATTGGAGGTTAAGGCTCACAGTATTCTCATGATGGGAATACCTAATGATTATCAATTGAGTTTTAATCATATTGAGTCTGCTAAGGAGTTGTGGGAAGCTATTGAACTTCGATTTGGTGGGAATGAAGCTACCAAGAAATCTAGAAAGAATCTCCTTAAGCATCAGTTTGAGACTTTTTCTGCTATGAGTTCTGAGAACATTGAGGGAACTTATGATCGACTTCATAAGTTAACCAGTCAGATGGCACTGTTAAAGATTGAACCATCTCAAGAAGATGTCAATCTAAAGTTTTTGAGAAGTCTATCTTCTGAATGGAACACTCATACAGTGGTTTGGAGGCACAAGGAAGATTTTGATACTATGACATTGGATGATCTATACAACAACTTAAAGGTGTATGAATCAGAAGTTAAAGGATTTTCAAGCTCATCCTCTACCACAAATAATCTTGCCTTTGTCTCCTCAAGCAACAAGACTCCTGGTAGTCATCAAGAGCACTCTGCTGGTGGTACTTTTGCTCCTGCTGTTGGTTTACATGTCTCTGCTGCTGACTCTGCTAACCCCAACACCATCAGTGATGCTGCTATTTGTGCTTATTTGGCTGAACTTACTACTAGTACTACAGTCATGCCTCAAGATCTGGATGAACTTGATCCTGATGATGTTGAAGAAATGGATATGCATTGGCAGTATGCAATGCTAACTATGAGGGCAAGGAGGTTTCTTAAGAGAACTGGTAAAGAGATGAAGTTCAGAAGAAACAGGAATGTGGGATTTGACAAGTCAAAGGCTGAATGTTTCAATTGTCGAAAGAAGGGACACTTTGCAAGGGAATGCAAAGCACCCAAAAGAAACATTGCAGATACCAAGAAGATTACTGTTGAAGAGTCAAGTCCTGATGCTGCTGCTGCTGCTATGGTGTCATGTGATGGGTTTGGAGAGTTTGATTGGAGTGAGCATGCTGAAGATGGTCCTAACTATGCTTTGGCAGCTGAAGAGGAATCTCAAGTTCAACACTTTGCACTTATGGCCTATTCTTCTTCTTCTTCTGGATCAGACTCTGAGGTATCCAATGAATCATCATGTTCTTTTAAATCATGTTCTGATAAAATTGATGAACTTAAGTCTAGCAATGGAAATCTTAAAAAGGAAAATGAAATACTTAAGTTAGACAATCTCAGTTATGAATATGGTTTAAAGAATTTAGAAGAGAAATTGGAATTCTATAAAAAGGCTGAAATTGAATATCTTGATCAAATCACTATTCTTAAAAATGAGCTTATTAAGAAAGAAGATGAGATTAAGGTACTTATGGGAAAAGTAGAGGAGGCTGAACAGGCTAGAGATTTAGCTAAGAATGAGACTGAAAAACATGTTGTAAGGATAGAAAAACAACAATTTGCTACTGACATTCTTAGTAAACCAATAGGTAGGCACTTTGCTGAATCAGGTAGTGGACTAGGGTACAATGCTGTTGCTCACCCTAAGAAACTTAGTGCTCATGCCCCTCCTACTAGGACACTGACTTTCATATCTGAGTCTGGGGCTAAACCTGTAGGTGAAACTAGTAAATCTGTAGAAGAAACTAGTGAAACTAACATAGAGTCACCTAAGGTTGAATTAAAGAAATATGAGCAACCACCCCTGATTGAAGATTGGGAGTCTGATAGTGATGATGGGATTGTAGAATCTGATTCAACCTCTAAGAACAATAAGGAAGAAATTCCTGCTGTTGTTGAATCACAAGTACCTAGAACTAAAAAGGTTGAGTTTGTTAAGCCTAAGCTAGGTAAAGGTATCTCTAGGAAGATGGCTGAGTTTGATAATACACCTAGAGTATATCCTAAGAGATCTAATAACTTGCCTAGGGGTAACCAGAGAAATTGGAACAACCTAGTTTCACATAAATTAGGGACTGATTTTCAATTATTCAAAAAGGCATGTTATAGTTGTGGTAGTTTTGAACATTTGCAAGATGAGTGTTATTACTATCAAAAACCAGTATGGAACCAATATACAAGGGTGAACCATAGAAACTTTGGTAGAAAGACTCACCCACATCCCAAAAGAAACATGGTTCCTAGGGAAGTTCTGATGAGAGATGGTACTTCTAGAGTTATCTCTCCTATTGCCCCAAATGTGCCCATAAAGAAGAATATAGATGACTCTGCTGTTCAGTCAAACCCTGCTGTTCCAGCAAACTCTGCTGTTCAGGCAGACTCTGCTGTTTTGCCTAAAGTTGTGACTGATACTGTTGTGGGCAACCATTTTTATGCTGTTAAAGCCTCAGCTTGCTGGGTCTGGAAACCAAAAGTTAAAGTTTTAGATCATGTTCTCAGACACAGCAGTGCACCAATGCAGTTGAAGAAATTTGACTACTTTGATGCACAAGGTAGATCCAAGTCAGTAATGGCTTGGGTCCCCAAGAGAAACTAATTCTCTTACTTTTTGTGCAGGGCAATCTACAAAAGGAGCTAAAGGACAAATGTATTTTTGATAGTGGATGCTCTTCACATATGACTGGAGACCAAAGCAACTTGGAGAATTTTGAAGCTTTGGATGGTGGTTATGTGGCCTTTGGGAATGATCCTAAAGGAGGTAAAATAGTTGGTCAAGGCATCATCAGAACTGGAAAGTTGGATTTTGAGAAAGTGTATTTGGTGAATGGTCTCAAGTTTAATCTTTTTAGTGTCTCACAAATGTGTGACAGGAAGAATTTTGTTCTTTTTACCGACACTGAGTGTCTTGTTTTGTCTCCTGACTATAAGATTCCTGATGATAAATTGGTGCTTCTTAAAGTCCCTAGACATGACAATATATACAGTGTGGATATAAAGAATATTATTCCCAAAAGAGACTTAACTTGTCTGTTTGCCAAAGCCACTGTTGATGAATCCAAACTATGGCACAGAAGGCTTGGACACTTGAACTACAAAGCTATGAACAAGTTGGTGAAAGGGAACTTGGTCAGAGGATTGCCTTCAAAGGTCTTTGAGAATCCTGAAGTTTGTGTTGCTTGCCAAATGGGAAAGCAACATAGAGCTTCCTGTAAGTCCAAATTGGTGAATTCTATAACTGAACCTTTGTTTATGTTGCACATGGACTTATTTGGACCTACATATGTGAATAGTTTGAATAAAAAGATGTATGGTTTAGTGGTCACTGATGACTATAGTAGGTTCACTTGGGTATTCTTTTTAGCTTCTAAGGATGAGACTGCAGGCATTCTTAAGGCTTTTATTACCAGGATAGAAAACCTATTTAATTATAAGGTCAAAGTCATCAGATGTGATAATGGAACTGAATTTAAGAACAAGGTGATGAATCAGTTCTGTGAGGAAAAGGGTATAACTAGACAATTTAGTGTAGCTAGAACTCCTCAGCAAAATGGTGTGGCTGAGAGAAGGAATAGGACATTAATTGAAGCTGCTAGAACTATGTTGTCAGAGTCTAAGTTACCCACTATCTTTTGGGCTGAAGCAGTCAACACTGCTTGTTATGTGCAGAACAGGACTAAGATAGTTAAGCCTCATAACAAGACCCCCTATGAGTTATTGCATGGTAGAAAACCTATGATAGGTTTCTTAAGACCATTTGGGTGTCCTGTTACTATATTGAACACCATTGATCACTTAGGAAAGTTTAGTGAGAAAGCAGACATAGGTTTCTTTGTTGGTTACTCTACTGAAAGTAAGGCTTTTAGAGTTTTTAATCAAAGAACTGGGCATGTAGTTGAAAATTTACATGTGACTATTAGAGAAACCACACCTAATGTTGATGGAAAAGGACCTGACTGGATGTTTGATATTGATTCTTTAACCAAAAGTATGAATTATCAACCAGTTGTTGCAGGTACTACTAACATGTCTGCAGGTACACAAACTAACCCTAATGCAGGTACACAAGCAAAGAAGGATGGATCTGCAGAAGAGTTTGTGTTGATTGAAAAGTGGAAGTATGATCAGTATTTCTCACCAACAGTTAAAGAAGGAAAGAGTTCAGATGGTGATGCTGTACATAAGGAAATACCAAAGGTTGATGCAGAAGGTGATGTTGAACCTGCTTATGATGATAAGGAAAGAAATGTAGAGTCACAAGTTGATGGAATTCAAGGGAATAAACCGAGCAGCAGTTCTCTTAACTCTGCTGCCAAGTCTAAACACTCTGCTGTTAAGCCAAAGCACTCTGCTGTTAAGGCAAAACACTCTGCTGTTCAGCTTGGTAACTCTGCTGCTGAACTCAATGACTCTACTAATAAAGATGGTGATTCTGATGATGATTCTTCTGATGATATGCCCGAATTGGAAGAAGTATATGTGGATACTGATGATGAAGTTGTTGATGTTTTTGGTGCTGAAGCTGATTTATCCAACTTGGAGACTGATATACCTGTTAGTCCCACACCAACAACAAGAATCCACAAGATTCACCCAAAGGAGCAAATAATTGGTGATGTTCACTCTGCTGTACAGACAAGAAGTAAATCAAAGGGGTTGAGTGATTTGCTTGATCAGGGATTATTTGCTCAGACACTTAAGAAGAGAAATAGCCACAAGGATCTACAAAATTGCATGTTTGCCTGTTTCTTATCTCAGGAAGAACCCAAGACCATTCACAAGGCTATGAAGGATGAAAGTTGGGTTGAAGCTATGCAAGAGGAGTTACTGTAGTTCAAGCTTCAGGAGGTCTGGACATTGGTTGATTTACCAAATGGAAAAAGGGCAATTGGTACAAAATGGGTGTTCAGATGCAAGAGAGATGAAAGAGGGATTGTTGTCAGAAACAAGGCTAGATTGGTGGCTCAGGGATACACTCAGGAAGAAGGTATAGACTATGATGAGGTCTTTGCTCCAGTTGCAAGATTGGAGGCCATCAGACTTTTCTTGGCATATGCCTCATACAAGAACTTTCCTGTGTATCAAATGGATGTGAAAAGTGCTTTTCTATATGGAAAGATACCTGAAGAGGTTTATGTGATGCAACCACCTGGGTTTGAAGATCCTAAGTATCCTGATAGGGTCTACAAGGTGAAGAAGGCACTGTATGGCCTACATCAAGCTCCTAGAGCTTGGTATGACACCTTATCTCAGTATTTGTTGAATAATGGTTTTAGCAGAGGAACCATTGATAAAACATTGTTTATTAAGAAAGACAAAAAGGATATCCTACTTGTTCAAGTTTATGTAGATGATATCATTTTTGGTTCTACAAATAAGGTGTTATGTGAAGGATTTGAGAAGCTAATGCACAGTAGGTTTGAGATGAGTTCTATGTGAGAGTTGACTTTCTTTTTGGGACTGCAACCACCTGGGTTTGAAGATCCTAAGTATCCTGATAGGGTCTACAAGGTGAAGAAGGCACTGTATGGCCTACATCAAGCTCCTAGAGCTTGGTATGACACCTTATCTCAGTATTTGTTGAATAATGGTTTTAGCAGAGGAACCATTGATAAAACATTGTTTATTAAGAAAGACAAAAAGGATATCCTACTTGTTCAAGTTTATGTAGATGATATCATTTTTGGGTCTACAAATAAGGTGTTATGTGAAGGATTTGAGAAGCTAATGCACAGTAGGTTTGAGATGAGTTCTATGGGAGAGTTGACTTTCTTTTTGGGACTTCAAGTCAAGCAGATGAAAGATGGAATTTTTATTAGCCAAGACAAGTATGTGGCTGATATATTGAAGAAATTTGGATTTCAGGATGTGAAGGCAGCCAAGACACCTATGGATAAGAATAAACTTTTGCTCAAGGATGAAGATGGGGTAGAGGTTGATGTGCATCTGTACAGGTCAATGATTGGCTCATTGATGTATCTGACTGCTTCAAGGCCAGATATCATGTTTTCTGTGTGTGCCTGTGCTAGATTCCAAGTGTCTCCAAAAGTTTCACACTTGGAAGTAGTCAAAAGAATTTTTAGGTACCTAAAGGGTCAACCAAAATTGGGTCTTTGGTATCCTAATAATTCACCATTTGACTTGATAGCATACTCAGATAGTGATTATGCTGGAGCTACTATGGACAGAAAATCTACTACTGGAGGCTGTCAGTATCTTGGTCATAGGCTTATCTCTTGGCAATGTAAGAAACAAACAGTGGTAGCTAATTCGACAACTGAAGCAGAATATGTTGCTGCTTCTAGCTGCTGTGGACAAGTGCTCTGGATTCAGAACCAATTGCTGGATTATGGGTACAATTTTATGAACACAAAGATTTTTATTGACAACAACAGCACAATGTGTATTATCAAAAATCCTGTTTTTCATTCTAAAACAAAACACATAGAGATAAGACATCATTTTATTAGAGATTGTTATGAGAAAAAGTTAATTCAAGTGGTTAAAATTCATACTGACAACAATGTTGCTGATTTACTTACAAAATGTTTTGACATTAGTAGATTTCAGTTTCTAGTTGCTAGTATTGGCATGATCAATCTTTAAACCATTAAACATCTTATCTTTGTATGTTTTTTTTGTAAAGTTCTGTAAGGATTTGTGCTGTTGATTTGTTATTATCTGGTGTTTAGTTAAAGTCTGCTGTTTAGTTAGTTTGTTTCTATGCTACTCTGCTGCTATTATGGAATATATTTGTTTTGTGTTTGTTGTTTGCTACTAACCTTTTGCAGATAAATAAACATACACAATCAAGTAAAACATTAACAGAGGGAATTCATTGATCATAAAGGCTTCAGTACAACAAGTTTCAATACAATCAAGCTATTCAAAAGACTATTCAAAAGACATCACAATTCAAAGTGACAAGACCTACATCTTCGCAAAATCAGGCATGACTTTGCTTCGGGGTCCCCTTGTGCCCATGGCATCAAAAACCTTAGGGCAGGGGAGTGCAATGACTACTGGACGAGGAGGTGGAGTTTGTTGCTGACTGGTGGATGGTGCTGCTTTCTTCTGTTGGTTGTTCTTCCTTGGCTCAGCGGGTTTCTTCTTAACTGGACTTGGTTTGGGCTGAGGAATGTGGACGCTCTTTGCAAACTCGGCTGCGGCTTTTTCAAGTTGCTTCTGAAGTTCAGCTGATATTGGATGTTTTGGAGGGATGATTTCCCAAGCACCTTGGTAGTATGTCATATGTTTTGGCCAACCTTGCTGTTTTCCAGGCCAATCAGCTGTTTCGTCATCGCTTGACTCATCAAAAGACGATGGTGTTGAGGGGAGTGAATCGGAGGATGATTCTTCTTTGATCGCTTTTCCTTTGTTTTGTGAGGTGGATGCGTTCTTTGGAAAGTAATTCGTCCAACCACTTGAGTCATCAGAGGATGAATCCGAAGAAATTTCAATGATAGGCATTTTTGAGGAACTCATGTTGGCTTGTTGTTGAGTTAGGGTTTGGAATTGGGGATTTGTTTTTGTGATTAAGGATTTATGAAGTTTATTGTGGGGTTGGTATGATATTTAAGGAGGTGATTTTTACCGATTTTGGGAATGTTGACTTTCGGTCAACACTTTCATAACTCTGCTGATGAGTTTGAAAGTTGAAGGGTTAAACTGAAATATTTTGGCGCGTTCTTAACCCTAATTGAATCAAAAAGGTATCTTTTACCCAATTGATCTCATTACGTTCTAATTGCTTCAAACTTACACTGAATTATCACTCAAACACAACAATTCATATCATTTCACCCCAAACCCCCAAATTCAATGGCTCGACGAACATTTCCAGAAGAACACAATGAGATAGCGTTTCTCAGTAAGGTTAATGCAGCGGATGGATTTTACGAGGTAATGGATTTTCTGGGTTCGTCTAAGTTGAGGTATGCATTAACAGTTGCCCCTACAATTTATAAATCTCATATGCGACAATTTTGGTCAACCGTTAGATTGGATGTCTTAGATGGTGAGGAACGACTAATAGGTAGTGTTGATGGGGAGGACATTGTAGTTAGTGAAACCACAATTAAGAGAAGTTTGAAATTGTCAGGTACCCCAACACCCCCTACTATAACCCCAGAAGTTGTGATGGCTGAACTTGAGTCTTTTGGTTATGAGAGACCTGAGAATAGTGGGACATTTTTGAAAGGTCGTATGTGTCCCCATTGGAAGTTTTTACTGCATACTCTACAACACTGCATGTTTCCTAAGATAGGTGGGTGGAGTGAGTTTAATGCATCTCAGGCAATGGCTTTTGTATGTTTAGCTACAGGGCAACCCTATGATTTTTCTGTCATGATATTTGAAGGGATGAAGAAATTTGTTAAGAAGAAGTTTTACTTATACCCTAGGTTTCTCCAACTTATAATAAACAAACAGCTAAGGGAACCTTTGAGGCATTCACAAATTGAGCCCTGTAGTAGAATGGCCATCAAGATGTTTGCATTTTTGAAGAAGGATGGGAAAGGATTTTCTGGTGTTATTACTCCCCTAACTGAGCATATTTTGAGTGTAGTGGATGAAGTACATGAGGATGAAGAGGCTGGAACACCAACAGCTTCCCATCACACATCCTCATCAACAAGTTTAAGTGAATCATCTTCTACTGAACCACAACCTATCCAATCACCTAGGAATTCACGAAATGAGAACATTGTGCACCCTCAGGCCAATGTTAGTATGGTAGCAGATGAGGCTGGTACAGGTGGTGGTGGTACCATGATGGAAGAGGCTGGCACTACTGTTTCCAACTTAGTAGTTGAACAGGACAGTGTCAACATAATTAAGACCTCAACCATGGCAACATCATTTGTCGAAGGTTCTCAGGAACCTGACACAACTGGTGGTAACCCCAGCCAAATGGATTTTATGGGGGGCTCAGATGTTCATCCTAGGGATGAGACTGAGTTTATGTCCAAAGATTCACCTCTCAGAGAAGGTAACACATCTCGAAGTGATGAGGACAGAGATGAACATATTGAATTGATGGACACTTATGTACATATGGACATTGCAAATGATACACCTCTCGGACCAGGTCACACAGGTCGAAGTGTTGATGCTAGAATTGAACTTGAAACTGATGATTTGACGGCTAACATACCTGTACAAAATGACAATTCCAATGATCAACCTCTCGGGTCAGGTTACACAGACCGAAGTTGTGAGGATATCATGAAACAATTGAAAGAATTGACGGAAAAGTGTACAAATTTGTCAAAGGAGGTGCTTGATCTGAGAAAAGAGTTAAAGACAGTCAGAGCTACTCAAGGTGCTGAAATTAGGAGGCTTAAACTAAGGGTTACACACCTTGAGGGGAGGCTCAAGAAGAGGTCCAAACCAAGTTTGGAAGAGGATGCTTCCAAACAGGGGAGGAATGATCAAGAGGCTGTTGTAAATGATCAAGAGGCTGTTGTAAATGATCAGGAGGCTGTGATGAATGATGCTGAACAAGAGGATGTGATAGGTTCAGGGGAGGTAGAAAAGGATGTTACAAAAGATTCAGTGGAGGTTGTAATTGAAAAAGACTCTGTTGTTGTTGAAAATGTTGGTGAAAAGGGTGACTCTGCTGGTGCAGAACACTCTGCTGATGAAGTTGCTGGTGCAGAACACTCTGCTGATGGGTTAAATGTTTCTGCTGAAGACAAAGAGAAGAGTGCTGGAGTTGAGAACTCTGCTGATGCTGAATCAGATGATGATCAAATGACTTTAGCTGAAGTACTTCTGAATATGAACAAAGCAACTAAAACACCTACAACATCACAAATATCACAAGATCAACCTGTTGCTGAAGATTTTGAAAGAATGCAGAAATTGGCTGAAGAGGCTCAAATTGCTCATGATGAAGAACTTGCAAGAAGTTTTGCAGCTAGTGAAGAAAGAGATCAGTCTGAACTTATGGAAAGTGCTGTATTTAAGGAAGTTAGTCAAGAAGAATTGGATGCACAGTTGCAGTATTTTATTGAGTCTGATATGATTGTCAGAGGTGAAGCTAGACTGATATCAAATGATGAGCAGTTGGATGGAGCTGAAAAGACAAATGAGCTTGTTGCTTTTATACTCAAAAAGAATGGATTGACTAAGTGGGAAGAGTTGGTTAAGAGGATAACAGAAGCTCAGAAGCATGGTTATAAGGGAAAGTCAACCTCAAGAAAAGCATTGGTTACTGATATGAAATACTATTTGAAAAATGCTAGAAACTATCAGATGAGAGACTTCAAAGGAAAGCCAGATCACTTAATTGAAAAGGAATTTTATGAAACTTATGCTCAGCTTCATCCAAGAAAAGTTTCTGAAAAGAAGAGAAATCCAGAAGTTAAGGGATCTGACAATAAAGAAGCATCTGGGAGTGGAAGTGTTTCAAGGCCTGTAGTAACTGATGTTGAGAAAGAGGAAGAAATTGTAGTTGAAGCTGAAGAAGAACCTGAAGTTGTGACTGAATCATCTGCTGGTACAAAGAGATATAGAAGGAGAGTAAAGCAGATGAGTAGGAAGAAGAGAAAGGTAGTGATGAGTGATTCTGAGGAAGAGGAAAAAGAAGATAGTAATTCAAGGAATGAAGAAGTGACTGCAGATGAGATGAAAGGGGTTATGGATCTCACAGTTCATGAACCTCAAGAAGAGCCTGAGTTACTTGATGAATTACCTTTATCAGTAAAATATCCAATAATTTCTTATTCACATGATATTTTAGCTGATAGTAGTGTATGCTGGGTGATTGAAAGATCAAATGGTTCAAGAGTGGGATATACTAGTTTTTCTCAAATGATGCACTATATGGATAGAGATGATATTACTCAACTCTGGAATTTGTACAAGATGAGGTATGGAGATATTAGACCAGAGATAGTGTATGAGAGGCTGAATTATTACTACTTGAAGAACATGTTTGAACCTGATGAGAAAAGCATTGAATGGAGGAAGTTGCTGAGCTCTACAGTTCAGAAGTGGTACTTATATCAAAGTTGTGGAGTTCATGTTTTGTCTTGCATAGGTGTTACTGTATATATGCTTGTGGAAAAGGACTATGTCATCAACAACAGTACATCTATTCTGTATCAAATGCTGCAACCTGGAAAGTTGGCACTTCAAAGACCATTTGATTCAGATCATCAAGCAAGAGAATTGATTGAGAAATACAAACAGTTGCTGGTATCACAGGTTTCAAAACAGTAAGGTGTTTGGAAGCATCCTCCTGGTGGTTATCTGGGATTAAGGAAACTTGATGATTTTTGGAGAAAAATATCAAGTTTAGGGGAGGATTGTTGGGTCTGAAATGCTGCTGATTGGAGAATTACAACTCTGCCGAATAGTTATGTAACTCTGCCGATTAGCACAAGAACTCTGCTGATTTGATAACTCTGCTGTTTTGGTATAATAGGCATATTGTAACTCTGCTGCTAGCTCACGAGGACTCTGCTGCTAGAAGGATTACTCTATTGCTTGTTATTTATGTAAAGTATGTTAAGATAAGTATAGAAAAGATACGTATGAATATTTTACTTGTATAGGAAGTCTTGTAAACCGACTAGGACTCCTTACGCTATAAAAGGAGGTTCTAGGGTTAGAGGTCGATTGATTATTCATCTTAGCATACGTATTATTGTTTTCACTTCAAGGTTTCTTGTAACCCTATTGCTATTCAGAGCAATCGTATTAATATATTGAAGTGTTGTTTGATAACTTGTTTGTGTTTTTCTTCTTAAGATCAAATATTAGTTTCCGCATAATATTTGATATACAATCTAAGATCAGTTTCTATACCGATTACTTTAGATTTATCTAAGGTAGTTAATAAGATCGTAAAGCTCAACTGGGATCAACAATACTCATTTATTTACATTGTTTGGGACGCCTCTCTATGTAAATAATGAATTATAAACGAGTGGGCTTATTTGTATCTGAAACGACATGAGTATGAACTCGAGAATCTCCAAAATCCATAAAACACAAAACGTAAACTTTTATTACATTGAAATCCATGAATATTAATACATAACAATACAATTATTAACACGATAGCAAGACAAGATGTTAAACATAAAGACAAACGAGTTTTATTTCACTTTTATTAAGGATTACATAGAAACACAACAAGAACTCATTCTAACGACCCTAACTCGAGACTATTTTCCCCATAGCATGTCCACGCCAATAGCTAGAATCACAAATGGCATAAGAGCCGCTAGAACGCAAACCATGAATACAAAATCTTCATCAGGAACGTACGCTAAATAGATAACCCCAAGAACGACATACACAATTGCTAGTATAGTAATTAGGTGCGATATTTTGGAAGTAGTAAATGAAAGGAATATGGTTGATGGAAGAATGAAAATTAAAATGAAGTATATATAGGCAAAAACTAGCCGTTAGGTTTTACTGTTCACAACTACTATTCATAGCCGTTAGGATTTACTGTTCATCGTACTATGGAAGCTTAAATTTCAAAAAATTTCCCTACATTCATCAAGTTCTCTTCCGAAACCGTCATTGTTAAAATTCGTTACTTAAAACTTCCTTGTTGCATGTATTTTATAAACTCATAATACATACTTATAAAATAACAATTTTCATTCAAAATAAATTTTTCTTAAGATTATATGACCTACGGAATAATGTTTTTCATGTAAAACAATAAATTCTAACCTATAAAGTTTTCACAAGTGAAACCACCTCTCGTCCTCATCACTTAAACACCTAACACAGATTGAATCCCGGGACGGGATTCTGTTAAGGGGGTGAGACTGTAACCACCGGTAAATTCCCACTTATATTAAACTAATACTTATCCGTTTTTTCACGTCATTTTTTTTAAAACCTTCAAACTAAACATTACCTATTTATTAGAGTTTTCATGAAACCCTAATTTATTATAACTATGATTTTACGTAAATAAATCATAAAAACTAAAGTACAACATTTTATACCTAGAGTACAAGTCTTTAAAGCACAGAAACCCTAATTTTACTTTAACTCCCAATACGAGCCCTAAACTCATAAATCTATGATTTTATGTGATCAAATAACAAACCCTAATTATTAGTAACATGTTTTCTACAAAATATAAATGTTCAAAACTTTCAAGCTCATGTACAAGTCATTTCTGCATCAAAACATAGTATTTATATAAATCCCATTATAAACTTTAGTGTACTCATTTTGAAGCACACAGTACAAGATCATTTTGTACAAACCCTAACCCTAATATTTCCACAACATTCAAACTAAGTGTACAAGTCTCTAAACCTAAGGTACAAGTGTTCAATGCATAAAAACCTAAAACTACATTTATTTACTCTTAAACCTAATTAAAACTAACATATATTTATTTTAACCTAAAGAAACTCTAAAAATATATTTTCTATATTTCTTAAACTCTAGTACAACCCCACCTAGCATATAGTACAACTCCTTAAAGTACAATTTGATTTCCTTTTGTTTCTTACAAAATTCGACACAAATTTTAAACAATCAAACCCTAATTTATTTTCTAACCAATTAATACTTAAACCAAGCCCTAAAAACGAATTTACTACTTCACTAAAATCCCATGTACAACTCACTATAGCCCATATACAAACAATTAAAACTATACGATTTTCCTAAGTTTATATTTTTAACTAAACCTCAACTAGACAATTACAACTAAATCCTCTTCACCACAAATCTTCTATGAGTTCAAGACTTACTACACATCACCATGTTCCATAACATTTACCCTAGTCAAAGCATGTAGGTAGAATTCATGGTCTAGGATCGAACCACATAGCAACCTTCACATGCCACCATACAAACCCCAAGATACACCTCACCTTGTGTTCTATCTATGTGGTTACAAACCAAACAAGCCACCATGTCCCTTAGATACTTACCATGGCTAAATGAAGTAGGTAAAACCTTAGGCTTAGAAACAAACCACCTCACCACCATCATAAAACCCCACACCACCTTCATCCTCACCACATAAACTTTTATGAACACCTCATCTTGTCTCACTTGCTCACAACATGGTGACTAAGAACCACAAGAAACCCTAAACCCCCTTCCCTATATAAATTGACACACACTCATTGTTTTTACTCAACCATTACTCGAAATACACAAAAACAGAAACATACTCAACTATCTACTGAACTAGAAGTCCCAAATAGAAGCAAAGGAAGGATATTCAAGAGATTAGTAGGAGGAGAAAGTTAGGAATTCCATTTCCAAAACATTTTGTCAAAAACTCTCTATAGTCGAATTTCCAACTTGTAAGTTATGTTAGCCTTTTTAATATCTTTCATAACTCTTAAACATGTCTAATAATGATACTACACAAGTCTTAATTAGAAATATAGGCTAAAAGTATATTTTGCAATGTTTCTGTAATTAACATTAAAGAAACAAATTCTTTTAATACTTTGTAAAACCACATGAGCTTAAAAGCTATAAATTGTTACATTAAAACAAGTAAATTAACCATATAATAAGCTATAAACACAAGCTAGATGTAACTTACATATCTTATTCATAAACTTTTACGGATTACCGTGAGTCATAGCCCCTCTTTTCTTATTTTGAACTCTTTGGGGGAGATACATGCTCGTGTTACTTACAAATCTTATTCATAAATATTTTACTCGATTAATGAAACACTTGTTTTGCTTATTAAAACTTATAACATACTGAACACAAGTAACTTTCTGTATGATATCTTGATTATTATTGCTAAGTTAACTGTTGCCATTAAAAGTCCCTCAATCATGAGCCATTAATCACTTTCGGGTGAGCGCGAATATAGTGAATAGATCTATTGGAATTGACGTCCCATTTGTGTTAGCCGGATAGGTAACCAAATGCACCTTATATTTGTGGTAAATAAAGAGTTGGCAGACTCCTACTCGAGGGCATAATTACTACATTTAATTATGTAGTAATTTACGTCAATAGTTCATTACTATGATGTCCATCTGTTAACGTTTTGCGCGTCATGAGCTTAGAGAAATAATTATTACTTACCCATAATTGTATTCGTTACAATTATCTTCTTAAACTGGAAACTTGTGTTAAACTGATTTACTCACAAACATTATGGATTCACTCAACTTTTGACTATCGAAATCAACTGTTTTACTTATAAACTCTATGAACTCACCAAACTTTGTGTTGACACTTTTAGCATGTTTATCTCAGGTCCATAATGAACGAGGATGGCACGGAAAGGCACGGATACTGATAAAAGGCTAATTATCATTCGAAACTTATTTAACAAGCTGTAAAACTACTGGGACCTCATTTTGTAAACTCTGATATTTATAAAATTCGAATGATAAATCTTTTAAAACGACTCCATTAGAGATCGTTTTCTATTACTATAACTGTTGTACTGTCGAGTAACAACCAGCTTGAATTCCGCTGCGTATCACGAAAATGGGGGTGTTACAATAAATAATCAAGAATAAAGGGCATATAGAACACATAAAATGAAGAAATAATTGGGTCGATATTGGGTCTATGTATGTCCTTCAAATCAGTGTGTAAAGGGGCTTGTTAAACCTGGTTTTGTAACTTGCTGTGATCACTAATGTACCACCTAAAATCTGGAAAACCTAGTACTTGAATGATGGGTATATGCAGGTCGATGTATAACAATTTTATGGCTGTTCGAATGTGATTTAATAGATGTCAATGTTGGGTTAAATCTGCTCTAGAACTAGTGTGTAATAGGCGCATAAAATCTGGTCTAGAAACACTCGTTCAGTCACTAATAAGACAACATGAAACCTGGAAATTTATTACATGAAATCATGGAATATATGTGGATCGTTATAGGGCTTTTAATTGTCATTTGAATCAAGGTGTATGTAGGTTCATAAAATCTGGTTTTAGAACATTTGTTTTGACCATAGTATGCAACATAAAACCTGGAAAAGCTAACGCATAAAAAGGCAAAATGTAGTCACATAAGATGATGTTATAGGTCGATATACGGGTTTTGTTTGGGTAATTGAATTTTCATATATGGGTGTCGAATGGGCTTTATTTTGGGTATGTGTGTGCATGTAAACATAGGTCGTTTCACAGTAGGTATGGGGCTGTTCTAATATGAGTTCATACCTGTTCAAATGAGTCTATTATACATGTCAAAAATCTGGTTTTATGTGTATGGAATAATGGTTGGTTGCATGCGTTTTGAGGCATATAAATGGAGGTCGAATAATAAGGAAAGTAGGGCTGGTCGGTTTGTGATTTCATGTGACGAATGGGTGGAAAGAGTGTGTTCATGTGTGTGTCGTGAGTATGTTGTGTAGGTCGTGAAAATAGGGTTGTATGCTATGTGGCGTGTGGTGTAAAACCTGGAAATAACACGCAAGAAAAGATGGAAGTCGCATACAGGTGGTGTCGAATTAAATGAGTTTTAAAGAAAGGGGAATCAAGGGTTGTTCAGGTGTGATTTTATGTGAATTGATGTGGTGAGGGTGTGTGTCGAATAGACTAAGAAAAGGAGTAGTGTGTGTATGTTTTAGTTTCGAGTTGAGGTTTTAAAACACAAGAGAACATGTGTCGAATATGGGTGATAGTTGGTTCGAAAATGTGTTGATATTGGTCTCGTGTGAAAGGGTTAGTGTGAAGGGCTAATGATGTTGAGCTAGGGTTTAGTTTTGCATGGGTGTATTTAATGAGGTGCATGAAATCTACAAATATGAGAATCTGTCATATAATTATATAATTTACATTTTAGACCCTGAACTTTACTATGTTGACACTTTAAACCCTAAATTATTATATTGAACATATTAAACCCTAAACTATAATGTTGATCATAATACGTCCTTTAAGTTACATAATCTATAACCTTAAAAGTCACTAATTGGGAAACTTACTAAATCGGGAAATTACTAAAGATGGAAAGTTATCTGAGAAGTTACTAAATATGGAAACTTACTAAATATGGCAAGTTACTAAAAATAGAAAGATTCTAAAAGTGGAAAGTTTCTAAAAATAGAAAGAAACCTTAAATGTGAAACCTGAATAACTATAAGCAGCAAACTTGTAAGATGAGCTTATAAGTAATACGTGATCATTAATTTGTATAGGTTCGGTGAAGGAGTGATTCCCTGTTTCGGTGTGCTTTCTTATTTTGTTGATTGCTCATAAGGTACAGATATTCTACCTTTTCTCAGTAAGGGTGTCTTTTCTCATGACTTCTGATCCTTGACTTGATTCGTTTGCTTTGATATGATATGATCCTTTGCTATAATCCTCTGCTATGATCCCTATGATATGAGCTTTGCTATGATCCTATTTATGTGATCCTTTGTTATGATTTAGTTGATATGAACCATTACTATGATTCCATTTGATATGATTCTATTGCATGATATGATTTGTTCTGTTTAGTCGCCCAAGCTAACTAGCCATGGAGGTACCATGGCCATGTCATTGAGGCAACAATGGCATGACACTTTCTGTGGAGGTGTGATTGATCCACGGCATCCCCATTTGATATGATATGATAAGATATGTTATGTGATCACTTGGCCATTTTGATATATGTATACTTGTCCAGTACATGGTACATATATGATTTGTTTTGTGGGGGGCGTATGGATGCATCCTAGGCATATGTGATTTGATATGATATGATTTGGTGACTGGCTTGTGTGTGCCCTACACCCCACTCACTATTTTGTACATAGAGGCCTCCCCTCTCCGTACACTTATGATTTGATACGATATGTATATGTGATTATGTGGTCTATTCGAGTGGATCGTTTAGACAGGCTCGTGGCTATCCTATATGTTTCTTTGGTCTATTCAAGTGGCTCGTTTAGACGCGTTCGTTGCCGTTCTTATCTGACTCTTTGATTCTTTATGATATTCTGACTCATGGCATTTATACATTTGATCCATTTGATTCATATTCGTTTAATTATGCTTATTACCTTTTCTGCTTTGTATATATATATGTTCACTGGGGTTTTTAAGCTCAGCCGCATTTTCTTTTCCATGCGGCAGGTAATAAGCGGGATGCGGGGCAAGAGTGATGTGAGTAAGAGTAGAAAACCTACCTTTGTTTAGATTTTCCCCATTGCTTTGGATTTATGATTAGACATATGTTTTGGATATTTTATTTTCATTTCATTTCATTGGATGTTGTTTAGACTTTTGGGAGCTTGTATTTTGTAAGTCATGATGTTCTTGACTTAGCTTTATTTATGAAGTCTTCCGCTTGCGTTTATTTTGTATGTTCTGATTGACACCATAATTTAGCATCTTAACCAAGGTTGGGTTGGGGTGTTACAATTATGGTATCGGAGCCCAGGCTGCGACTTGTAGCTCATAAGTTATGGCCTGTGAAAATCTGGACCCTTAGGTTTTGCCTATAGGACTTAGGTTTTGACCGGTGAGGATTGGGTAGACATTAGGTTTCGCTTTGACACGATCTTTTCCTTCATATTTTGCTCCTTAACTTCGTTTTGTCTTCGCTAATTCGTTTATGACCTTTCAGATGGTGAACACTCGTCATAACAAAGATTTCGGTGCTGCATTTGCAGCCGCAGTTCAACGGACTATAGAAGCACTGTTTCTGGGCCTTACCGAACGGATCGCGACTGAGATCCGTCAGAGTATAGCCAGTGTAAGTGGTGGTTCTGGTGCTCCGCCAGTAACCATTCGTACGTGGTTGGAGAGGTTTTGTAAACAAAAGCCTCGTTCTTTCAGTTCTGCAAATGCTCCTGTGGATGCAGAAAATTGGATTGCTCACATGGAAAAGATATTCGAGGTCTTGGGCTGTGATGATGTGTTTAAGGCTAGACTGGCTAGCTATAAATTTGAGGGAGATGCCCTCAGCTGGTGGAAAGCTTACAAATAGGCAAAGGGAGGAGATGACTTTGTGGCGGCTCTGTCATGGAACGATTTCCGTGACACTTTCTATCTACAGTATTTCCCGAGATCAGAGAAAGAAAAGTTTGAAAGGGAGTACCATTCTATTTTCCAGTTTGAGAGGGAGACGAGCACAGAGCTAAAGCGGGAACCCAGGAGGAGCAAGCAAATAAGTTCAAGTGGGCTCTCCGGAACGACCTTCTAGATGGGATAGTGAACATTCAGTTCGAGGACGTAGCACAGGTGGCCAATGCAGTTCGTAATATTGAGATTATGCAAGAGAGAGTTAGACAGGGTGTGAAGAGGTATAGGGATGGTGATCATGTTCGACCAGCTCAAGGGAACAACCAGCGGGGAAACGATTCTAGGGGTAATGATCAGCGTGGGTGTGATAGAAGGGGGAAATGACAGGTATGGCCACAGTAATCAAAGGTCGGGACGCGACCAACAGCATCGTGATCAGCAACATCGGGGCCAGCAACACAGTAGCCAGCAGAACAACCGCACCTCGGCTTCATCTGGTCAAAGGGATTATGTTCCTCCTCCTCCTTGCAGTACGTGTGGGAAGTTACATTCTGGTAGATGTCATCGGGCTTCTGGTGCTTGTTTTATTTGCGGACAGATAGGAGACATGGCTAGGGACTGTCCTGAGGCTGGTAGTAACAACAACAGGGGAAATGATCGTCAGCCAGCTACTAAGGGTCAGGTATACTGCTTGACCAGAGATCAGGCGGCTAGTGCCTCAGGTATCGTTACGGGCACTCTTTATTTACATGATCGTACGGTATTTATTTTATTTGATACGGGTGCTACACATTCGATGGTTTCTACTTCATTTGCCAAATATCTTAATATGACTGCAACATCATTAAATTATGCCTTATCTATTTCGACCCCTATGAAGAATCATGTGATTATAGATCACAAATTTCTGAACTGTCCTCTTCGTTTTGCTGATAAAATCCGCTCTGCCAATTTGCTTCCTTTGGACATGAATGATTTTGATATTATTCTGGGCATGGACTGGTTGTCCGAGCATCGAGCAACTATCGACTGTCATGCCAGACGAGTTATATTTGGTGATCTAAATGCTCCTGAATTTGTTTACCAGGGTTCCTAATCTGGTAAGTCTGTTAAGATTATCTCAGCTATGAAAGATCGTTCACTACTTTCACATGGTTGTGAAGGATTCTTGGCTTCAATTAAAGAAACTTCGTTGGATGGTCCTAGTATTGAGAGCCATCCAGTAGTCTGTGATTTTACCGATGTGTTTCCTGATGAACTTCCGGGTGTGCCTCCTGCTCGAGAGGTTGAATTTAGCATTGATTTGATTCCGGGTGCAGAACCCATCTCCAAAGCTCCATATCGTATGGCCCCAGTTGAACTGAAGGAACTGAAGGAGCAACTTCAGGAACTCTTAGAGCGTGGTTTTATTCGTCCGAGTGTCTCTCCGTGGGGTGCTCCTATTTTGTTTGTAAAGAAGAAAGATGGCAGTATGAGGTTATGTATCGACTATCGTGAGTTGAACCGTATCACTGTCAGAAACCGTTATCCGCTTCCTCGTATTGACGATTTATTTGATCAGCTTCAAGGAGCTAAATTCTTTTCTAAAATTAATTTGAGATCCGGATATCATCAGCTGCGTGTGAAGGAACAAGATGTTCCTAAGATCGCCTTCCGTACTCGTTATGGTCATTATGAGTTTCTAGTTTTGCCATTTGGTCTGACAAATGCTCCAGCTGTCTTCATGGATTTGATGAACCGTGTATTCCATGAGTATCTTGATAAATTCGTCATTGTGTTTATCGATGACATTCTGATTTATTCTAAGATGAAGAAAGAACATGAGGAGCATCTTCGTATCGTGTTGGAACTCCTGTGTCAGAAGAAGTTGTATGCAAAATTTTCTAAATGTGAATTCTGGTTAGAGCAAGTGGCGTTTTTGGTGCATGTTGTATCGGCTGATGGATTAAGATGGATCCGGCTAAGGTTGAAGCGATCACCAAGTGGCCAAGACCTACGAATGTGACAGAAGTTAGGAGTTTCTTGGGGCTTGCTGGCTACTATCAGAGATTTGTGGAGGGATTCTCACGTTTAGCATTGCCATTGACGAAACTGATGCGGAAAGGTGAGAAGTTTGTATGGACCGATGAAAGGGAGAAAAGTTTTGAGGAGTTGAAGAAGAGACTAGTTTCTACGCCTATTCTTACTCTTTCGTCAGGTACCGGTGGTTTTCAGATTTACAGTGATGCTTCAAAGAAAGGTTTAGGATGTGTTCTTATGCAGCATGGGAAGGTATCGCCTACGCATCCAGACAGTTGAAGCCGTATAAAGAGAATTATCCAACTCATGATTTGGAGTTAGCAGTTGTGGTCTTTGCACTCAAAATTTGGAGACATTACTTATATGGTGAGACGTGTGACATTTTTATGGATCACAAGAGCCTAAAGTATATCTTCACCCAGAAGGAGTTAAACATGAGGCAGCGGTGTTGGTTAGAACTTTTGAAGGACTATGATGCTAATATTCAGTACCATCCGGGTAAGGCGAATGTTGTAGCAGATGCTCTTAGTAGAAAGTCAGGGATGATTGCTAGTCTTGAGATCGAGCCTAGGATACTCAATGACTTAGAACTCATGGAGGTTGAGTTGTGTATTCGTGGGTATGATGGTTACTGGGCTAGTCTGAAGGTGGAATCTAATCTTATGTTGCGAATCAAAGAAGCTCAGAAAGACGATGGTGAGTTATGGTCTATCGTTCAGAATGTGGAAGAAGGGAAGCAGTCGGAGTTTCGAGTTGACGAAGACGGAATTGTATGGAATGGTGATCGGTTGTATGTTCCTAATGATCCTTCTATTCTCGAACCTGTGTTATCCGAGGTACACAGTTCCCCTTTCACTATTCATCCGGGTTCTACAAAGATGTATAGAGATTTGAAGTAGCACTTCTGGTGGAATGGTATGAAGCAGGATGTGGCGATGTTTGTGGCTAAGTGTATGACCTGTCAGTAAGTTAAGATAGAACATCAGCGTGCAAGTGGTCTTCTGCAACCTCTAGAGATTCCTACTTGGAAGTGGGAACATATTTCCATGGATTTTGTTATGGGTTTACCTCGCACACAGAAAAAGCATGACGCCATTTGGGTTGTTGTCGATCGTCTGACTAAATCCGCTCATTTTCTGCCTATTTGGAAGGACTATTCGGGTAGTATGTTGGCACGAATTTTCCAGCAGGAGATTGTTCGTTTGCATGGCACTCCGCTAGCCATTATATCTGATCGAGATCTGCGTTTTACCTCACGTTTCTGGAAAGGTTTGCACAAGGCTTGGGGTACTCGACTTAAGTTTAGTACAGCATTTCATCTGCAGACCGACGGCCAGTCGGAACAAACTATTCAGACTTTGGAAGACATGTTGAGGTCGTGTGCTCTAGAATGGTCGGGACATTTGGATGACTATTTGTGTTTGGTGGAGTTTGCTTACAACAACAGTTGGCATGCTAGTATTAAAGGAGCTCATTTTGAGCTGTTGTACGGGCGAAAGTGTAGGGCTCCTATCTGTTGGAATGAGGTTGGTGAGCGACTCATTGAAGGTCCCGAGTTGATTGAGGTAACTAATGAGAAAGTTGCCATTGCTAAGGAAAAACTCAGGGAGGCTAGAGCTCGACAGAAAAGTTATGCTGATCGTCATCGTCGTGCGTTGGAATTTAGTCCTGGTAATCATGTTTTTCTTAAGGTTTCTCCATTTTCTGGTGTTAAGCGTTTTGGTATGAAAGGGAAACTTAGTCCGCGATTTATTGGTCCTTTTGAGATTTTAGACCGAGTTGGTGACGTTTCTTATCGTTTGGCACTTCCTCCGCAACTTGCTCATGTGCATAATGTGTTCCATGTATCTCTTCTGAGGGGATACAATTATCATCCGCTCCATGTTGTTACTTATCCTTTGGATCAAAGTCGAGAAGATTTGTCTTATATTTAGGAGCCTGAGGCTATTTTGGAGCGTCAAGATCGGGTCATGACAAACAAAACCATTCCATTCGTTAAAATTCTTTGGAGGAATCATCCCGAGAGTGAGGCTACTTGGGAGACCGAAGAATCTATGCGAGCTAGTTATCCACATTTCTTTTCGTAATTCGGTACGTATTCATTGATTTCTATTTCAAATTTCGAGGGTGAAAATTTTCTATTAGAGGGGAAGAATTATAATAACCTAAAACGTTGTTTCTAAAAACCGTGGCTAACTTAAACTTGAAACCGAATGTAACCTAAGTAACTATGAACTATTACATGAGAATATCAAAATATAAAAGCCCATAATCTAAGCCTCATAAAATCGACATATACATGGAAGAATTAAGTCTTATATCACACGAGTTATAGGTCTAAAGTGAATAAATTTTGTACACACAACATCTAGTTCATGGAAAGGTCTAGATACACTTGAGTTTGAAATTAAGAACTGGTCTTCCCTTATCCCTAATGCTCGGCTTTCACCCAATATATCTCCCCCTCCTCTGCATTGAACCAACCGAATTATATACTCATTCAAAAACACACAAAACCCTAAAATAAGACAGAAGGGGGCGACAGCTTTTGGATCCCATTCGAAAGGTGTAAAGGTGGTGCTTAAGAGTGGTGAAAAGTGGTAAAAGGAAGGCTTCTAGGAGGTGTTGATCATGGTATATATACTGTCACACCCTGAATTTACCTGTTAATGGCAGCGGATATGAATACTTTGGTGTGACTTTCATGGCGTCTCATACAATGGATATATTGAACGACCTAAAGTGTCGTTTTGAAAATACACGTTTGATCATAATTAAAATCAGAGTTTACAAAACATAGGTCCCAAATGATGTTGCAAGTTTATAACAAAACCATAGTAGATCAAACGTTACATAAGTGCATGAAAATGAGTGATGCAAGTCGACCCCGCGACTCCAAAATAGCCAAATGCATGTCCACACGCTAGCTAATTACCTGAAAATACATTGCTAAAAACGGTCAACATAAAGTTGGTGAGAGATCATAGGTTTAATAAAATGAAGGTATACGATAGCCACAAGTATAAAGTGTATGACATAAGTCACATAAAAATGGTGTACAATAGACTTAAGCTCATGACCCCGAAACTATGACTGAATCTGTGGTGCCCCTCAGAGTGTTTTGCCAGGCACTCTAATAAAAAGACATGAAATGCATCCGCTATCGGTTGTTGGTCAAAGCCAACACGGATGGAGGCGTCACCCTCGATAGATCTATCCACTCACTCTCGCTTACAGGTAAATTAACGGTTCATGATATAGGGGACTTTCATATGGCAACAAGGTAACTTAATCTATGTACAAGGAATTTGATACTAGGGCTCGCATATAAAAATGGTTGCAATGTATTCTCCCCCGTGGGATTTGAAATGAAATAATAAATTGAAAAACGGGGCTATGAAAACTCACCTGAAGTGATGATACAACAATGCTATGAAATCGGAATACTTGGAATAACAAGGCGCGAACACTAGCCGCTACCTAAAATGAATATGCATAATCTACTTAGATTATGAGGCAATGTAGTGCATGTACATGTATATGTAACCTATACCACTCGTACTTTGAAAATAATAGTTATCGTTAATATGCAAGGTCCTTCCAAAACTTGATATAAATATGTTAACTTGTTTCGTCAAAACTAGTCATGTAATAAAGTGTATAAAACGTTCGCGTTAGTATCGGCGTTTTGAAAACATGAAATGTAATATGATAGTCGTGTTAATAAGTCTTTGATCGTACGTGTTCCAACGGGTAAGAATTGCGGTTCTCCATAGTCGTTATGTGAAAAATATAGTTTCTAGTACGTAAACATTTTCTAGTTAAAAAGCTGTCAAAATGAAAGGTATATTATTGATGTTTAAACGCGTGTATCTTGTTCGTTATTAGCTTGCTTTCGACGTTCTTTATATCCGTGGGTTCGTATAAACATGTACTAATATATTTTCAGTAGCTCGGGTCATCTAGGTCGCGTTAAACGCCTCAGTTTGTCCGTCGAAAGTCGTGTAACAGCATGTTATTTTCTGAAAATTAGTTTTCGTCGTTAAACTTTGAAAAATCATATCTCCTTCGTTATTAACTCGTTTTTATCCCCGTTTTCGGCCACGGCTTCGTCTCGGAATGTATTTTCTAAATATTTGGACAAAAATTATCTCACACCTACTGATTTTCCCACGTTTCATTTTTAAGGACAGTAGGTTATGTATACTTTTTAAAACTTGATTTTCTAGTTAGTAACTTGTCCAAAAATGTCACAAACCACAACCAATCATTCTAAAACTTACCATATATCTTTTTAAGGTGTCAAGGGTCCTAAACATCATCATCCATGTAGATCTAACAAGGATCTAAGTATAAAACACATCTAGGGCTCATAAGTTGCAAAAGGTTTAAAAAGGAGTGGTATAGCTAACATATACTTGCAAATCTTGTACAAAAATGATATAAACATTATATTAACTTGGAAAAATTATGAAAATGGGTGTTGACAACTTACTTGAAGTATTAGTGGAGTTTTGATGGTGAAAACCTAAGTAATCCTTGAGTTTGTATTGCAAAACCCTTAAAGGAATACTAGTATAACTTGTTTATGTAATAATCTTGCAAAGTTGATGATCCTTTCTTGTTTTCTTGATGAGGCCGAGCACAAGAGGGGGAGGGAGATGAGAGAAATCTTGCTAGTTACTTGAAGTTTATGTGTGAAGGTTATGTAAAAAAATGAGTTTAAACATATATATTAGACAATTAGATAAGTATCCATTTAATGAGATGTGATAAGTTGCAATTTTTGAGGGCTTGGGGGGGTGTGAGGCCGGCGCACAAAGGAGGAGGGGGGGGGGGTCCCCTTTGTTAAAGATCTTGTAATGATTATGTATGTTTATGTGTTGATTTAATTAGTTTTAGGTGTAGTCGGGTACCGCGTTTGCTAGAAATAAAATTTAACGGAGTTAGTCGGGACTTGACGAAGTCATAAAAATTACAAAAATATGTTGGGTACAAATATTGGGTGTTCGGGTAATTATTGTTTAGTTTTTACGTAAACCGTCGTAATTATATTAAATGTACGATATAAGTTAAATAAATTCGCAAAATACCGGGTAAATGAATTTTATAATTTTCTTGATGTTAAAATGAGTATAAAAATATATCGGGACCATCGTGGGGATTGTCGGACGTGTTAGTCACATTTATCGATCGCGCGTTAACATTTTAATTAACAGTAATTATACGTAAAACGTCAAATGTAACAAAAATATTAATTTGATAAACCTACGAGTGGAATAGTATGAAAATGTAAATATG
Source organism: Artemisia tridentata subsp. tridentata (assembly GCA_021014915.2). Taxonomy (NCBI): domain Eukaryota; kingdom Viridiplantae; phylum Streptophyta; class Magnoliopsida; order Asterales; family Asteraceae; genus Artemisia; species Artemisia tridentata. The sequence goes on along the minus strand of CP139505.1, from coordinate 278,585,603 downwards.
ATGATATGCAGACTATTACTAGCCCGTATGCAATGATCCTACTGATGATGTATAAATTTTGCAGCTAAACCAAACCGGTTACGCTGAAATGAATGATGAATGATGGACATGAATGGTGATTTGTCGAGGTTAGGAAAGTGACCTGAAATTACGGGTTGTGACATATACTGTGTTCGAGGAAGGCTGGTTTGTTCGAATAAGTTTCTGATTTTGTGGTTCATTTTTGTTCTTGTTCTTTCTTCAAGTTGAACAAGGTATAACACCCTCCTTGTCCTTGTCTCATCACGACATGAATACATACTAACATAATCATAAAACCAGCATGTAATCAATTCATAAATAATCAAGAATGAAGGGCATATAGAACACATAAAATGAAGAAATAATTGGGTCGATATTGGGTCTATGTATGTCCTTCAAATCAGTATGTAAAGGGGCTTGTAAAACCTAGTTTTGTAACTTTTTGTGATCACTAATGTACCACCTAAAATTTGGAAAACCTAGTACTTGAATGATGGCTATATGCAGGTCGATGTATAACAATTTTATGGCTGTTCGAATGTGATTTAATAGATGTCAATGTTGGGTTAAATCTGCTCTAGAACTAGTGTGTAATAGGCGCATAAAATCTGGTCTAGAAACACTCGTTCAGTCTCTAATAAGACAACATGAAACCTGGAAATTTATTACATGAAATCATGGAATATATGTGGATCGTTATAGGGCTTTTAATGGTCATTTGAATCAAGGTGTATTGATGAACTCAAATAAGTACATTTTATTATCATCATTTATCCTATTTATTTGACTTGTTTTATTATATTATATATGAGAATCGATACATTAATGTTTACTTTAGTAATTCTCAGGTAAAAACAAGCATTATATGAAACTTGGCGATTTTGGACTAATTATGGAGCAAAACAAGCGAGATGTCAAAAGTCTACTGAAATCCAGAAGATTCGCCGTATCTCACTCAACAGATACGACGCAATATCATACTTAGATGAATTCGAAGACCATTGCCTGACTTTGAAGAATGCGCCGCATGCAATTCTGTCATGCGCCGCATATGAAACTTTGGTCAAAGAAGAAGATCAAGCTCGTTCTACTCCAGATACGCCGCAATATACTTCTAACATACGGCGTATCACTATCAAGATTTCACCAGTTACAATCCAAGACAGCTAAAGTACATGCGCCGCATACAAAGATCAAGTTACGCCGCATCTGAAGACGGTGTATGAATATTCCAGAATATATTAATCTTGGACCCCACGCGAAGTTAAGTCAATGCGCCGCATCTATCAACTCAATGCGCCGCATCGATCCCTCAGACAGAAACTATAAATACCCCAAGGTCAGACGAATTTAAGAGACGGATATATATATATATATATATTATATATATATATATATATATATATATATATATAACCCTAGAGCCGAATTCAGACGACCAAGCAGCACAAGACACACCTCAAACAAAGATACAAGAGCTGTAAGAAGGTCCTGCATGTATTCAATTCATTAAGTAGTTTTGTTTTATTGTTTTAGTACGCTTTAATTCATCAGGATTGATGGGCTTGTGTCATGTGACTACGGAAGATCATGCACTCCCCTTAATATTGCTTTCCCATTAATTAAAGTTTATATGTTGATGTCTTTGGTGACTTTTATTAGTGCATTGATAACCTCTGTGTCTAGCTGAGTCTTGCTTGGGTCGCCATGCCCCTTCCTCGCCTATTTATTCTAGCGTCTCTAGAAAAGTAGGATAGACATAAGTAATCATTAAGGGTTTACTCGCCGATAAGATTAGAGCCAACGAGAAAGGTTTAATTATATACACTTCATATAAAACTAGCAATAAAACAAGTGACAAGCTATTTAATTATCAGGACAGGTCTTCTTATTGTCTCGAGTATCTATCTGTGTACGTGTGTGCTAATCGCTGATTCGTGCTCATTAGTTTAGTTTTCTATTTAATTATAACCAAACTGTGCCAGTCTCTCAGGCTGAACCCCCTTGCGTTAGATTAGGTTGTATAACTAACTTAGGATATTAAAATACTGATTAGAATAACTAGATAATACGTTCCACTCTTAGTGATCGACACTCTGCTTACCATTATATTCATACTGACCGGGTACACTGCTCGTTAAGTGTGTGTGTTATTGATAAGTCGGCTAAATATAAATTTAAAACTTGAGTAGGCATTAATACTGCTAAACCGCAACGACACATCACGCGCATCAAGTTTTTGGCGCCGCTGCCGGGGAGTGAATTGTTATTATCTGTTAATTTGATTAAGTATTTTAATTAGGTTTTTCTTTTTAGTTTTTTTTTTTTTTTTAGATTCTAACCACTAACCCTTTTTGTGTGTTTTTGTTTTCTGTAATTTTTGTTTCTTTTTGTTTGTTTTTATTTTTGTTTTTCTTTTTTCTGTATTTTTCTGCATTCTGCTGTCGTTGTATTGTGCTGATACAAACGATACGGCGCATCTGTTTTCACAGATACGGCGTATTGCGTTTAATTTTTATAAAATACAACGCGTTTAATAAATTCGAGTACGACGCATCTTTCCCCAAGATACGGCGTATTCTGTTTTTAATAAGAAATTTTTCTAAACGCTAACGCCATACGACGCATCTGTTTTAACAGATACGGCGTATTTTCTATTTAAATTAAAAACAGTTTTTCGAATTATTAAACAGAAGCGACGCATCGATCTTTATCGATACGGCGCATCTACTAAATCAAAAATCTTGTATTTTGAAACGTAACGAAAATACGGCGCATTAGCTTTTGTTAATACGGCGCATTTAATTTTAATAAATATAATTGATTTTTGATATTCACTTTGATCGTTTCACTACTCTCGTGCACAAGTTAGTTTACTTTCAGAATAAATGATGGCTTAAGCATCACTATGGAAGATTACATTCTGAACCTAACCAAGAGATGCTAGCTGGAGTGATCAAACCTTCGATGACTGGAAGGTTGTAATAAGACGACAAGAGTAGAGGAAAACTCAGTACGGTAACATCTTTCGGATGAAAGAAGAAGGATGGCACGTAACAAGAACAAAATAAGGATCTGAACGTGAGTCTAACTTGAAGACTCTGGAATAAAGACAAGTGCTGACCGGGAGACAACCCGAAGGAAAATTTTTTACTTTTCTGTTCTGTGTCGAGTCTGTCAGACCTGCAGAAGATGCAGCGCATCTCCATCATAAGATGCGACGCATCACCTGCACCGGTCATATCTTATTTCATTTTCTGCATTTTTATTTTTGACTTTAAAACTTTCTGTCAGTTTATTTAATGCGGCGCATCCCTGGTTAAGGATGCGACGCATCTTTTATTCTGATTCGTATTTATTCCAGGCTCGATACGGCGTATCTTCTTCCATAAGATACGGCGTATCGACTGACCTGATGATTTACAGTTTAATTTTTTAGGTTTTATTTTTACTAACTACTAATGTATTATGCAAGTTTGAATCTTCTTAACTCAGGTGTGTTAAAGTCTAAATGGTATTATAGATTCCTGCATTTTTGTGGATACATCATTTATGAAGCTTAAACGTTCTCATCCACAAGAAAGTTGATTTTTTCTCTTATACGAATAATGGAGGATCATACCGAGCAAATCTCAGGGGAGTTTTTCTGTTCTAATTCTTTTATTTTCCAGTTTTTAACCTTTGACACAAACAACGAGGACGTTGTTTAACTTAAGTGGGGGGATGGAGAATTAGAACACTTACTTGTCCTAAACTTTTTCAAAATATGCTTAAAATGGGCTTAATATATCAAAATTTAAATTTTTTTAGCATGTTTTTGTTTAAAGTCTAAATTACATAACCGCACACATAACTCTATTCTTTCAAAAATATTAAAACTTTAGTGTGCCGGTGACTTGTAAACTTTAGAACTTGGCTTGTATACTATTCGAGACCACCATAATGAGTATTATCTATATAATTGGAGTGACTTGTCTAAATTGGTAAATTTCTAGGATTACACCCAAATAGCCTTTATATGTTATGTGATATTAACTAACTACACTGGTTAGTTAACCCCCGTATAAACCCTTTGTTTACTCTCACTTTTAGAGTAAGATACCCCTAGAAAAACCCTCAGAGCCATTCCTTTCGTTTCTCACACCTTTGTTATAATGTTTCGATACACCCTTACACCTTAGCCTACCCTGTAGATTAAAATCCGTGGTTAATTGCTTTAGGCAAAGTGTGTTTCCTTACATTACCTGTGTTCGCGTGCGTAATTCATTATCTTTGGTTAGGTCGGGAAATTGCACAATGCAATTGGTATGAAAGTAAATATTGTATAACTTTTAGTTTATTTTTCGTATGTTTGCTACTTTCACTATTACAGTTATTTCTGAAAGTATGAAGAGTATGGAAAAATTATCCGGAAAAATAGTGATAGAAAAGTTGTGAAATTTTACACATATACATTGATAAAAAAAAAAAAAATAGAAAAGAAAAAGAAAAAGGAAAAGTTGGAAGTTTGTTTTAACCAACTTATGTAAAGTTTTGTATTAAGTGGGTGATATCACCACTATTTGTTGTTGTATATTATATTTATGGATTGAATGGGAGTTGGCCGTTATGGGAACGCCAACTAAGGTTATTCTTTGATTGAGATTTTGTTGAGTATAATTCGTGTCTACCTAAAGCGTGTGTTTCAAGTGTTAAAGCGTGAGTTATTCAATGATATGAGTCTTATTCATGGGATGGTTGGGAAACTGATTAACCACACTTAGGATTTTAATTTATCTGTTTTGTTTATTTTTCATTTTACACCAATTTGTATCCCAAATATTATCCATACCCTATATCATTCTTCATCCAAACCTTTGATTTATTGAGATTAGGGATTTGAGCAATCTTAAGTATCGTAGTCGTGGATTCGGCTATGTATTTATGATTTTGTTGCCCTTTTTGATATAATATTATTGGTGAAGATTACTTGGTCTTATCTTTAGCCCATTCGAGTTAAGGAATTGAGCAATTGCAAGTATCGTGGTCGTGGATTCGATCATTTATTTGTAATTTTGTTGCCTTTTCTAGAATATGAGATCGATAGAGATTAAAAAGGATGATCAACCCTTAACCAACAAACCCTTTTTACCGCTTTAGACTTGTTACTCCTTAGCTTTAGTGGGGGAGATGCGTATACTTGCCAAGCCTATGATAGAATATTCGTCACGACTAAGCAACTAAACGATTTAGAATTGTTTTACATTAAAAATTATTTTGGTTTCTACTTCATTAAGTGTTTGGTTGTGTGATTATGACCGAACGAATACATGCTTAAATATAAAAATAAATCCTAATATCTTTTAGGATACATTTTCATATGATTAATTCTAAGGTTTACTTGGGGACAAGTAAAGTTCAAGTGGGGGGATATTTGATGAACTCAAATAAGTACATTTTATTATCATCATTTATCCTATTTATTTGACTTGTTTTATTATATTATATATGAGAATCGATACATTAATGTTTACTTTAGTAATTCTCAGGTAAAAACAAGCATTATGTGAAACTTGGCGATTTTGGACTAATTATGGAGCAAAACAAGCGAGATGTCAAAAGTCTACTGAAATCCAGAAGATGCGCCGTATCTCACTCAATAGATACGACACAATATCATAATTAGATGAATTCGAAGACCATTTCTTGACTTTGAAGAATGCGCCGCATGCAATTCTGTCATGCGCCGCATATGAAACTTTGGTCAAAGAGGAAGATCAAGCTCGTTCTACTCCAGATACGCCGCAATATACTTCTAACATACAGCGTATCACTATCAAGATTTCACCAGTTACAATCCAAGATAGCTAAAGTACATGCGCCTCATACAAAGATCAAGTTACGCCGCATCTAAAGACGGTGTACGAATATTCCAGAATATATTAATCTTGGACCCAACGCGAAGTTAAGTCAATGCGCCGCATCTATCAACTCAATGCGCCGCATCGATCCCTCAGAAAGAAACTATAAATACCCCAAGGTTAGACGAATTTAAGAGACGAATATATATATATAACCCTAGAGCCGAATTCAGACGACCAAGCAGCACAAGACACACCTCAAACAAAGATACAAGAGCTGTAAGAAGGTCCTGCATGTATTCAATTCATTAAGTAGTTTTGTTTTATTGTTTTAGTACGCTTTAATTCATCAGGATTGATGGGCTTGTGTCATGTGACTACGGAAGATCATGCACTCCCCTTAATATTGCTTTCCCATTAATTAAAGTTTATATGTTGATGTCTTTGGTGACTTTTATTAGTGCATTGATAACCTCTGTGAATAGCTGAGTCTTGCTTGAGTCGCCATGCCCCTTTCTCGCCTATTTATTCTAGCGTCTCTAGAAAAGTAGGATAGACATAAGTAATCATTAAGGGTTTACTCGCCGATAAGATTAGAGCCAACGAGAAAGGTTTAATTATATACACTTCATATACAACTAGCAATAAAACAAGTGACAAGCTATTTAATTATCAGGACAGGTTTTCTTATTGTCTCGAGTATCTATCTGTGTACGTGTGTGCTAATCGCTGATTCGTGCTCATTAGTTTAGTTTTCTATTTAATTATAACCAAATTGTGCCAGTCTCTCAGGCTGAACCCCCTTGCGTTAGATTAGGTTGTATAACTAACTTAGGATATTAAAATACTGATTAGAATAACTAGATAATATGTTCCACTCTTAGTGATCGACTCTCTGCTTACCATTATATTCATACTGACCGGGTACACTGCTCGTTAAGTGTGTGTGTTATTGATAAGTCGGCTAAATATAAATTTAAAACTTGAGTAGGCATTAATACTGCTAAACCGCAATGACACATCACGCGCATCATGTATGCAGGTTCATAAAATCTAGTTTTAGAACATTTGTTTCGACCATAGTATGCAACATAAAACCTGGAAAAGCTAACGCATAGAAAGGTAGAATGTAGTCGCATAAAATGATGTTATAGGTCGATATACGGGTTTTGTTTGGCTAATTGAATTTGCATATATGGGTATCGAATGGGCTTTATTTTGGGTATGTGTGTGCATGTAAACATAGGTCGTTACCCAGTAAGTATGGGGCTGTTCTAATATGAGTTTATACCTGTTCAAATGAGTCTATTATACATGTCAAAAATCTGGTTTTATGTGTATGGAATAATGGCTGGTTGCATGTGTGTTGAAGCATATAAATGGAGGTCGAATAATAAGGAAAGTAGGGCTGGTCGGTTTGTGATTTCATATGACGAATGGGCTGGAAAGAGTGTGTTCTTCGTGAGTGTGTTGTGTAGGTTGTGAAAATAGGGTTGTATGCTATGTGTCGTGTGGTGTAAAACCTGGAAATAATATGCAAGAAAAGATGGAAGTCGCATACAGGTGGTGTCGAATTAAATGAGTTTTAAAGAAAGGGAAATCAAGGGTTGTTTAGGTGTGATTTTATGTGAATTAATGTGGTGAGGGTGTGAGTCGAATAGACTAAGAAAAGAAGTAGTGTGTGTATATTTTAGTGTCGAGTTGGTTAAAAAATGTGTTGATATTGGTCTCGTGTGAAAGGGTTAGCGTGAAGGGCTAATGATGTCGAGCTAGGGTTTAGTTTTGCATAGGTGTAGTTAATGAGGTGCATGAAATCTACAAATATGAGAATCTGTCATATAATTATATAATTTACATTTTAGACCCTGAACTTTGCTATGTTGACACTTTAAACCCTAAATTATTATATTGAACATATTAAACCGTAAACTATAATGTTGATCATAATACGTCCTTTAAGTTACATAATCTATAACCTTAAAAGTCACTAATTGGGAAACTTACTAAATAGGGAAATTACTAAAGATGGAAAGTTATCTGAGAAGTTACTAAATATGGAAACTTACTAAATATGGCAAGTTACTAAAAATAGAAAGATTCTAAAAATGGAAAGTTTCTAAAAATAGAAAGAAACCTTAAATGTGAAACCTGAATAACTATAAGCAGTAAGCTTGCAAGATGAGCTTATAAGTAATACGTGATCATTAATTTGTATAGGTTCGGTGAAGAAGGAGTGATTCCCTGTTTCGGTGTGCTTTCTTATTTTGTTGATTGCTTTGCATAAGGTACATATATTCTACCTTTTCTCAGTAAGGGTGTCTTTTCTCATGACTTCTGATCCTTGACTTGATTCGTTTGCTTTGATATGATATCATCCTTTGCTATGATCCTCTGCTATGATCTCTATGATATGAGCTTTGCTATGATCCTATTTATGTGATCCTTTGTCATGATTCAGTTGATATGAGCCATTACTATGATTCCCTTTGATATGATTCTATGGCATGATATGATTTTTTCTGTTTAGTCGCCCGAGCTAACTAGCCATGGAGGTACCATGGCCATGTCATTGAGGCACCAATGGCATGACACTTTCTGTGAAGGTGTGATTGATCCACGGCGTCCCCATTTGATATGATATGATATGATATGTTATGTAATCACTTGGCCATTTTGATATATATGTATACTTGTCCAGTACATGGTACATATATGATTTGTTTTGTGGGGGGCGTATGGATGCATCCTAGGCATATGTGATTTGATATGATATGATTTGGTGACTGGCTTGTGTGTGCCCTACACCCCACTCACTATTTGGTACTTAGAGGCCTCTCCTCTCCGTACACTTATGATTTGATACGATATGTATATGTGATTATGTGGTCTATTCGAGTGGCTCGTTTAGACAGGCTCGTGGCTATCCTATATGTTTCTTTGGTCTTTTCGAGTGGCTCATTTAGACGCGTTCGTTGCCGTTCTTATCTGACTCTTTGATTCTTTATGATATTCTGACTCATGGCATTTATACATTTGATCCATTTGATTCATATTCGTTTACTTATGCTTATTACCTTTTCTGCTTTGTATATGTATCTGTTCACTGGGCTTTTTAAGCTCAGCCGCGTTTTCTTTTCCATGCGGCTGGTAATAAGCGGGATCAGGGGAAAGAGTGATCTTAGTAGGAGTAGAAGACCTACCTTTGTTTAGATTTTCCCCATTGCTTTGGATTTATGATTAGACATATGTTTTGGATATTTTATTTTCATTTCATTTCATTGGATGTTGTTTAGAATTTTGGGAGCTTGTATTTTGTAAGTCATGATGTTCTTGACTTAGATTTATTTATGAAGTCTTCCGCTTGCATTTATTTTGTATGTTCTGATTGACACCATAATGTAGCATCTTAACCAAGGTCGGGTTGGGGTGTTACACCATTAGTTTTATATTTGATTTCAAAAATCCATTTACAACCAATTGGAGTTCTGCCAAAAGGCAACTCAGTAATAGTAAATGTTTTGTTTCTAACCAAAGCTTCAATTTCATTATCCATTGCCTGAACCCAATTTATATCCTTAACAGCTTCATGATAAGTAGTAGGCTCAACAGATTTATTTAAAGTAGTGGCAAAACAATAATTCACTGAGTTCAATCTAGCATAATTCACATGCTTCTCAATAGCATACTTAACTTTCAACCACATAGTCAGTAAATCTAGTCGGAAGCTTAGAAGGTCTACTAGACTTTCTAGCACTAGGCTGCCCTCTGTCTATAACATCAGGTTGATCAGAATAATAAGAAATAGAGATTGGACTTTTAGGGACATTGCCCTCAGAGAAGTCACCAAATTGGGTTTCAGGCTCATCCTCAGAATACATAGTATCTGCTCTAGAGGATGAGTGACTGCCATCCACAACAGGTGTAGCTCCAATTTCATCATTGGGACTTTGAGATATTTTTTAGTCAAAAAATGTCAAGTGATCAGCATCATTTGGGATCAAATCATCAACTGAATCATTGACTGATTTAGATTTCATTTTAAAAGGAAAAATAGTCTCATAAAACCTCACATCTTTTGAAAAGATAACACTTCTGTTGTCAAGATTAAAAAGTTTACAAGCCTTTTTAATAGAAGAGTACCCAATAAGAACACATTTGTTAGACCTAGATGTGAGTTTATCATGATTATTTAGAACAGTTTGAAAACAAAGACATCCAAAACATCTCAAATGGGACAAATCATGTTTTTTCTTATGAAACAACTCATAGGGACTTTTACCACTTAATACAGATGAGGACAACCTGTTAATCAGATAAACAACAATAAGAACACAATCAGACTAGAAACATAGAGGAATCCCCCCTAAAACATAAGGCTCCTTGCTACATTTAGCAAATGCCTATGTTTCCTTTCAGCAATACCATTTTGCTGAAGGGTATAAGTGCAAGAAGTTTGTTGAATTATTCCCAAGTCATTTATTAAATCAAACATTCTTTTGTAAACAAATTCAGATCCATTATCAGACCTAATGGTTTTAATAGACGCATTAAACTGATTAAGAATAAGTTTTTTATAAGAGACAATGACATCAAAGACTTCATCTTTATATTTAAGAAGATATACCCAAATAGCCCTTAAGAAGTCATAAAAAATGGTTAAGAAATACTTAAACCCTTCTCTACTAGAAACCCTATAAGGGCCCCACAAGTCAAGATGAACAAGTTCACCAAGATTCTCAGACTTGTGATCACTCAAAGGGAAATGTTCCCTTGTTTGTTTAGCCCTATGACAGGTCTCACAAGTAGTAACATGAACAGACTTGGATAACCTTAAATCATTTTTGAGAATAGTCAGAACTTGGTCAGTAGGATGACCAAGCCTGCTATGCCACAAGTCTTTAGAAACATGGAAACACATAACCATATTAGACATACTCACAGAATTGCCACTATGCATATCAAACAAGTATAATCCACCAGACTCATTACGAGTCCCCAGAACAGTCTCCCTTTTCAAGTCCTGAATATAACATTTATCCTCATCAAAACCAACAAACATCTTACTATCTCTGATAAGTTTATTCACAGATAAAAGACTAACACAGTAACCAGGAACAACTAAAACATCATACAAAACAACATTGCAGGTCAACCTAAGATTACAAACATGGCTAATAGTAGCAAGAGTCCCATTAGGATGACCCAGAGTAATATTTAAACCAGAAACATCAACCACATTAAACATAACATTAGTAGAAACAGTAAGATGCTGATAAGCACCAAAATCAATAATCCAACCCAAAGTAACAGTTTTAACCATAAGACAGGAATTGGCAACAAAAAATTTGGAAAAATTAATGTTAAACCACACATTTACATTAAAGAAAGAAGCACTACCTGCCATATTAGCATGTATGCTTCCAGAAGGAGTATCATTGATCAATGACAACAGTTTCCTCATCTATTCAGAAGTAAAACCAGTAGAGAGATTGACAGATGACTGTTTATCATTGTTCTTAACATCAACATTATTAGCATTATAGTTTTGTTTAACACCAGTGTTAGGATTTTTCTTGAAATTAGGAGGAAATCCAACAAGTTCAAAAAACCTATCAATAGTATGTCCAATTTTACCATAATGTTTACAACTCAAATTAGGATTAGGTCCTCTATTCATATTATTCCTAGTATTTCCTCTGATGTTATTAGAATTATTATTAGACCTTCTATTAGAATTATTAAAAGACTTAGTAGCAAAAGAAGAGGCATTCATTTTAGCTTCATTAACACCAGAGTTTTCAGGAAACCCTCTGTGGGATTCCTCTCTGGAAATAGTAGTGTATGCATCTTTCACATCAGGAAGTGGATCCCTGGTGAGAAGAGCACTTCTGATAGGCTAATAACATTCATCAAGGCCCATCAGAAACTGCATTAATTTCATAAGCTGTTGATGAATCAACAACTCTTTACTAGCATCACATTCACATTTTACCTCACAAGTACATTTAAGCAGTTTAGTTAAAGCATCAAATTCTCTCCAAAGAGAGTTTAATCTGTGATAATAATCAGCGACTGAACTACCACCTTGTTTAATACCATTAATTTTTTGTAAAAGATTAAACACAACTGATCCATCAACTTTATCATAAGTCTCCTCTAATTCTTTCCACACAGAAGTAGCATTATCAGAGTAAACAAGACAAAGATACACATCTTGAGACACAGATTTCATAATCCAAGTTAGGACAATGGCATTACACCTGTCCCACTGGGCAGACAAGACATCACTAGTAGAATAAGAATCTTTAACACAAGAACCATCAATGAACCCAACTTTATTCCTAGCTTGTAAAGCAAGTTTCATAGCACTAGACCATATTCTATAATTTTCAGTTCCCAAAAGCTTGAAAGGAATTAAAGCAGTATTACTGTTATCATTAGTTTGAACATGTAATGGATTACCAGCATCAAGATTATTAATCAAAACAGGTGGTAAACCACTACCACCTTCACCAGAATTCACCATCTCAAATTAAAAGACAAGAAATAAACAAGATAAGCAATACAGATAACCAACAAGATAACCAAAAGCAGATAACCACCAAGCAGATAAATAACAAGATAACCAAAAGCAGATAACCAACAAGAAACAAACAAGAAGCAACAAGAAACAGTCAAAGCAACCAAACAAATATCCCAAAACACAAATAACTAAAAAATAGAAGTAATCCTAACTCACACCCAAGATTAACAAGATACCAGCCAGGAAGACTGGGGGTAGCTAGAGCATGTTTCTGTACCAATCAAGTTGGCAGGTCAAGGAGTTAACTACCCTGTTTGCACCTTCTTAACCGAGTAAATGTTATCATAAAGGAAGAGAACGAATTACAGTGCAATACCAGATTACAACGGAAGAATCACTACAATAACACTAGATTCACTTAGTCTAGTGCTATTGTAACCAAGAATAGGCCCAACAACCTCAATCAATCACCAGAGATAAAAACCCCCAAATTGCCAAATTAGGGTATCAAGAAACTGTTATGACCCAATATTATCACTTCACACACATATAAGAGAGAAGTATTCTTAGAGAGAGAAAGAGGTAGAGAGAGGTGGAGAGAACTATGTGAAATAAACCTTGAATATTATGAACTCCCACACCCTCGAGGGGTTTATATATTTCTTACACTAGGCCTTGATGGGCCTTCTCTTGGACCCTTAATGGGCCAAGCCTTTTGGCTTTACATTTACTACTTGGACTAGCACTATTACTTCCTATTACATGACTATATATAACTAACTATTACAATACTTGATGACTCATTAATGATCGTCACTTTTAATCCTAACAATCTCCCCCCCTAAGGGGCAATCATTGAGATCTCTCTTTGATTACATAAATGATCAACACTTCTAATGCTAACAATCTCCCCCTAAGGGGTGATCATTGAGATCTCTCTTTTGTGACCTTGATCTTTGATCTTTGAAGCTTGCTGTCTTGAACTTTGAGTCTTGTTGTGTAATAGTTTTGCTAGTTCCTTTGTTCCAATCATGCTTTGTGATCTTTAGTATAATCTCTTGTATTTATCTTGCTTTAGATCAAAATCTTCAATTGTCTTGTCTTTGCGTCTTCTCCAACATGCTCATACTTCTTGTAAAGCTTTGATCTTCATACTAATGTATTCCTCATTCCTTTTTGAACTTGATTTTTGACATCTTGATTCTTGACTTTAAAGTGAAACTTTGTCTTGAGCATTCTAACTTGATCTTTGATGAGGATATTAGTATGAGCATGGGGAGTTGAAGATTGTTGATGAATAATTTGATGGTAAATGGCTTTTCCTCCAAGGGACTATCATCAGTACCTGCATAATTAATGTTAGTTGAAAATTCCAATCGATCACGGTGGACTTTTCTTAGAGATTAGACCACTATGATTGTTATACTGATGAATGTCTTGATTCCATTTACCTTGGTCTGGCACATCAGCCGTCTGAATCCCGTTAGGGACAGTTATCATTACATTGGATAAATCCAAGTAACGACCCACGTCTTCAGGATTCAATTCATGAAAGGAATCTCCTTGGTGGGATTTCCAGCACTTACAGGTTTAGATGTCGAGAGTATTAACAACATAGTGTGAAAACACATCTCTAATCCTTACAAAGGCTGTTCCTGAATTGGATACCCTCAAGAAGGCTTACGAAGATATACCGAAGTATACCAATAATTCAGGTGAGCCGCTGAAGTATACCGAAGTATCACTCCATGACTGTAGATCGTTTGAAACATAGTAACAACCATGATATGAAAGGCAAGATCCGAAGATCTCATAAAAGACTCTTATACAACTTGTGTCCTTTTTGGCGAACACAAGTGTATGTTTTTGAAAAGTGTATCCTAAGAGATCTTTTGATGAATCTCATGGCTCTAGACTCGATTAAGTGCGTTTTGGTTTTAGTAGTCGGAGGCATGGAGCAGAGTGCCACCTATTTCAATATCAACAAATCTCGAAGTGAGAGGTCGATAGATTAAGCAAGGTTCTCCGTGCGAATTGAAACAAGTATCTATTGAGAGAAACTTGAGTGGCTAGGAGGGGTTGTGCAGCGCGTTACTGGGTCCATGACGTCTTGTCTTCAATACCGGTATCATCTTTGTGATAACCGATAGCAGATGTATTGACCCGGTTTCTGTTCCTAAGTTTATTGGAGGGCTATTTCATTTCACCCTTTTCACAAACTTTTCTTTTTAATTCTTCAACCCCTTCTTTCTCCTTTCATCACTTTACTCCTTTTTTCAATCATACCTAAGGACTTCTAATTCTAATCTATTGGAATTGTCCTTGGGTAGATCCCTCCGGTTCTGGCGGATCATAGGACATAAACCTAACCATAATCACCTTATTACTCCATGATTATCCTAGATTCATTGACCACATGCCATAAAATCTTTTGTGAAAATCTCTCAAAGTGTTTATGATTATAAAACACATTTTTGTTAACACTTTTGAGAGTTTAACTTTTCAGGAATGCTCCCCCTGCACATGTGCTCATAAGTTTTTAAGATAAATTTGCACATGTTTGGTAGAATTCGCACTTTTGAATTGATCAATTTTCAGTGAACAAGACCGATTCGAGACACGTTTACATTACTAGTTAGACTAGCTTGAAATTATTACCCGTCCTGGTCAAGTTCAAAGAAAGTCTCTCGAGACGGTACACTCTACTTAGACAAGTCCTATTCGAGACACAAATACATCGCTGGTTAGACCAGCTTGAAATTATTACCCGTCCAGGAAAAGTCTTTTTGATTACTGACATTTAAGCTTCGTCAATTCGTTGGTTATATCTGAGTCGAGCTCACATAAGATTCCGTCATGATCACTTTTTAATCTCATTTCTCCCCCTAAAAAATAGCATATCCATGGTATTTTTGATACCGATTGATTAAAATCTTTGTTTTTGGATAACTTATGGGTTGAAACGAATGTTTTTTAATTCCGTATCAGTTACTTTTGAGCATGACCTTTTTTTTGGAACATCTTTTTATTACTCCCCCTAAAAAATTAAACATTTTTAATAGATATAAACTTTTAAGGATTTGAGGGAGTAATATCTTGAGCAAAATTTTGAAAAGTTTTGAAAACCTTTGGAAACATTTTGAATAGATTTTGCTCTGAAGACATCTTATTTGTTAGGATTGTCGCACTGAAACGTACAACAGGGTCCTTTCTTTACAGAGATCGGGTTATGCACTGTTATGTGTGCATAAGCCATTATGTTTTTAGGATAAGTGCATGAAAAATATTTAAAACCTTTGTTTTAATTAAGCACTTTCCTTTCTTTGAAGCACGGGTCCTGAACTGATGTGTCCAGAAGCCATTATGAGATCAGATTAGACAAAAACCTTTGCAACCCATTTAAGCACGACGCCAACGGGTTTACCATATTTTGAAAACCATTTGAAAGTTGTGTCAATCCGATACAAAGAAGTTGAATTCCAATGAGGACTGAAAACCGGTGTTTAATTTTGAAATAACAATCGTGGAATCAACGGTGATTTAAAACTCTTTTTCTTTTGAAAATTGTTTGAGAAACCCAGTGACCCTCTTGGAGTTTTAAAACTTGAAGAAGAAGTTTTCCATCCATTGTTGAAACCCGGTGTTTCATTTTGAAAATTCATTTTTGAGATGAATGCGAACTTTCCGGAATTTGAAATTTTCAAAGCGGAGCCATTCTTTTGTTGTAGCGGAAGCATTTCAGAGTTTGAATATTTCAAAGGTTTTGAACGACTTTTCTTTAGTTTCCACACTTGCTTTACCGGTGTAAAATAAGAGTGTGGAGTTTGAAAACCATGATTCTCTTCTTTTGAAGTATTTGACCTTGAAAAATTTTGAGGAGTAATTGTTTCGAAAAAATCCAGTCTCTTTGAACACTTTCTTCCTTTTTGCAAAGAATAGGTCGTGAACTGAGAAACTTTTTTCAAAAATGGTTTTGAAGATTAACTCGTGTAAACCTTCTCTGAAACACTTACTTTTGGTGTTGACTTGTTCGAAACATGAGATTTTCCTTTTGATCGATTAAGAGCATCAAACTTTGCTTTTAAGGCATTGTATGACGTTCTCAAATCATTGTATTCTTTTTGAATTGTAAGATGATCTTGTGATGCCAGTTTTTCATGTAATGAAACATTTTGATCTTCAAGATGTGCAAAATATTTTTCATATTTGTCCGTTTCGATTAAAAATTGGTTTTTGCATCATCAAAATCTTTGGCTTGTTATGCTAAGATCTTTTCCAAATCAACAACTTTCTCTTGAAGTACACAATTTTCTTTTTCAAAACGATGATTTGTTGCGATCTGAGAGTCAGATTTGTTTGAAATTTGATTCTGAACTCTTGATCGTTTGATTGAATCAAACAAGTTTTTGTAAGTCAGTTTCAAATGCACATCTTCTTTTTGTAATGACGCCATAGCATGTTCCAATTCAATATTTTTTGTATCAAGTTCGTCAAAATCAAACTTGATTTTGGCATCACCACAATTTTCTTCAAAAATCTTTTCTTTTCCTTTAAGCACCGTTGTCAAAGAGTTTTTAGAAGACTTTTTCTTTTCCTGCAATTTGAGTTGGAAAGAAATACTTTGTGCTTCGAGTTTTGTTAAATCTTTCTCAAACTGAGCAGTTCTTTTTGACAATTCTTCTTTGACTTCAGCTGCTTCTTTTGAAAGCTCTATGATTTTCTTTTTGTGTGAGAACCCGTAAAAATCCCTCATAATAAATCTCACAGATCAATGATAATCTCAACTTACGGTTTAATAAAACCCATTTTTATGGGAAAATTTAAACTTTTCTCTTATCGCTATTGTTACCACGATATGTTTCGTGCTATATAGCAATCTTACTCGAACCACAAACAACTCACGAGATTTCATTCTCACTAGGTCCGAAACTTCATAAATAATAATAATTAGTAATGATAAAAATCCCTACGCAAAGATATAAGCATTTTCCTAATTAACCGTAATTATCACCCTTAACTATTTCATTTAGTTAACACTTATTACCTATAAAATTTTCACTAAATACTTGCAAAACCAAATGGTTGCTTTAAAATTTGGCCCAACATCACACGTATTCCACCAGCCCAACTTCCTAGCCACACTTCTTTGTTATTCATGAAATTCGAACAGCCACAGCCTCTCCAAAACGACTCGATATCTTTCAATTTTTAAACACAACTCTCGAATATTTTTGCACCATCTCATTCACGACCCACTAGACTTTACATGTGCCAAATTCCAGCTTTGCATGTCGAATATTAATATCATTTTGAATACCATTTTGTTCGTCCCATTTCACACTTAAACGTATAGACAAAATCTCCAACACCTAACCATTTCGAAATCTGATGATATTCCTGACAAAATGAAACGTATAGGACAAGGTTAGGACAGCAGTGGAAGTAAGAGATTGATAAACCCATTCACACCCAACCGAAATATCAAACCAATTAAAACATATACATAAACCAAACAACTAAAGACAAGATATTATTGAATTAGTTTCTTAGCCAAACTTTCACTCAATCCACACTTTTAGACACTGCCACACTCAACTAAAATATCTATGGAATATATGTATAATCCAAAGACAAAATCCAAGCCCTATAAATTTTCCCAATGATTGAATGAGAATTCGAATGATGATAACGTGTGCATATATGCATCACATATACATCCCAACAACATAGGACAAACTATACCATACCTTCTAATGATTTAAAGTCATACGCATGTTAAAGGATAATGATCATTCGAACAGTAAGCAACATGATTGAGTTGAGGGCAATCTAGTCGAACATTGTGTATTTATCTCTATAAAAACCCATTCATTCTAGCAATCCTTCACTGCCAAAAGTCATACACATTTCATTCTTATTTTCTCACTTATCCCACTCTCACTAACACTCTAAAAGTATCAAACATCTCTTGTCTCTCTACTGAAAATACAAATCAAGTAGGAGATAGGCGCATAAAACATATGTAGCTCACCACACTCACTGTCTCACCTTTGTGCATTACTCGATCATCATTACTTATTTCTTGAGTCGCATTCCATCATCACTGCCCTTCCCTCACCACCTTAAATGGTGTAGTAAGTACTCATTTACTTTCCTTGTTACCATTTCTCGCACACACAAAACACAACATGCATCATAAAACCTTTATATTCTAACCTATCATTTATTTTATAAAAGTTAGTATCATCTCCTTTATTCGAGTAGCATTCACAAATGTCACTGAGGAACAAGTTAATACCTACTAGCAAATACATGCATGCATTTTCTTAAATGTTTTGTTCGAATATATAACTAGTCATGCTTACATATTCACTAGTAGATGTGCATGCAAAATTACTTAGAATAACCCTTCCTGATGACAGTTAAGAACCGCACTAATATATGCATGCATGCATTTTACTCTTTCATCTCGAACAATCACAATCCATGCATACACTACTTTTGCTTGTTTCACTCAAACCCACAAATCGTTACGTTTATATATGCATTACTAAACTAAACATGCACTTTTGTTTAGGTCGACCCATCA
Organism: Artemisia tridentata subsp. tridentata; assembly: GCA_021014915.2. Classification (NCBI taxonomy): domain Eukaryota; kingdom Viridiplantae; phylum Streptophyta; class Magnoliopsida; order Asterales; family Asteraceae; genus Artemisia; species Artemisia tridentata. The sequence continues at coordinate 278,566,630 of CP139505.1, read as the reverse complement.
TGAGTCGAGCCTCCACAGAGGAAGGCTTAACCGCCATATCACACTCACCATTTTCACATTTAAAGTGACCTCCATAAATACATATACTCGAACGTATTTTTTTTATGCTCCCAAGTACATATTAGAAACACACGCATGCACATACTGAAACAATTCAATGTTTTATATGCCACGTTAAACTGAGAGGGAAGACTTTATATAATAACCAACGCTTTAAAAATACATGCATACACACTTTCCTGTTATCCACTTAAACGTATAAACTAAAACATGTTAAATTAGTTTGAACCCTTGTAGAAGGTCGAGTACTCTTTTGAGAGTCTCGTATATATATGAAACATCACCCATGCATCATCTTCTATTTCATTCGAATGAAATAAGCTTCTTTTATCTTAAATAAGCCTTGTAAAAAGTCGCACATTCTTTCTTTATCATTATGACATTTTTGGATTAAAAACGTAACGCATTTTAACTATAAGGACTAAAACTGCCAATTGTGAAACCTGTGTATTGAAACTGTGAAAACAGTTTCTAAAGGACTTAAATTGACTTTTAAATTAACTTCAAGTCTTATATATATATTTGAACTATTTTTGGAATATTATTAAACTTATATCTAACGAAGGACTAACGACGTAACGCAAATACAGTTAGGGTAAAAAGTATAAAACCTAAGAAAGGACCAACTATTTTTCACTTAACATTCTCATTCTCATCACCACATCACTTCACATGCATTCATTATATTCTAGTTACATATATTTAACTTTCGTTATCTATTAAACGATTTCACTCGCATATCATTTCATCATATTTTAAGGAGATAATACCTCGAGTCAAGTGACATAAGAATCAAGATAATATCATTGTATGATATTATATTTTCTTAACTTGAGGCATTTTAAGCATATCATACTCGCATCATCAAATCGTTGTACGATTTCTCACGATCACACTCATCATTAGTTATAAGTCGAATACTTAGATATTCCTTATATTCAGGTTTCGTATCGAAGACGTTTCCGTGAATCGTTTCCATAGATCTTATAATTCTATCTTGTCAGCTACACTCCAGGTGAGTCGTGGCCCCTACTTTAATAATTGTTTTAATAACTCTTTGGGGGAGATACATGCTTCAACTGTTTTAAGTATTTTATACTTTGAAAACACTTATGATTTATTCAAAATCATCAACTATGTTTTTCATGTTTTTGAATCACTCTTTGACGGAGATATAAACTCGTTATATTTGCAAACTACTTGCTTAGCTGAAATGCTATACTTGAAACATAACATTCCCAAACTACATGTTGTGACAAGATACTGAGACTCATTTTATACATTCATATAACAGCTGAATGTACTGTTAACTTAACTATGATGTTTATACATCCCAACTGGAAATAATTGCCAAAACTAAAGAACGTATATTCTATGAGAACCCGAACCCTATATTGCCTAAGTTTAACTATATTGCCATAAAGTCCCTCGATCATGAGCCATTAATCACTGCGGTGAGCGCGAATATAGTGGACAACTTCGAAACCTGTAAAGGCTGACGACCTATCCCACTAAATACTGGATGGAATGCCGGATGGCTAGTCGTATTTAGTCGCGATACACTATATTCGACACAAATAGGATGAGGCAATCACCTATTATTTAGGGCAAAACCATCAGTAACCCTGATGTGACTGTCGCCGTTGTACGGTACTTTTGTTAACGTTTTGCGCGTCATGAGGCTTAGAGCAATATAACCTTTTGAATATATATGTCATATATATATTCGGATACAGCTGTATTTAGTAATGACCACTCTACACTGATAGACATCAGACTTTAAACTATTGTTTTCACTATGTGATTGAAATATGTATCATGTACTTGGAACTTAACTGCTTATCATATGTGATTTAGTTGTGTCTTATGATAAAGACAATTCAATGCTTATCATATCGTACTTTTAAAAAGGTTGAACCATTATATATAACGTAACCCAGTTTCATTTAAAATTGAAAACTTATGAACCTCTGAGTTCATAAATGATTTATCCGTGGATTTTTACTCAATTACAAACTTGCTAGTTACTGCAAGAAGTACTAGTACCTATTTCGACTATCAACTCTTAAATTCAGTGGAAAGAAAGTGATTTTCTATCAAACTCCACGAACTCACCAACAATTGTGTTGACGCTTTAAGCATGTTTATCTCAGGTAATTAATGGAGCAGGACAAGACACGGAGAGGGCATTAAATACTCTGATAACTTAAATGGTGTGAAAATCAAATATGTCATTCTTTTCGAATTACCATACTTTCGTGGGAATTTAAAACATATATTTCAATCTTCAAAATCAAAACTATTATTTTGAATGACATATAACTTTTAAAACGCCTTTTCAAGCCGTTTTCTAAAATTTTTGACTTCGATCCTCAGTGTAACACCCAAATATTTTCCGCTGCCATAAAACCAAATTTGGGGGTGTTACAGATTGGTATCAGAGCCAGGTTTAGAGAGAATCAAATGTTTTCAAACATTGAACTATAACCACATTTTCAAAATAAATGATTTTACACCATACCATTTTACGCCCTCCGTGTCTGCAGACTGTCGTGCTCAATGTATTACCTACTAAGATTTGTTTTGTACTAATCTTTACATGCTTAATGTTTACTCTTCACACATAACACACTGTGTTATCTCACACTCAATGTGACACTTTAAACGTATGAAAATTCATAATTACTGTTGTTACAGTACCATGTCTTCCAAACTAGTCGATATCACCAAGACTACCTCTCCCACTACACATGCGTCACTTACCTACCAAATTGCCCCGGATACTGAAGATCCTTATGTAAGAATGTCACAACCCCAGCCTGACATAGAACTTACTCAGAAATCACCTCTTTCATCCCCTACTTACTCACCTCCACGTCAGAAACTTAAGAGAGCAACCGAATCCTATTCAGATGAAGATTTGATTGGTGGTTAACCAACATTTGAATCTGAACAGAGTTCACCCCAAGAGATGACTTGGAAGAAGATCGAATTAAATTCCCCTATGCTTGATATCTCAGATTTCCCCATGCCCGATATCCCAGAGAATGTATCCTCACCCAATTCTCCCGACTACAATATAGATACCCATGAACCCATATGGACTTGCCTTCACCAACACACCAACATACTAGACGCTCACTCTGAACAGCTAAAAGAGTTACAACCATTACGATTCGAATGGTACGATCGTAACATCGATACCCTGTTTAAGAGAACAGATGCTGAGAAGAAGAGAAGTGTTTGATCTAGGAGTAAATGTTGGTAACATGAAGGACAATTACGAACAAAAACTTAGAAACTTGGATGCCAGAACCCGCTGTTTGGGTAGAGGCCACACCCAAACACACATTAGGATCGAGGACGTCGAAAGAGCATTATGGTTAGCTAGAGACACAGCAAGAATCCAAAGCCAAAAGATTGCGGCCTTGGAAAACATGTTAGCTAATCAGATGAATGCATGCCAAGAACGTTTCTCAGCCATGGAAACTGCACAACGTGATCTTGAGGCAGAAGTTAGACGTCTACGTCAGAGACGTAACTAATCTTAAGTATCGTTGTTGTGCTCAATAAACCAAATAGTTTTGGTTAGTATTCCATGTATCTCTCAATAATTCTGTAACTCTCAGAATTTGTAATCGACTTTTAGGCTATGACAAACTCTTTCTAGTACATCTTTCTATTGTAAAGAAATTCCTTCCACTGAACACTATCATGGTACTACAAATGCAAAGAACCATGCAAAACTTCACCATTTGTTACTCTCATAGGAAAACAAATGACTCCACAAGAATCAATGAGACATTAATAAAAGACCTTGTGTTGGTCGTTTTGATCAAACAAGTTATTAGAGTTATGTCCATATTGATGATTGTAACATCAAACGTACCACGACTAAACAATAAACCCTAGAAATCCAAGAAACAAATCTTTAGAAGAGAACTTGATAACTAAAGAGAAAGTTGTCAAACTTCAACCTTTGTAGATGAATTCATTTGTTCCTTAACAATCCCATATCAAGAGTTGATCATTATTTTACGATGTTACCCAGACACATCGTATTTCTATGATCCTCAGTTGATTTGATTTCGTATTAAGATCACATTGTTAGCACTAATATACAAATACTTTGTTATTTGAATTATTCTAACGATAAAGTGAATACTAAATCAACATTTCTTGTGATGTTCATAGGGAATGGACAACATGAACAGCGTAGTGCCCACAACAACTATGACTCCTAAAACTATTAAGAAATTGGAAGTAACCACAACAGTTCACCTAGGTAACCATGACATGACAAGACAAGAAAGAAAGAAGGCTATACCTTGTAAGCATAACCATGAAAGTTTCATGGGCTGTAAGCCAACTTACCTAAAGGATTCAAGAAGAATGACTAAACCTATACGCACTTGTGCCCAAAGAATTAGGCAAGATATCGCACTTAAGAAAAATCACCAAAAGCGAAAACTTGAGGAGAAAAGATCCTTTATCCTCAATGAATGTGAGTTTCACAATGATGTTTGCATCCGCAATCATCTACATGACCGCATTGATTACCTTCGCCAACAAAGACCCAAACCAGAAGTTGGAAGAAACTTCATCACAAACCCTAGTAATAAAAACAAATACTATGGAAAGCAACCTCTGTGCCCAAGATATAAGTTGCATCACACCGGACATTGCATTGATAAATGCGGAAGGTGCCGGAAAACAGGCCACAAGACAAGAGATTGCAAAACCATGAAAGGAAATAAGCAACCCTCATCCATAAAATGCCATGAATATGGTAAAATGAGTCATTTCAAGAGTTATTGCCCGAACTACAAAGCCCATTAAGAAGCCCAAGACTTGTACAAGGGAATAAGGACTCATCAAATAGTCTCAACCGTGTCGAAGAATGACCTCTATGTTAAGCAGATGAATGGATTCCTGCTGTAAAATAAATAAACTCTGGTCTAGAACTATCTAAGTTATATTTCCGTTTGTATTTACCTTAGGTACGATGGATGTAACCTAAGTGTAACAGTTATCCTTCTACCGTATAAGAACTTTACCTTGTAATATTTCCATGATGATTATAAATCTACGTCTATTCCAATTTCTACTCCACCTCTTTATTCATAAATTGTTATGTCACAACACACTGATATTAATCTTAAGGATTCAATTAACCCCATTTTGACCAAACCATAGGTTGATACCACATTGTAAGAAATCCTCACCTAAAACTTAGGTCTATACCAAGAACATCCACATATCACTTTAGAAAATTTCTGAACTATCCTCGGTATATGAACAACAACTTTCCAAATTCTTTTGAAAATAATCAAAGGATGCCTGATTTTGTGACGCAACTATGATAAATTAAATCACATAAAATTTCTTGAACAACTGCTCCAAGCGTTACATCATTTGGTCCTCAATTATACATAGCCTAGCTACCTATGTATAATTTAGGAAGAATCATGTCATAAATGGAACAGCTATCTTTTCAAAGTTTTAATAACAATTTTCATTCCAAGACAAAATTTCTAGACAAAATAAATTGTTCATAAGCCCCACTTTGAACCGAACCGATCTACACTTATTACCCATTACCTTATTTTAAGGAATCAAGGAAAGTACGAAATTAGAAACTATAAGAATTCACAACATGATGAGGAAAATGCAAATAACATAAATTTTATTAGAACCCATGGAAGTTAATACATAGCGAGATGATTAACATCGAAAGTACTAATAGTACAATGAACACCATAAAAGGCATAGAGTCTTCAATAGGTTGGACCGCCATAGCAACAAAAACCACCACCAACCCAACAATAGCAAGCGCCACCATAGGATGAAGTACCCAAGTTATTCTAGACGATAGATAAAAGCGAACCGAATAACTAAACATAAACAAGATTTCATTCCACATTTATTAAAGACTACATCGACACACCACAATGATGCATTCTAACCACCCCTACGCGCGACCCTCACTTCCAAAAATTATCCGCAAAAATGGCTAGGATTGTGAGGGGTACGATGACCAACAAGTATCCGATCAAACAGCCGGTATCTTCACCGGGAAGAAGAGCCAAACAAAAGGCGGCGAAAATGATGAACATGGCTGCGAATACTATAGCAATCGGCGGCATGATATTTTTTTTGGAGAGATGAATTTGAAATGAAAGTGATGAGTGAAAAAGGTGAAAAGGAAAAAAGAGGAAAGTTAAATAGGGAATATAGGTGGAGAAAAGTATCCGTTATTTTACTATTCACAACCATTAAATTTCAAAATCACTACCATTAAAAATCTCCTAGTCTCGAATCGCTAGAACACTGAACGTTAAGTGTTAAATATTTCTTACTCTCGACCGTTACTATCACCATTCATAGACTATGAATGCGTTAGTTGATCTAACATTCCAATTTAATTCGTCCGGTACGAATAAATCAAATTTGACCCTGTTTCCTCGATATTCAAATGAAAAATCTCCCGACAATAGTTCTTCATAAACTCTCACCTCAGAACATCATATTTTCAACACCTATCACGGCCTGAACTTCGGGACGAAGTTCAAAATTTAGGGGTGGATAATGTGAGAACCCGTAAAAATCCCTCGTAATAAATCTCACAGATTAATGATAATCTCAACTTACGGTTTAATAAAACCCATTTTTATGGGAAAATTTAAACTTTTCACTTATCGCTATTGTTACCACGATATGTTTCGTGCTATATAGCAATCTTACTTGAACCACAAACAACTCACGAGATTTCATTCTCACTAGGTCCGAAACTTCATAAATAATAATAATTAGTAATGATAAAAATCCCAACGCAAAGATATAAGCATTTTCCTAATTAACCGTAATTATCACCCTTAACTATTTCATTTAGTTAACACTTATTACCTATAAACTTTTCACTAAATACTTGCAAAACCAAATGGCTGCTTTAAAATTTGGCCCAACATCACACGCGTTCCACCAGCCCAACTTCCCAGCCACACTTCTTTGTTATTCATGAAATTCGAACTGCCACAGCCTCTCCAAACTGACTCGATATCTTTCAATTTTTAAACACAACTCTCGAATATTTTTGCACCATCTCATTCACGACCCACTAGACTTTACATGTGCCAAATTCCAGCTTTGCATGTCGAATATTAATATCATTTTGAATACCATTTTGTTCGTCCCATTTCACACTTAAACGTATAGACAAAATCTCCAACACCCAACCATTTCGAAATCTGATGATATTCCTGACAAAATGAAACGTATAGGACAAGGTTAGGAAAGCAGTGGAAGTAAGAGATTGATAAACCCATTCACACCCAACCGAAATATCAAACCAATTAAAACATATACATAAACCAAACAACTAAAGACAAGATATTATTGAATTAGTTTCTTAGCCAAACTTTCACTCAATCCACACTTTTAGACACTGCCACACTCAACTAAAATATCTATGGAATATATGTATAATCCAAAGACAAAAGCCAAGCCCTATAAATTTTCCCAATGATTGAATGAGAATTCGAATGATGATAACGTGTGCATATATGCATCACGTATACATCCCCACAACATAGGACAAACTATACCATACCTTCTAATGATTTAAAGTCATACGCATGTTAAAGGATAATGATCATTCGAACAGTAAGCAACATGATTGAGTTGAGGGCAATCTAGTCGAACATTGTGTATTTATCTCTATAAAAACCCATTCATTCTAGCAATCCTTCACTGCCAAAAGTCATACACATTTCATTCTTATTTTCTCACTTATCCCACTCTCACTAACACTCTAAAAGTCTCAAACATCTCTTGTCTCTCTACTGAAAATACAAATCAAGTAGGAGATAGGCGCATAAAACATATGTAGCTCGCCACACTCACTGTCTCACCTTTGTTCATTGCTCGATCATCATTACTTATTTCTTGAGTCGCATTCCATCATCACTGCCCTTCCCTCACCACCTTAAATGGTGTAGTAAGTACTCATTTACTTTCCTTGTTACCATTTCTCGCACACACAAAACACAACATGCATCATAAAACCTTTATATTCTAACCTATCATTTATTTTATAAAAGTTAGTATCATCTCCTTTATTCGAGTAGCATTCACAAATGTCACTGAGGAACAAGTTAATACATACTAGCAAATACATGCATGCATTTTCTTAAATGTTTTGTTCGAATATATAACTAGTCATGCTTACATATTCACTAGTAGATGTGCATGCAAAATTACTTAGAATAACCCTTCCTGATGACAGTTAAGAACCGCACTAATACATGTATGCATGCATTTTACTCTTTCATCTCGAACAATCACAATCCATGCATACACTACTTTTGCTTGTTTCACTCAAACCCACAAATCGTTACGTTTATATATGCATTACTAAACTAAACATGCACTTTTGTTTAGGTCGACCCATCATGAGTCGAGCCTCCACAGAGGAAGGCTTAACCGCCCTATCACACTTACCATTTTCACATTTAAAGTGACCTCCATAAATACATATACTCGAACGTATTTTTTTTATGCTCCCAAGTACATATTAGAAACACACGCATGCACATACTGAAACAATTCAATGTTTTATATGCCACGTTAAACTGAGAGGGAAGACTTTATATAATAACCAACGCTTTAAAAATACATGCATACACACTTTCCTGTTATCCACTTAAACGTATAAACTAAAACATGTTAAATTAGTTTGAACCCTTGTAGAAGGTCGAGCACTCTTTTGAGAGTCTCGTATATATATGAAACATCACCCATGAATCATCTTCTATTTCATTCAAACGAAATAAGCTTCTTTTATCTTAAATAAGCTTTGTAAAAAGTCGCATATTCTTTCTTTATCATTATGACATTTTTGGATTAAAAACGTAACGCATTTTAACTATAAGGACTAAAACTGCCAAATTGTGAAACCTGTGTTTTGAAACTGTGAAAAAGGTTTCTAAAGGACTTAAATTGACTTTTAAATTAACTTCAGGTCTTATATATATATTTGAACTATTTTTGGAATATTATTAAACTTATATCTAACGAAGGACTAATGACGTAACGCAAATACAGTTAGGGTAAAAAGTATAAAACCTAAGAAAGGACCAACTATTTTTCACTTAACATTCTCATTCTCATCACCACATCACTTCACATGCATTCAATATATTCTAGTTACATATATTTAACTTTCGTTATCTATTAAACGATTTCACTCGCATATCATTTCATCATATTTTAAGGAGATAATACCTCGAGTCAAGTGACATAAGAATCAAGATAATATCATTGTATGATATTATATTTTCTTAACTTGAGGCATTTTAAGCATATCATACTCGCATCATCAAATCGTTGTACGATTTCTCATGATCACACTCATCATTAGTTATAAGTCGAATACTTAGATATTCCTTATATTCAGGTTTCGTATCGAAGACGTTTCCGTGAATCGTTTCCATAGATCTTATAATTCTATCTTGTCAGCTACACTCCAGGTGAGTCGTGGCCCCTACTTTAATAATTGTTTTAATAACTCTTTGGGGGAGATACATTCTTCAACTGTTTTAAGTATTTTATACTTTGAAAACACTTATGATTTATTCAAAATCATCAACTATGTTTTTCATGTTTTTGAATCACTCTTTGACAGAGATATAAACTCGTTATATTTGCAAACTACTTGCTTAGCTGAAATGCTATACTTGAAACATAACATTCCCAAACTACATATTGTGACAAGATACTGAGACTCATTTTATACATTCATATAACAGCTGAATGTACTGTTAACTTAACTATGATGTTTATACATCCCAACTGGAAATAATTGCCAAAACTAAAGAACGTATATTCTATGAGAACCCGAACCCTATATTGACTAAGTTTAACTATATTGCCATAAAGTCCCTCGATCATGAGCCATTAATCACTGCGGTGAGCGCGAATATAGTGGACAGCTTCGAAACCTGTAAAGGCTGACGACCTATCCCACTAAATACTGGATGGAATGCCGGATGGCTAGTCGTATTTAGTCGCGATACACTATATTCGACACAAATAGGATGAGACAATCACCTATTATTTAGGGCAAAACCATCAGTAACCCTGATGTGACTTTCGCCGTTGTACGGTACTTTTGTTAACGTTTTGCGCGTCATGAGGCTTAGAGCAATATACCTTTTGAATATATATGTCATATATATATTCGGATACAGCTGTATTGATGCGTGGGTTTTGCAACCTTACAACAGGTTTTACCTCTCGAGGGATCTCAAGAGGCTTACAACCCCACCAGGCAGTGTACCTGACCGATGTAGTATAGTGTAGTGGTAAGTACGGGGGATTGATCGTTCTCCACAGGGAATAGTGTTCGTTAGGTGTGAAAGGCTACTCTAATTAGGTCTAAGGGTTGAGGAAGATTCTTTTTATGTTTTTATAATTTTATGAAAGCAAGTAAAATCTCGGGTTTTGAAGGAGTGGGCGGAATTAGTTGCTAGTCAACTAACCCAAATTACTACAAATGCAAATAAAATAAAATAACAAAAATGAAAAGTGGTGAGAAACTTATGTGTAGAGAAATGTGTTTACTTAGATTTCCTTACTCCCTAACTATCTTTTACCGGTTAATTAGTGTGTATTAGTCGCGTGGATGACGGGTGTATTCCTTAATACCATTCGTGGGGTGGCGTACTTACTTCCCCAAACTCTACAAGCTCCTACTTCACTCCTATGTCGAGCCGGCTAGGAAGCTCCTAACATGGGATCACTAGAATTCGCTTGTGCATTAAATACAACCATAAAAACCTTTAGTACGCGTTTGGTTCATGTTTCTTAAGACGATCAAGCAAGTTACCGAATAGGAAGTTAGCCAGTTTTCTTAAGCCTAACATAGATAAACAATCATCCAATACAACTAACAACACACTAACAACAATAATCAATAGCTAGGTTTCATTAGATCTAAGCAAACACAAGATAAATTTAGCCTAACATGTTAAACAAAAGACAAGCATAAGATAGAATCAAACAACACATAGACATATTGAATGATTAATTGATAACTTATCTTTCAATGAAACATGGAAGATCTCAAGGCAAGAAGCCCTGAAAAAGTAGCTAAAATCGTCTTAGGGTTTTATCCCAAAATTCCACACACTAAGCTCTCCCTTAATGACAAAAAATTAGAAAACTATATATAGACTTTGACATCTGACGGCGTCACCTTATGCATTGTGACGCCGTCACCTCGCCGCTTTTAGGGTTCCCGGATGACCATCTTGACGCCGTCCCTCTTTAGCTCTTCAAAAATCCATTCTGGCTTATCAAGGCTTGACGCCGTCGGACCTATAACGTGACGCCGTCCCCTTATGATTTAAGCCGTGACGCCCTTGATTTAGTTAAAGCGTGACGCCGTCAGAATTCTCATGCAAACTCACTGGCCCGTCATGAGTAAATTTCACATCCAACTTTTCTTGCCAAGGCATGACGCCGTCTGGAGTGAATGTTGACGCCGTCAAAGGTGACTTTCAGCACAATTTTGAGACTTTGCCGTTTTCTTCACTTTTATGCTCCAAAAACGTCCAAAATGCCTCCTTTTCCAGATTTCTCCTCAAAAGTACCTAAAATGACAAAAGGAACGATTTAGGGCAATATTTGATCAAATAAATACGATTTAGGGCTTAAATGACCCCTTAAAAGCGGTACACTTTTCGCCTCATCATGTATTTAGTAATGACCACTCTACACTGATAGACATCAGACTTTAAACTATTGTTTTCACTATGTGATTGAAATATGTTTCATATACTTGGAACTTAACTGCTTATCATATGTGATTTAGTTGTGTCTTATGATAAAGACAACTCAATGTTTAGCATACCGTACTTTTAAAAAGGTTGAACCATTATATATAACGTAACCCAGTTTCATTTAAAATTGAAAACTTATGAACCTCTGAGTTCATAAATGATTTATCCGTGGATTTTTACTCAATTACAAACTTGCTAGTTACTGCAAGAAGTACTAGTACCTATTTCGACTATCAACTCTTAAATTCAGTGGAAAGAAAGTGATTTTCTATCAAACTCCACGAACTCACCAACCATTGTGTTGACGCTTTACGCATGTTTATCTCAGGTAATCAATGGAGCAGGACAAGACACGGAGAGGGCATTAAATACTCTGATAACTTAAATGGTGTGAAAATCAAATATGTCATTCTTTTCGAATTACCATACTTTCGTGGGAATTTAAAACATATATTTCAATCTTCAAAATCAAAACTATTATTTCGAATGACATATAACTTTTAAAACGCCTTTTCAAGCCATTTTCTAAAATTTTTGACTTCGATCCTCAGTGTAACACCCAAATATTTTCCGCTGCCATAAAACCAAATTTGGGGGTGTTACATTTTGAGACAAAGATTTTCAGATTTCACAGAAGGTGTTTGTTCAAAATTCACATTCTCATACTCATGACTGACATACACTGACTTGAATGACTCTATTTGATTTGTCAAAAATTATTTTTAAATATCAAGTATTAAGCATTTTTCATCAAATTCGTCTTTAAGAGAATGGATGTACTTTAAATCTTCTCTCATTTCAGTGACAAGATACTTTTCAAAGTGATCAAAACTTAAGTTGATATCTTTCACACGAGGTTCATTCTCATCTTTTAAAATCTTACGGACTTCTATTTTTAGGCATGAATCCGATTAAAGAAGATTAGAGTAATCATTATTGGTGTATTGTTGCTTAACACAAATGACTTTTAACGTTTGCTCAATGTGATGTTTAAGATTACAAAACTGTTTCCTTGCTTTATTTTGCCATAACTTAGCATCATAAGTGGCAAGTTGAGCTTCTTTAAAATATCTTTTCACATTTGTGTCTTTTCTTTTCAAAGGTCCTTTTGGTATATCTGTCAATTGTGTACAACCATACAGAAAGCCGTGGTACGAGAATGGGGTTTTTATTTGTTTTACTTTTAAACTTCAGAATTTTCTTCATCTTCTGAATTGAGCAGAACATCAGTCGAAAAAACCTTTTCCCAGTTTTTCAGCATCATACAAACTAGGTGTCAACGTTTGCACTTTGTTTAAAAAACAAGGTTTTTCATTTTTCAAATCATGTTCCAAATTATTTTCCAAATGAGCAGTATTTTCAAAACCAAGTCCGGATTTTCCGTGATTAACGTCCTCATCTTTAGGAAGCATCATTTGAAAAGTTTGAACAGTTTGTCCTGTTTTTCGAAGTTTTGCTTCAAGATCGTTTGCTCGTTTCAAAAACTCTTGATTTTCATTCTCAAGTTTTGTTTTAACAATCTCAAAATTTGAAGTGATTTTCTGAAGCTTTGAATTTTCACTTTTTAAATCAGAGATCTCTTTTAAGATCGCTTCAACCTTACTATTGTTAAGTACCATTTGTTCATCTAGTTTTTGAATGGAATGTTTTTCACGAAAAACTGCTTCTCTATACCCAACTTCAAGTTCTTCTTTTTGTTTTAAAAGTGGTTTGACAGACTCTCCGTTCATTTCATACTTCCAAGCTTGAGATTTAAGGTTTGAGATTTCAATTTCAAGTTCAGCTTTTCTTTTTGTTACATTTTCAAAACCTTTTTCCATTTCCTTAAATCTTTCAAGCTCTTTGGTCAATAAGACATTCGCTTGCTTAGCTTCGCGATTGTCCTCTTTGCACTTATCAAGTTCATGTTTGAAATTATTGATTAATGAAGCAAATAAGGCATGATCTTGTTCATAAGTAGATCCATCCTGGGCAAGCTCACCTCCATTAGGATCCATATATGGAGTTGTAGGAGTGATATTACTATCAAACCGTTCCACCACATATGTGTCGCTTACGGACTCAGGATGCGCAGGATGTGTCTTATCATGAGCAAACACATTATCGAACACAACAACATTATCATTATCGTTTGAATGTTGTACCGTAGCCAATATCTATGTGTCAAATGAAGGTCTGATATGATCATCCTTGGTATCCCAAACAGCTTCATTCCTATGTGTACCATCAGCATCCGAATCATACCTTGGACTGCTGCTTTCAACCTGCTGTTCTGAAGATGTATCACTTCTCGTGAAAACTAAATTAGCATCTGATGCTTCACCCTCATTGACTTTTTCCACTTCTGTTTGTTCATCTTTGTCTGTCTCTCTTTCAATCACCTATGTTTCCTTTAACATCATTTCCATTTCAATTAGCTCTCTTTCTTTTAGCTGTATATCTTTTTCAATCTGCTCTCTTTCCCATTTCTACTTCTCAATTTCATTTAACTCAACTTCCTCTGCATCAAGTATCTTTTTGAGTTCACCCATGTTATTGATGCATTTAGTTATGAAGGTCATATAGCTTACCCAAAATCTTTGGTAAAACGCATCGATAAACTCTGACTAATTCAATAACCAAGGGTTAAATATGTTCTGAAGCTGTGTCTTGAGCACTTTAAGGGCTTCCTTGCAGTCACGCGTATGAAGTTCTTCTCCATTAAGTAGCTTTTCAAGTTGATTCAGGTTTTTGATGAATGTTTCTTGAAAATTATGAAATCTGACTCTGATGAAGTATTCAAATGCCTGATCGAACCTTGACTCATAGCCTGCTGTATTTATTAACTTCTCAACCTGTGACTTGAACACTTTAAACGCTTTCTTTGAATCTCTCTCTTTCATTTGCATTTCCTTTTCCATTTAGTTACGATGTGTGATAAATTTGATCTTGGATCGGCTCAACGAAATAGGAGCTGTGTTTTGTTGTAGGTTAGTGCAAGTTGTTGTAGTGAAATTTCGGTCTTAAAACTCTGAAGGTCAAACTGCAATTTCGATAAGTCCAATTTCGATAACACCAATTTAGATAGCAATTTAGATACCAATTTTGATAACCAATTTAGATACCAATTTCGATAACCAATTTAGATACCAATTTAGATACCAATTTAGATAACCAATTTAGATACCAATTTCGATAACCAATTTAGATACCAATTTAGATAACCAATTTAGATACCAATTTCGATAACCAATTTAGATAATAATTTAGATAACCAATTTAGATACCAATTTCGATAACCAATTTAGATACCAATTTAGATAGTATCTATCTAACTTATATAAGCTAGAAGATTTCCCTTTTATCGAAGTATTCCACAGGCTTATACAAGCAAGGGAAGTACCGAGTAATCCTTGAATCGTGAAGAAACCCTTGAAATTCGAATTTAGATAAACCCTATTTTATCTAAATTGAAATTCCGATAAGCAATTTAGATACCTAATGTCGATAAACCCAAATCTATCTAAATTGCAATTTCGATAAGCAATTTAGATAACCAATTTCGATAAACCCAAATCTATCTAAATTGAAATTTCGATAAACCCTCTTCTGGCAATTTAGATAAACCCTCTTTTGGCAATTTAGATAACCCTCTTCTGGCAATTTAGATAAACCTTCTTTTGCCAATTTAGATAAAACGTCAGATTTTTGAATCGACCTTTTAACAACCAAAAACACGATTCCAAACAGTTTCTTTTGATCAAACACCTTCAAAAACACTTAAAGATCAATAAAGTTTCGACCTTTAACATTTAGAATAAAATTTGAAGAAATTCAATACGATGCCAAAACCTTTCAAATCGATAAGAAACAAGCTTTTGGACGTTTTTGATGCAATCTTTTTACCAAAACTCACTAGCAACGACTAGAACTAGATGAAAGACAACAACTTTAAGCTTAAAAACATAAAATATTGAAATTTTTAAAGAAAAAGCTCACGTTTTTATGATAAAAACGCAACTTTTTTCGAAGTTTCAACTCAAAAACGAAACACAAACACTCCTAAATCATTGTTAGGCTCTTGATACCACTTGTTATGACCCAATATTATCACTTCACACACATATAAGAGAGAAGTATTCTTAGAGAGAGAAAGAGGTAGAGAGAGGTGGATAGAACTATGTGAAATAAACCTTGAATATTATGAACTCCGATACCCTCCTAACAAGCTTAGGAGGGGTTTATATATTTCTTACAGTAGGCCTCGATGGGCCTTCTCTTAGACCCTTAATGGGCCGAGCCTTTTGGCTTTACATTTACTACTTGGACTAGCGCTATTACTTCCTATTACACTGTTAGTGCAAATATTATGATATTTAAACTAAACGGTTTCTTCGGTTTTAATAATGACAAACATGTAACTTGTAATACATAACGTAAAATGTGCAAGTTACTTGTAAACACAAATCATCAATGCATACTTACATCAACACCTCCCGACGTCTCAAGTATGCTTCAACGAAGTCGTAGATTTCCATCCCAACATAAATCACTCAAGGTATGGACAAACAAATCTACTACTTGACAAATGATCAAAGGATTATATTTTTCTAAACTTCACATTTTTATAAATGTGACAAAACATTTTTCAAAAATACATTTTACAAATTATTTTTGAATTAAAAAGAAATGTTTTATTTGGAAAAATCATTTCAAATTATTTTGAATTACCAACAGTCATTTTGCCCCCCAAAACAGCTCCAACTTCCCCAAATAAACCTTCCCCACTAAAGACAAACGAAGGAGCGTCTACGGCACCATTAAATAGGTACGGCTCCATTAAATTTAACGGAGCCGTCGGGTATTTAGTGGAGCCGTGGGTCTGTAACGGTCAGATTTTCCTTTGCCTATAAATAGTGGACCATTCCACACTTCCAACTTGATTTTTCCAGTCCTTTTTCTCTGGTCTTATCCCTCTTCACTTAAATGAGTTTCTTTGATCATTTGGAGAGTCTTAGGTTGTTTAAGAGTGATCCAATCATCCACTCAAGTGATCCTCTTCATTCCTCTTGATTAGCAAGAGAAGAACACAAAGTATCCTAGATACAAAGTGTTGTCATCCCTCTTGATTAGCAAGAGAAGAACACAAAGAATCCTAGATACAAAGTGTTGTCATCCCTCTTGATTAGCAAGAGAAGAACACAAAGTATCCAAGTAGATACAAAGTGTTGGAGTTGTTAGGTCTTGTAACATTGGTTACACTCTTGATTGTATCATAGCATACATCAAGATTATTTTTCTTATGTGAGAGAGTGAGTCAAGATCATTGTGATCTTAAGAGATAGTGAAGATCTCTTGAAGCCATTGGGCTTGTGTGATTGATCATGTGGATCAAGGGTAGATCGGGTAGATTGTGGTAGATTGGTGCTAGCTAAGATTAGCACTCGACATCTAGCTTAGTGTCGGAAATAGGATAAGCGACGTGTAAGGTGTAGATCGGGTAGATCGTGGTAGATTGGTGCTAGCTAAGATTAGCACTCGACATCTAGCTTAGTGTCGGAAAACAAGTTAAGCGACGTGTAACGGTTTTCTCCGCCTGAAGGGAGTTTGTTGATTAGTGAAGTAACTCTCGAGTTGGGTACTCGGGGAGTGGAGTAGGGCGAAGAGGAGCTTCGTGACCGAACCAATATAAATCACCGTGTCTGGTTTGCGCCTTCTAACTTATCTCTTTACTTTCATTTTATTCCTTATCGCTTCATGTTTATATTTGCATTGTGTTTATACTTGTGTGGCTAGTTGTTTATTTTATGTATGTGTCATGATTGATTGTGCTTGTGTTGTAGTTTAATTTATTCATCCCTAGATGATACATAACCATTGTTGACACTTTTCATATTACGTCACACTTGATCGGTTATTTGATACAAAAGGTTTTAAGTTTTTAAATGGAAACGTATTCACCCCCCCTCTACGGTTTCCACAATTGGTACCAGAGCCACGTCGCTCAAATTTTTAAAACAAATGGTTTTCAAAATTGAGTACGATCCATGTATCAAATTACCCATGAAGGTGATAAAAATATGAAAAGTATTTAGTTGCTTAATACTTACAAGTTTTGTTGTTAAGTATACTTTGTCATACTAGCTTGAAGGTTTTCTTAAACCACTAAAAGAATAGTGTTTTTAAGTGTCCGGTCATGTTTTCAGAACGAGTCATTAAGTCATGCAGTTCTGAATCAGAAAACAGACCACGGTACCACTAAACATTGTACGGTACCGTTATATTTAATGGTACCGTGGGTCATTTAACGGTGCCGTGCATCTGATTGTCTGTTTTTCATTTTTGGTTCATTTTCCATATCAACCATGAGTCTGTACAAGTCGTGTCGCCCATCATTTTAAACGATGTTGAGTCTACTTTCATTTGAGAAACATTTTTATGAATTAGTTCTAAATGAAAGTATGTTAAAGTCCTTGATTTTCAACTAAAGGTCTTCTGGTCATGCAGTTTGCGTAAATTTTTGGTCAAACTGAAAAAGGGCGATTCAACTTTTAAACCTTGACATGTTTTCAAAGTGACTCAGCAAAAATCTTTGAAATGGGGAGGAAACCAATTCGTTTTCAAATAAAATCAAGCTTAGTATACATTGTTATACCTAATACACAAAATGACGATAAGTATTTCGGTGTGTTAAGCTAAATTGCAATTTGCTTATTATAGTTTTCCGGTTTATGCGTTTATAAGGCTCATGCTAAATCACTTGCACTATATTAAGTAATTAGTTTGCATTGCATATAGGCATCAACCATTTGTCTTGCATTTGTTGCAAGTTCTTAAAATGGTTTAGTAACTTTCTTAGGAATAGAAACTAAGTTGGTAGATCATGTGTGTCGAAAGATATTGTCTTACACAATTATTTTTCCAAAGGTTTAAGTGTAAAAAGTACATCACCCCAAAATACTTAACACTTTCATAAAATCCGTAACATGATCTCTAAAACATTACATCGTTTGTCTTGTTTGACCATGGGTTGTCTAAACAAGATAAAAGGTCATTTTAATACATTAGTATTTAAGTAAAAGAAAATGTATTAAACTTGCATTAATCTAACACACATTTAAAATGTTTTTAAACATTTAGTATTTTATGTATGTTGTATAAAAATAGTTAAGATAATTATTTTTATACTAATG
The DNA here is from genome assembly GCA_021014915.2 of Artemisia tridentata subsp. tridentata. Lineage (NCBI taxonomy): Eukaryota > Viridiplantae > Streptophyta > Magnoliopsida > Asterales > Asteraceae > Artemisia > Artemisia tridentata. The sequence goes on along the minus strand of CP139505.1, from coordinate 278,547,558 downwards.
AGATGTCGAAAAACTAAAAGTATTATACTTAATAATATAAATAGTTTTTTCTCAAATAAAAATTAATGACAATATCGAAGTAGTAACTTAATATGTCATTAACCTCACACATACAACTAGTATTAGAATAAATGGAACACACTCCTTAAATTTTTATTTTATTTTTAAAATGAGTGATCGTGAGGGTCAAGAAAGATTTCGAGTACATATCAATTCATTATTCAAATTATGATTGATATCATCATCGAATCTAATTGACAAGTTTTCGAGAGTGGACATGAAATTAGAGTCATTGTTTGTCCAGCTTCAAGATAACATCAAAACATGATGAAATATATTATCTTGAATCTACATACTCAATCACACTCGATTGTTATGAAAATAATGACGTCCTCTCAAGACGAAAATAATATGCATCGGATCATAACTCACACTTGTGTTGAAGATTCTATGTTAAGTCTTGTTGTCCAATGGTTGTGTTCCTAACTTTAAACTAACATGTTTAAAAGATGCATAAAATACACAACCAAGTAGGATTGACAACTTGGATGTTTCATCCGAAATATACAAGTAATTTACATTGTAGTGCAATTAGTAAATGTGTCATTTCCGAAAAACCAAACACGAGCAAACAAACAACATATGTAAACTTTGCTCATGAACGATTCAACACTCAAAGTCACATGTCTAGTAACAGTGTCACACATAATATGTTATTAACTATTATGTAAGTCATCAATCTTGAGAATATCACATGTATTTCTCTTATCAAAAGATTGACAATGGATAACTTATATCCTATGCATCTCATTTTCTTTGTAACAAGAATGGTTATGTTACAAGAGAATACATTGCATAATGTTAAAAAATATAGGATATTAGAGTTGAATAATAATAACCTAATAGGACATGTGTCATTGCATAAACAAGTAAAATTGGTCATACATTAAAATACTTGTTTCACAAAGCATTCTTAAGAGTGATAAGTTTCCTCTTAGAAAAGCATACTTTTTGAAATAAACAGTATGTCTCATTTCAAATAAAATGCTCACAAGATCTATTGAGGTAAGTAACCTTCACTAGATTCTCACTCAAGATATGAAAAGGAGCATTCTTGAAACACACACGATGTAGTAGGTTCTACATTGTATCACATTAGAGTGTCTCTTGATTCTAGGAAACCAAATCATGTTAAAATAACATGTAACAACTCAACAAACAAAGATGTTGTCCAAGAGATCATAAAATACACCATCTCCATCAAACAACCTTTAAATCTCAAACACGAAATTAAAACATCTCGCTTGCCTTTGTTAGGAGTTGTGTAAGACATGTCATTTTCTTAACCTACTTTCAAAGTATGGTTAATTGAGTCATATTAGGCCATGTATAGCAAAACAAGATAAAATCATCTTTGCTATACTTCGATAGGCAAATATAGGAATTCAAATTCTTCTAACATGAGAATGACTACTGGAGAACCTATCGCACTAGAAATTCAATTTGACCTAACGGTTGGATTGCTTCCAGGAGAGAAGTTGGGTTGGTGTATAACCTGTAAAAATGGTCGTGTTTAGCCTTAATTGAGCACCACTAGTGATAGTCTCATACTCATTCTCTAACTTGAAAAGTTTTCATTCCTACATTTGACTAGAGATAGTTTACATCGATGAACTTTATCTCCCGTTAGGATCTCATTTTGAACAAGTAGTAACTAGGATCTTCCTTAGCAAACCTAGATTGCTTGCATCCCACATACGTGTTTCAAAATGATAACATGTTTTCATAAGATGTGATTAAATGTCTTCGTGATCTTAAATGTTAAATGATTATCATGTTCTGCATGATGTTTGCATTTATTCGTTATGTGCATTTTACATGATTTGCTTGCACCCACACTAGGTCATTTTGACACATTAGGAATTAGGTATGCCTATCACTATGAACCTTTAGAAGCCATAGAGTCATACACTAGTGTCAAAACCCATAAGTTAGAGTAGTCGCGAAGTTATGCCAATTCCCTAGTTATCACTTCGCCTTCTTCAAAGTAATACACCCTTTTGTCATGGGAAGGTTAGATACAAACCTAGTAGAACTCGGAGTAGGATTGACAACTTAAATATTTCATCCGAAATATTCAAGTAAGTTTAACTTGCGATCGCAATTGTTAAATGTCATATCTGAAACATCATACTCAAGCATTTTAACAACATATGTTAAAACGCTCATCCAAAGGACTCACGAGTTACTATATAAGTAATTAGTAGTTCCTTTCATCCTCGTGTGAATATACACGTCTTAAGATCCCAAACCCTGCTGCGAATCAGCACCATAGGCTTAGCTTTACGTCTTTCAAAACCCCATGAAACACTCGTGTGCGAAGCACATCAAAATCCGTAAATCAACCAAACCTCTCAACCGAGAATCCCCTAACCATCTTCGTCTAGGTCTAGGAATGATGGAACATTTTCCATAAATCTTATGACTATTTAAATATTTCACTGGAAATATTAAAGTCATCCCTTGTACCCCTCTTATGACTATTTAAATATTTCACTGGAAATATTGCAGTCATCTCGTGTGTCTCGTCTCATGACTATCTAAATATTTCACTGGAAATATAAAAGTCATCTCTTCTCGTCCAGTACCGTTCAAAGAATTTATTAGGTATAAATTCTTTCCTCGTGTCGAAAAGTCTCACTGAATCAGCGAGATTTATTCAAAAAATCATCTTAAACTCCGATGACTACTTAAATATTTCATCCGAAATATTTAAAGTGTATTTAATTTGCGAAATGCAATTAAATGTCATCTCTCGTTCTCGATCAACGTTCATCGAATCTCGTTGGATTCATTCATAAAAGAATTTATTCGGTATAAATTCTTTTAATCTAAAGTCCAGAAAAATCACAACATATGTGAAATTTCTTTGTCAAAAATCTTGCTTTCAATTCTCACTAACTCCATCAAAACCCACTCGATGTAGTCTTGAACCTAAAACCATCTCCTATTAGAATAGATTGTATCTATCATCTGATTTCTTAGCCTTTTCCCTCACACTTCCGCATGGTACTAAGCACTACCAATGCTTCCGCATCCCTCTCACCTTCCACACACCTCAAACGAAGAACCGCTAGGATAAGTTGAGATAATCCCACTAGAACCTTGTCACCAACCTCACAACTCTGAAGATTTTATCTTCTTAACCCTTAGGATATCTCCTAGTAATCACATGTCTCATCATATAAATATTCTATGAATATTCACAATGATTGAGAAGAGCTACGTAACTTCAAAGGTGAAGTTTATCGTATGCTATCTACTACTTGTCATGACGTTACTAAGCTCATCGCTTTCGTCAACGTTTGCTTTCCTCTTTATCTTTTGCATCTTGTCCGGATGGTCATAGATTAAGAGGGAACGAAATCACACTCATATAGCCTTTCACCAAACACTCTCAAGAACACATTAATGTGGTTCTTATTCCTTTGGAAACTTCCCTTTAGCTGCCCAGAACTAGGCTGCACAGGAAAATTCGTGACTTCCAGGTCACGGTACCGATAAATAGGCCACGGTACCGTTAAATTTAACGGTACCGTGTGGTATTTAGTGGTACCGTGCCTATGTTTGACGAATTTTCACTGTTTCCTTTAGATCCCTGCATCCCTAACCTCAAACCTGCAAAATTTTGCAAACTCACATACACCCTAGGATTCTTTCACTACACCATAGGACTATACCACCAACTTTTAGTTTGAATCCCACAACCCTTGCCTATAGAAGGCCTCACTATTGCAAGCTTATCTTGCATCATCACACTCAACCCTCATAGCTACACTTCACTCTTGACAGTGATAGTTAGTCTAAGAACCTTAACCCATAGATCATCACACTCACACCTTACAACCTTCAACTCATTGATCATCACACTCAAACCTCACAACCTTCAACCCTTATATCAATCCCACTCAAACCTTTTAGCTACACTTCACTCTTGACAGTGATAGTTAGTCTAAGAACCTTCAACCCATAGATCATCACACTGAAACCTTATAACCCTCAACTCATCACACTCAAACCTTACAACTACTCGTCACTTTGGATAAGTGATAGTTAGTTCAACAACCTTTAACCCTCACAAACACATGAAACCCTTCATGCACCAAATTATCTCTAACACACAACTAGGATCATCCAACCTAGAAACCTAGAACTTCGTTACCTTAACCCCGTTAGAGATATCCACTAACAATCCTGTTAGGATCACATGCACCTTTTCTTTTTCCCTTTTGAAATATATCATGCATCTCATTGTCAGTGCAAACGATATATTAACCTAAACCATCCTTTCCCACCTTTCCTCAAAGGGCAAAACCAACATCTCCAACCACATCATCATCATCCCCCACCTTTAGGATTCCTACACCCTTACCTCCACCAAGTCCACCACAACCTTTAGCTATCACACTAACCCTATCACCATCAAACCTCTTTGGACTTGGCAACAACACATCATCCTTATCACCATCACCATCACCACAACCTTTAGCTCTCACACTAACCTTGTCACCTACATCTCCTTTTGAACTTGGCACTAACACATCATCCGTATCACTATCACCATCACCACAACCACTAATGGGTCATCCCATTATTTATCCCCTACAACCACATAACCCAAGTTGTCCTTGTTGTCACCACAACCAACACTCTCTCACCTTATGGAATCATTTAGGTATAACCTCTATCGAGTCTACTTTATGGCACGACTTGTCATAATAATAATCATTTAGAGTATGTCTTATCAACAAACTATCCTTAACATCAATCATCTTAGGTAGATGATTATGTTGTTCAAAAGGTTTGTTAGAACTTTCCTTCCCAATGACAACTTGGAATAAGTCATTTAGTGCGTCAGTCAATGAACGAATCTCGTTCTTGATTAGTGTGATTGAGTGAACAATTACACCTTAGGTTTTCGGTCAGGTTGTGACACTTACGTGTTAACATAGTTTAACCCATGCATGTCTTGCTATGTGTATTCTATCCCTATAATGTTGCTCCTATACTGTTATATATTATGCTGCACGAAGCTAACCCTTGATGTAGGAGAAGCCTTTGTAAGAATTTGATCCATGGATCCGCTAGATACTAAGGTAAATAAACAAGGGGTTTAAGTCACCATAGGGGAGCATTGAGCTAGGGGGAGCTCGGGAGTATTTGAATACATAGCATGGAGTCATCTTCAGAAGTGTTGATAGAAGGCTTCACTAGGATGATGCAAGCTCGCCTTTCGGGGGAGAAAGGATAGTAGTGCAATAAGGGGGAGTAGGAAGTAAATCCAAGGAAGCGCTCGAGGCAACTACCTTTTCGATTCGACAAAAGGGGGGGAAGGAAGTGTAAAGAGGTAACTTTTACATTTTACTATGTATTACGGTTTACATATTTGTCATCATCAAAAAGGGGGAGATTGTTAGTGCAAATATTACGATATTTAAACTAAACGGTTTCTTCGGTTTTAATAATGACAAACATGTAACTTGTAATACATAACGTAAAATGTGCAAGTTACTTGTAAACACAAATCATCAATGCATACTTACATCAACACCTCCCGACATCTCAAGTATGCTTCAACGAAGTCGTAGATTTCCATCCCAACATAAATCACTCAAGGTATGGACAAACAAATCTACTACTTGACAAATGATCAAAGGATTATATTTTTCTAAACTTCACATTTTTATAAATGTGACAAAACATTTTTCAAAAATACATTTTACAAATTATTTTTGAATTAAAAAGAAATGTTTTATTTGGAAAAATCATTTCAAATTATTTTGAATTACCAACAGTCATTTTGCCCCCCAAAACAGCTCCAACTTCCCCAAATAAACCTTCCCCACTAAAGACAAACGAAGGAGTGTCTACGGCACCATTAAATAGGTACGGCTCCATTAAATTTAACGGAGCCGTCGGGTATTTAGTGGAGCCGTGGGTCTGTAACGGTCAGATTTTCCTTTGCCTATAAATAGTGGACCATTCCACACTTCCAACTTGATTTTTCCAGTCTTTTTTCTCTGGTCTTATCCCTCTTCACTTAAATGAGTTTCTTTGATCATTTGGAGAGTCTTAGGTTGTTTAAGAGTGATCCAATCATCCACTCAAGTGATCCTCTTCATTCCTCTTGATTAGCAAGAGAAGAACACAAAGTATCCTAGATACAAAGTGTTGTCATCCCTCTTGATTAGCAAGAGAAGAACACAAAGTATCCTTGATACAAAGTGTTGTCATCCCTCTTGATTAGCAAGAGAAGAACACAAAGTATCCAAGTAGATACAAAGTGTTGGAGTTGTTAGGTCTTGTAACATTGGTTACACTCTTGATTGTATCATAGCATACATCAAGATTATTTTTCTTTTGTGAGAGAGTGAGTCAAGATCATTGTGATCTTAAGAGATAGTGAAGATCTCTTGAAGCCATTGGGCTTGTGTGATTGATCATGTGGATCAAGGGTAGATCGGGTAGATTGTGGTAGATTGGTGCTAGCTAAGATTAGCACTCGACATATAGCTTAGTGTCGGAAATAGGATAAGCGACGTGTAAGGTGTAGATCGGGTAGATCATGGTAGATTGGTGCTAGCTAAGATTAGCACTCGACATCTAGCTTAGTGTCGGAAAACAAGTTAAGCGACGTGTAACGGTTTTCTCCGCCTGAAGGGAGTTTGTTGATTAGTGAAGTAACTCTTGAGTTAGGTACTCGGGGAGTGGAGTAGGGCGAAGAGGAGCTTCGTGACCGAACCAATATAAATCACCGTGTCTGGTTTGCGCCTTCTAACTTATCTCTTTACTTTCATTTTATTCCTTATCGCTTTATGTTTATATTTGCATTGTGTTTATACTTGTGTGGCTAGTTGTTTATTTTATGTATGTGTCATGATTGATTGTGCTTGTGTTGTAGTTTAATTTATTCATCCCTAGATGATACATAACCATTGTTGACACTTTTCATATTACGTCACACTTGATCGGTTATTTGATACAAAAGGTTTTAAGTTTTTAAATGGAAACGTATTCACCCCCCCTCTACGGTTTCCACAATTGGTACCAGAGCCACGTCGCTCAAATTTTTTAAAAAAATGGTTTTCAAAATTGAGTACGATCCATGTATCAAATTACCCATTGATTGCGTGGTTTTGCAACCTTACAACAGGTTTTACCTCTCGAGGGATCTCAAGAGGCTTACAACCCCACCAGGCAGTGTACCTGACCGATGTAGTATAGTGTAGTGGTAAGTACGGGGGATTGATCGTTCTCCACAGGGAATAGTGTTCGTTAGGTGTGAAAGGCTACTCTAATTAGGTCTAAGGGTTGAGGAAGATTCTTTTTATGTTTTTATAATTTTATGAAAGCAAGTAAAATCTCGGGTTTTGAAGGAGTGGGCGGAATTAGTTGCTAGTCAACTAACCCAAATTACTACAAATGCAAATAAAATAAAATAACAAAAATGAAAAGTGGTGAGAAACTTATGTGTAGAGAAATGTGTTTACTTAGATTTCCTTACTCCCTAACTATCTTTTACCGGTTAATTAGTGTGTATTAGTCGCGTGGATGACGGGTGTATTCCTTAATACCATTCGTGGGGTGGCGTACTTACTTCCCCAAACTCTACAAGCTCCTACTTCACTCCTATGTCGAGCCGGCTAGGAAGCTCCTAACATGGGATCACTAGAATTCGCTTGTGCATTAAATACAACCATAAAAACCTTTAGTACGCGTTTGGTTCATGTTTCTTAAGACGTTCAAGCAAGTTACCGAATAGGAAGTTAGCCAGTTTTCTTAAGCCTAACATAGATAAACAATCATCCAATACAACTAACAACACACTAACAACCAATAATCAATAGCTAGGTTTCATTAGATCTAAGCAAACACAAGATAAAATTAGCCTAACATGTTAAACAAAAGACAAGCATAAGATAGAATCAAACAACACATAGACATATTGAATGATTAATTGATAACTTATCTTTCAATGAAACATGGAAGATCTCAAGGCAAGAAGCCCTGAAAAAGTAGCTAAAATCGTCTTAGGGTTTTATCCCAAAATTCCACACACTAAGCTCTCCCCTTAATGACAAAAAATTAGAAAACTATATATAGACTTTGACATCTGACGGCGTCACCTTATGCATTGTGACGCCGTCACCTCGCCGCTTTTAGGGTTCCCGGATGACCATCTTGACGCCGTCCCTCTTTAGCTCTTCAAAAATCCATTCTGGCTTATCAAGGCTTGACGCCGTCGGACCTATAACGTGACGCCGTCCCCTTATGATTTAAGCCGTGACGCCCTTGATTTAGTTAGAGCGTGACGCCGTCAGAATTCTCATGCAAACTCACTGGCCCGTCATGAGTAAATTTCACATCCAACTTTTCTTGCCAAGGCATGACGCCGTCTGGAGTTAATGTTGACGCCGTCAAAGGTGACTTTCAGCACAATTTTGAGACTTTGCCGTTTTCTTCACTTTTATGCTCCAAAAACGTCCAAAATGCCTCCTTTTCCAGATTTCTCCTCAAAAGTACCTAAAATGACAAAAGGAACGATTTAGGGCAATATTTGATCAAATAAATACGATTTCGGGCTTAAATGACCCCTTAAAAGCGGTACACTTTTCGCCTCATCAAATACCCTTACACTTGAGATTTGCTTGTCCTCAAGCAAATGCGCTTTAATTCTAATCAAAATACAAGTTAGGGGTCATTTAATGCAAACATAAAAGTAATTACAACAAATAATCGTTCCACTTCAATCATAATAAGCACGGAGATTATATACTAGCACCTCACAAGTAGTGTTTAGATACTCACATCTCTCAAGTGTCATCAAAATAAATCTCATAAATGAAAACGGATAATATCTCTCACTACCTGTCATAGCAAATAGATTACCATAGGCTTGGGAAAGGATCGAAAACCTCCTCCACTAGGCGTAAGCACCTAAGATAAACTATCAAAGAGGGCTTTTACATGGGTTATAACGTTAGGTGTAGGGAAAAGGAAAACACGGTTTTGTTGGATAAGGGATATTTTACTGGTGGCGAGTTAAAAATCTTGATCAATTACATGTACTATACAACGTTGCTAAGCCAAGACTAGACTCGATCTTAAGCTAATGAAAGAAAATAACAAAACATAAACATAAAATAAACATAAAATGAAACGGGATGGTAGTCCGTATGTTTTTTTTCTACTTTTCTTTTTCTCATTTTTTTGTATTTTTCTTGATTTTTTCGATTTTTTTTTTTTTTTTTTTTTTTTTTTTTTTGCATACACTTTTACCCTACCATCCAAAATAATACATCATAGGGGCGTTGCATCCCCTTACACTTAAACTTTTACATAACTTTACAAATAACTATTCTAATGACTCGAATTAAGATAATTGAAAAACTTGGAGTACTTTTAAAACATTTAGCACATATGGGGGTAATAAATGATGTTCTTCCCCATTACTCCATTACACTAGTACTTTACCCACGAGTCCCAATCGTCCCAAAACAATATGTACAAGGATATGACTCGACTTAGCAACCATGTAATCAACTAGATAATTAACTTGGGTTTAAACAAATGTTGTCACAATAATGCACTAAAAATGAGTGCATACAAGGTAGGCTAAGGCGATTTGGGTGTACATTTTAGTGGGGTGTAACAAATTCTTCCTTTAAGTAAAATGCTTAAAGGTCGAAACGAAAAGATAGGCTCTGAGGGGTGTACTAGGGGTATCGTGTACTAAAAATGAGTACAACGCAAAGGGTGTGGGAGAATTACTTGACCAATGTAGCCGAAGTAATTATAACAAAAACACAGGTGTAAAACAATGGGTTAATCCTAATGCCTCTTATCATGTAGTAAATCTAACTACACGAATGTAGTCTCACTTGTGGCCTTGGAATGGTCCTAACGCAAGTTCTAGAATCTAAGTGCTACCGGTACACACATCATAGCATAAATGCTTTTCCTACCAATTCTAGGGGCGAACCTCACATATTTGGGGGTGGAAAATTTTTTAGTGGTACGGCTTTTGTGCTAGTCATATAACTCCTATCCGTGAGACGCTCATTAAGATCAAAGTTTCACTCCTATATGTTGTAAAAAATTTTAAATTTGGCACTAAAATTACCTTAACAAGTATTTCTCTCAGTTTTATTACACATCTACCATCAAACAAACAAAAATCAAGCGCAATTGTATTCTCTAAAATCGTACTTTTACCCTCCCCTTACACTTAAGATGAACATTGTCCCCAATGTTCAAATAACAAGATGTAAAAGAATAAAGTAAAAGAATGAAATCAAATACTCCCCTGATTCGCTCGTTGGATAATGAATTTACACGGTTAAATCTTCCTCCAAAGAGAATGTTGAAGCTCCATGACTAATGCATCGCCATAAGCTTGATTCAAAACATTTCCTTGTCCAAAATAACCTGTTGAACCTGAGAAAACAAACACGAAAACCTGCATAACATCGGCGGGATAAAATCTATATATAAGGATATAATGCTTGTGGAATGATAACTTTGCAGATTCCTGGAGATTATAAGTTGGAGATTTTAATAAAAACTTTTTATGAAAACAAAATTTTCAAAAATTTCTGGAAATTAAATCTGACGCCGTCAGGTTATAACCCCTGACGCCGTCAGAAATGACCTGACAAAAATTTTCATTTTAAGTTTCCGGAAAATTTCTGGAAAAACCTTTACCTTACTTCCTGGAAATTCTGCAAAACATCATTATGACTCGATACAAGCATTTGACTCAAACAAACACTAATATGTATGTTAATTTAGTATTATTATGATTCATGTTCAATTGTGTTCTAATAAACCGATTTAGATTTCCCTTACACTTATCTTTTGCAAAATACCTTTATATGTAGTTAAGACGAAGTTAAAAACAACATAAAGCATTTTCACAATTTACTTTTGAACATGAATCAATACTAATAAAAATTAAACATACATACGGAAGCAAATAAAATCAAACAAACAAATAAAAAAAAACACACAAAGCAAATAAAGCAAATAAAGATTGGGTTGCCTCCCAAGAAGCGCTTTTCTTTATTAACGAGTCTTGTAGCTAGACTCAAAGTCACGTACATTACGTGACTCCATCATCGGTCACGGTTCCTAGGCCATTCTCCTTCCCGGTTTTATATTCCGGTCCTAATTTCAAACAATCCTTGTAGAAACCGAATATCCTTTCCATAACATAGTCTACTCCTTTACTTCTATCCTTATCATTCCTATAGTAGACCGCTTTTGCAACCTTACAACAGGTTTAAGCTCTCGAGGGATCTCAAGAGGCTTACAACCCCACCAGGCAGTGTACCTGACCGATGTAGTATAGTGTAGTGGTAAGTACGGGGGATTGATCGTTCTCCACAGGGAATAGTGTTCGTTAGGTGTGAAAGGCTACTCTAATTAGGTCTAAGGGTTGAGGAAGATTCTTTTTATGTTTTTATAATTTTATGAAAGCAAGTAAAATCTCGGGTTTTGAAGGAGTGGGCGGAATTAGTTGCTAGTCAACTAACCCAAATTACTACAAATGCAAATAAAATAAAATAACAAAAATGAAAAGTGGTGAGAAACTTATGTGTAGAGAAATGTGTTTACTTAGATTTCCTTACTCCCTAACTATCTTTTACCGGTTAATTAGTGTGTATTAGTCGCGTGGATGACGGGTGTATTCCTTAATACCATTCGTGGGGTGGCGTACTTACTTCCCCAAACTCTACAAGCTCCTACTTCACTCCTATGTCGAGCCGGCTAGGAAGCTCCTAACATGGGATCACTAGAATTCGCTTGTGCATTAAATACAACCATAAAAACCTTTAGTACGCGTTTGGTTCATGTTTCTTAAGACGTTCAAGCAAGTTACCGAATAGGAAGTTAGCCAGTTTTCTTAAGCCTAACATAGATAAACAATCATCCAATACAACTAACAACACACTAACAACCAATAATCAATAGCTAGGTTTCATTAGATCTAAGCAAACACAAGATAAAATTAGCCTAACATGTTAAACAAAAGACAAGCATAAGATAGAATCAAACAACACATAGACATATTGAATGATTAATTGATAACTTATCTTTCAATGAAACATGGAAGATCTCAAGGCAAGAAGCCCTGAAAAAGTAGCTAAAATCGTCTTAGGGTTTTATCCCAAAATTCCACACACTAAGCTCTCCCCTTAATGACAAAAAATTAGAAAACTATATATAGACTTTGACATCTGACGGCGTCACCTTATGCATTGTGACGCCGTCACCTCGCCGCTTTTAGGGTTCCCGGATGACCATCTTGACGCCGTCCCTCTTTAGCTCTTCAAAAATCCATTCTGGCTTATCAAGGCTTGACGCCGTCGGACCTATAACGTGACGCCGTCCCCTTATGATTTAAGCCGTGACGCCCTTGATTTAGTTAGAGCGTGACGCCGTCAGAATTCTCATGCAAACTCACTGGCCCGTCATGAGTAAATTTCACATCCAACTTTTCTTGCCAAGGCATGACGCCGTCTGGAGTTAATGTTGACGCCGTCAAAGGTGACTTTCAGCACAATTTTGAGACTTTGCCGTTTTCTTCACTTTTATGCTCCAAAAACGTCCAAAATGCCTCCTTTTCCAGATTTCTCCTCAAAAGTACCTAAAATGACAAAAGGAACGATTTAGGGCAATATTTGATCAAATAAATACGATTTCGGGCTTAAATGACCCCTTAAAAGCGGTACACTTTTCGCCTCAAATCACCCATGAAGGTGATAAAAATATGAAAAGTATTTAGTTGCTTAATACTTACAAGTTTTGTTGTTAAGTATACTTTGTCATACTAGCTTGAAGGTTTTCTTAAACCACTAAAAGAATAGTGTTTTTAAGTGTCCGGTCATGTTTTCAGAACGAGTCATTAAGTCATGCAGTTCTGAATCAGAAAACAGACCACGGTACCACTAAATATGGTACGGTACCGTTATATTTAATGGTACCGTGGGTCATTTAACGGTGCCGTGCATCTGATTGTCTGTTTTTCATTTTTGGTTCATTTTCCATATCAACCATGAGTCTGTACAAGTCGTGTCGCCCATTATTTTAAACAATGATGAGTCTACTTTCATTTGAGAAACATTTTTATGAATTAGTTCTAAATGAAAGTATGATAAAGTCCTTGATTTTCAACTAAAGGTCTTCTGGTCATACAGTTTGCGTAAATTTTTGGTCAAACTGAAAAAGGGCGATTCAACTTTTAAACCTTGACGTGTTTTCAAAGTGACTCAGCAAAAATCTTTGAAATGGGGAGGAAATCAATTCGTTTTCAAATAAAATCAAGCTTAGTATACATTGTTATACCTAATACACAAAATGATGATAAGTATTTCGGTGTGTTAAGCTAAATTGCAATTTGCTTATTATAGTTTTCCGGTTTATGCGTTTATAAGGCTCATGCTAAATCACTTGCACTATATTAAGTAATTAGTTTGCATTGCATATAGGCATCAACCATTTGTCTTGCATTTGTTGCAAGTTCTTAAAATGGTTTAGTAACTTTCTTAGGAATAGAAACTAAGTTGGTAGATCATGTGTGTCGAAAGATATTGTCTTACACAATTATTTTTCCAAAGGTTTAAGTGTAAAAAGTACATCACCCCAAAATACTTAACACTTTCATAAAATCCGTAACATGATCTCTAAAACATTATATCATTTGTCTTGTTTGACCATGGGTTGTCTAAACAAGATAAAAGGTCATTTTAATACATTAGTATTTAAGTAAAAGAAAATGTATTAAACTTGCATTAATCTAACACACATTTAAAATGTTTTTAAACATTTAGTATTTTACGTATGTTGTATAAAAATAGTTAAGATAATTATTTTTATACTAATGAGGTGTCGAAAAACTAAAAGTATTATACTTAATAATATAAATAGTTTTTTCTCAAATAAAAATTAATGACAATATCGAAGTAGTAACTTAATATGTCATTAACCTCACACATACAACTAGTATTAGAATAAATGGAACACACTCCTTAAATTTTTATTTTATTTTTAAAATGAGTGATCGTGAGGGTCAAGAAAGATTTCGAGTACATATCAATTCATTATTCAAATTATGATTGATATCATCATCGAATCTAATTGACAAGTTTTCGAGAGTGGACATGAAATTAGAGTCATTATTTGTCCAGCTTCAAGATAACATCAAAACATGATGAAATATATTATCTTGAATCTACATACTCAATCACACTCGGTTGTTATGAAAATAATGACGTCCTCTCAATACGAAAATAATATGCATCGGATCATAACTCACACTTGTGTTGAAGATGCTATGTTAAGTCTTGTTGTCCAATGGTTGTGTTCCTAACTTTAAACTAACATGTTTAAAAGATGCATAAAATACACAACCAAGTAGGATTGACAACTTGGATGTTTCATCCGAAATATACAAGTAATTTACATTGTAGTGCAATTAGTAAATGTGTCATTTCCGAAAAACCAAACACGAGCAAACAAACAACATATGTAAACTTTGCTCATGAACGATTCAACACTCAAAGTCACATGTCTAGTAACAGTGTCACACATAATATGTTATTAACTATTATGTAAGTCATCAATCTTGAGAATATCACATGTATTTCTCTTATCAAAAGATTGACAATGGATAACTTATATCCTATGCATCTCATTTTCTTTGTAACAAGAATGGTTATGTTACAAGAGAATACATTGCATCATGTTAACAAATATAGGATATTAGAGTTGAATAATAATAACCTAATAGGACATGTGTCATTGCATAAACAAGTAAAATTGGTCATACATTAAAATACTTGTTTCACAAAGCATTCTTAAGAGTGATAAGTTTCCTCTTAGAAAAGCATACTTTTTGAAATAAACAGTATGTCTCATTTCAAATAAAATGCTCACAAGATCTATTGAGGTAAGTAACCTTCACTAGATTCTCACTCAAGATATGAAAAGGAGCATTCTTGAAACACACACGATGTAGTAGGTTCTACATTGTATCACATTAGAGTGTCTCTTGATTCTAGGAAACCAAATCATGTTAAAATAACATGTAACAACTCAACAAACAAAGATGTTGTCCAAGAGATCATAAAATACACCATCTCCATCAAACAACCTTTAAATCTCAAACACGAAATTAAAACATCTCGCTTGCCTTTGTTAGGAGTTGTGTAAGACATGTCATTTTCTTAACCTACTTTCAAAGTATGGTTAATTGAGTCATATTAGGCCATGTATAGCAAAACAAGATAAAATCATCTTTGCTATACTTCGATAGGGAAATATAGGAATTCAAATTCTTCTAACATGAGAATGACTACTGGAGAACCTATCGCACTAGAAATTCAATTTGACCTAACGGTTGGATTGCTTCCAGGAGAGAAGTTGGGTTGGTGTATAACCTGTAAAAATGGTCGTGTTTAGCCTTAATTGAGCACCACTAGTGATAGTCTCATACTCATTCTCTAACTTGAAAAGTTTTCATTCCTACATTTGACTAGAGATAGTTTACATCGATGAACTTTATCTCCCGTTAGGATCTCATTTTGAACAAGTAGTAACTAGGATCTTCCTTAGCAAACCTAGATTGCTTGCATCCCACATACGTGTTTCAAAATGATAACATGTTTTCATAAGATGTGATTAAATGTCTTCGTGATCTTAAATGTTAAATGATTATCATGTTCTGCATGATGTTTGCATTTATTCGTTATGTGTATTTTACATGATTTGCTTGCACCCACACTAGGTCATTTTGACACATTAGGAATTAGGTATGCCTATCACTATGAACCTTTAGAAGCCATAGAGTCATACACTAGTGTCAAAACCCATAAGTTAGAGTAGTCGCGAAGTTATGCCAATTCCCTAGTTATCACTACGCCTTCTTCAAAGTAATACACCCTTTTGTCATGGGAAGGTTAGATACAAACCTAGTAGAACTCGGAGTAGGATTGACAACTTAAATATTTCGTCCGAAATATTAAAGTAAGTTTAACTTGCGATCGCAATTGTTAAATGTCATATCTGAAACATCATACTCAAGCCTTTTAACAACATATGTTAAAACGCTCATCCAAAGGACTCACGAGTTACTATATAAGTAATTAGTAGTTCCTTTCATCCTCGTGTGAATATACACGTCTTAAGATCCCAAACCCTGCTGCGAATCAGCACCATAGGCTTAGCTTTACGTCTTTCAAAACCCCATGAAACACTCGTGTGCGAAGCACATCAAAATCCGTAAATCAACCAAACCTCTCAACCGAGAATCCCCTAACCATCTTCGTCTAGGTCTAGGAATGATGGAACATTTTCCATAAATCTTATGACTATTTAAATATTTCACTGGAAATATTAAAGTCATCCCTTGTACCCCTCTTATGACTATTTAAATATTTCACTGGAAATATTGCAGTCATCTCGTGTGTCTCGTCTCATGACTATCTAAATATTTCACTGGAAATATAAAAGTCATCTCTTCTCGTCCAGTACCGTTCAAAGAATTTATTAGGTATAAATTCTTTCCTCGTGTCGAAAAGTCTCACTGAATCAGCGAGATTTATTCAAAAAATCATCTTAAACTCCGATGACTACTTAAATATTTCATCCGAAATATTTAAAGTGTATTTAATTTGCGAAATGCAATTAAATGTCATCTCTCGTTCTCGATCAACGTTCATCGAATCTCGTTGGATTCATTCATAAAAGAATTTATTCGGTATAAATTCTTTTAATCTAAAGTCCAGAAAAATCACAACATATGTGAAATTTCTTTGTCAAAAATCTTGCTTTCAATTCTCACTAACTCCATCAAAACCCACTCGATGTAGTCTTGAACCTAAAACCATCTCCTATCAGAATAGATTGTATCTATCATCTGATTTCTTAGCCTTTTCCCTCACACTTCCGCATGGTACTAAGCACTACCAATGCTTCCGCATCCCTCTCACCTTCCACACACCTCAAACGAAGAACCGCTAGGATAAGTTGAGATAATCCCACAAGAACCTTGTCACCAACCTCACAACTCTGAAGATTTTATCTTCTTAACCCTTAGGATATCTCCTAGTAATCACATGTCTCATCATATAAATATTCTATGAATATTCACAATGATTGAGAAGAGCTACGTAACTTCAAAGGTGAAGTTTATCGTATGCTATCCACCACTTGTCATGACGTTACTAAGCTCATCGCTTTCGTCAACGTTTGCTTTCCTCTTTATCTTTTGCATCTTGTCCGGATGGTCATAGATTAAGGGGGAACGAAAACACACTCATATAGCCTTTCACCAAACACTCTCAAGAACACATTAATGTGGTTCTTATTCCCTAGGAAACTTCCCTTTAGCTGCCCAGAACTAGGCTGCACAGGAAAATTCGTGACTTCCAGGTCACGGTACCGATAAATAGGCCACGGTACCGTTAAATTTAACGGTACCGTGTGGTATTTAGTGGTACCGTGCCTATGTTTGACGAATTTTCACTGTTTCCTTTAGATCCCTGCATCCCTAACCTCAAACCTGCAAAATTTTGCAAACTCACATACACCCTAGGATTCTTTCACTACACCATAGGACTCTACCACCAACTTTTAGTTTGAATCCCACAACCCTTGCCTATAGAAGGCCTCACTATTGCAAGCTTATCTTGCATCATCACACTCAACCCTCATAGCTACACTTCACTCTTGATAGTGATAGTTAGTCTAAGAACCTTAACCCATAGATCATCACACTCACACCTTACAACCTTCAACTCATTGATCATCACACTCAAACCTCACAACCTTCAACCCTTATATCAATCCCACTCAAACCTTTTAGCTACACTTCACTCTTGACAGTGATAGTTAGTCTAAGAACCTTCAACCCATAGATCATCACACTGAAACCTTATAACCCTCAACTCATCACACTCAAACCTTACAACTACTCGTCACTTTGGATAAGTGATAGTTAGTTCAACAACCTTTAACCCTCACAAACACATGAAACCCTTCATGCACCAAATTATCTCTAACACACAACTAGGATCATCCAACCTAGAAACCTAGAACTTCGTTACCTTAACCCCGTTAGAGATATCCACTAACAATCCTGTTAGGATCACATGCACCTTTTCTTTTTCCCTTTTGAAATATATCATGCATCTCATTGTCAGTGCAAACGATATATTAACCTAAACCATCCTTTCCCACCTTTCCTCAAAGGGCAAAACCAACATCTCCAACCACATCATCATCATCCCCCACCTTTAGGATTCCTACACCCTTACCTCCACCAAGTCCACCACAACCTTTAGCTATCACACTAACCCTATCACCATCAAACCTCTTTGGACTTGGCAACAACACATCATCCTTATCACCATCACCATCACCACAACCTTTAGCTCTCACACTAACCTTGTCACCTACATCTCCTTTTGAACTTGGCACTAACACATCATCCGTATCACTATCACCATCACCACAACCACTAATGGGTCATCCCATTATTTATCCCCTACAACCACATAACCCAAGTTGTCCTTGTTGTCACCACAACCAACACTCTCTCACCTTATGGAATCATTTAGGTATAACCTCTATCGAGTCTACTTTATGGCACGACTTGTCATAATAATAATCATTTAGAGTATGTCTTATCAACAAACTATCCTTAACATCAATCATCTTAGGTAGATGATTATGTTGTTCAAAAGGTTTGTTAGAACTTTCCTTCCCAATGACAACTTGGAATAAGTCATTTAGTGCGTCAGTCAATGAACGAATCTCGTTCTTGATTAGTGTGATTGAGTGAACAATTACACCTTAGGTTTTCGGTCGGGTTGTGACACTTACGTGTTAACATAGTTTAACCCATGCATGTCTTGCTATGTGTATTCTATCCCTATAATGTTGCTCCTATACTGTTATATATTATGCTGCACGAAGCTAACCCTTGATGTAGGAGAAGCCTTTGTAAGAATTTGATCCATGGATCCGCTAGATACTAAGGTAAATAAACAAGGGGTTTAAGTCACCATAGGGGAGCATTGAGCTAGGGGGAGCTCGGGAGTAGTTGAATACATAGCATGGAGTCATCTTCAGAAGTGTTGATAGAAGGCTTCACTAGGATGATGCAAGCTCGCCTTTCGGGGGAGAAAGGATAGTAGTGCAATAAGGGGGAGTAGGAAGTAAATCCAAGGAAGCGCTCGAGGCAACTACCTTTTTGATTCGACAAAAGGGGGAGAAGGAAGTGTAAACAGGTAACTTTTACATTTTACTATGTATTACGGTTTACATATTTGTCATCATCAAAAAGGGGGAGATTGTTAGTGCAAATATTACGATATTTAAACTAAACGGTTTCTTCGGTTTTAATAATGACAAACATGTAACTTGTAATACATAACGTAAAATGTGCAAGTTACTTGTAAACACAAATCATCAATGCATACTTACATCAACACCTCCCGACGTCTCAAGTATGCTTCAACGAAGTCGTAGATTTCCATCCCAACATAAATCACTCAAGGTATGGACAAACAAATCTACTACTTGACAAATGATCAAAGGATTATATTTTTCTAAACTTCACATTTTTATAAATGTGACAAAACATTTTTCAAAAATACATTTTACAAATTATTTTTGAATTAAAAAGAAATGTTTTATTTGGAAAAATCATTTCAAATTATTTTGAATTACCAACAGTCATTTTGCCCCCAAAACAGCTCCAACTTCCCCAAATAAACCTTCCCCACTAAAGACAAACGAAGGAGCGTCTACGGCACCATTAAATAGGTACGGCTCCATTAAATTTAACGGAGCCGTCGGGTATTTAGTGGAGCCGTGGGTCTGTAACGGTCAGATTTTCCTTTGCCTATAAATAGTGGACCATTCCACACTTCCAACTTGATTTTTCCAGTCCTTTTTCTCTGGTCTTATCCCTCTTCACTTAAATGAGTTTCTTTGATCATTTGAAGAGTCTTAGGTTGTTTAAGAGTGATCCAATCATCCACTCAAGTGATCCTCTTCATTCCTCTTGATTAGCAAGAGAAGAACACAAAGTATCCTAGATACAAAGTGTTGTCATCCCTCTTGATTAGCAAGAGAAGAACACAAAGTATCCTTGATACAAAGTGTTGTCATCCCTCTTGATTAGCAAGAGAAGAACACAAAGTATCCAAGTAGATACAAAGTGTTGGAGTTGTTAGGTCTTGTAACATTGGTTACACTCTTGATTGTATCATAGCATACATCAAGATTATTTTTCTTTTGTGAGAGAGTGAGTCAAGATCATTGTGATCTTAAGAGATAGTGAAGATCTCTTGAAGCCATTGGGCTTGTGTGATTGATCATGTGGATCAAGGGTAGATCGGGTAGATTGTGGTAGATTGGTGCTAGCTAAGATTAGCACTCGACATATAGCTTAGTGTCGGAAATAGGATAAGCGACGTGTAAGGTGTAGATCGGGTAGATCATGGTAGATTGGTGCTAGCTAAGATTAGCACTCGACATCTAGCTTAGTGTCGGAAAACAAGTTAAGCGACGTGTAACGGTTTTCTCCGCCTGAAGGGAGTTTGTTGATTAGTGAAGTAACTCTCGAGTTAGGTACTCGGGGAGTGGAGTAGGGCGAAGAGGAGCTTCGTGACCGAACCACTATAAATCACTGTGTCTGGTTTGCGCCTTCTAACTTATCTCTTTACTTTCATTTTATTCCTTATCGCTTTATGTTTATATTTGCATTGTGTTTATACTTGTGTGGCTAGTTGCTTATGTTATGTATGTGTCATGATTAATTGTGCTTGTGTTGTAGTTTAATTTATTCATCCCTAGATGATACATAACCATTGTTGACACTTTTCATATTACGTCACACTTGATCGGTTATTTGATACAAAAGGTTTTAAGTTTTTAAATGGAAACGTATTCACCCCCCCCTCTACGGTTTCCACATACACGACTATATATAACTAACTATTACAATACTTGCTGACTCGTTAATGATCGTTACTTTTAATCCTAACAGAAACCCTAACCAAGAATCCCACAAGAATCACCAGATCTAACCCAATTAGATCAAAACCACCACGGCCGTTAAGAAAACGACCTTAATTGCCAAGAAAACCAAATAGATCAGAGAAACCCCAAATCGGATCAAACCCTAGGAATCAAGAACCACCAATTACTCAAAACCTGGCTCTGATACCATGTAAAAATGGTAAAGAACTCACAACAACTATTTATTACACCCAGCCAACCACCCCTTGGAGTATCTTTTATTAATCAAATGCTACAGCAGATAAGTCCCAAATGATTCTTACCAACAAATACAAAAGACAATGGTTAATCCCTTTCAGAAGGGCACCAACCTAAACCTCACTTACAAGAATCACTCACCACTCAGAATCACCCAAATACAAAGATTGGGTGATGAATACAAGACCAATAACACCTAATAGATATCAAGAATGATATCAAAGAACAAGACTAAACAATAAGAGAGAAAAACTATAAGACTGTGTGAATGGAATGAAGAGTTATGAAACCCTAGATACGAAAGAGAGTATTTATAGCAGCATGTTCAACTTTAGCCCTTTAAGATTCATACTCTAGCAAAATTCAGCTAAAACTAAAAACATCTTTAAATCATCCAGCTTTAGTCCCTGAACTTAAGAGTTGACCTTCAGTTTGACCAAGCTAGCTAACATCTACTAATTTATAAAGTTTGTTTAACTTAACCATACACACACGCTCACATATAATCTTTAGATACACGAACTTTAGATAAAGTCATTATATATATGTGTGCATAACCTTTTTTTAGAAATTGTCAAGAATTTGTTTTAAGTGGTGTAGCCGCTAGACGGTAATGATAGAACAAAATTTGAAAATACACGAGTTATTGATATTCTTTTGCGATTCATATATGGTTATTGAACATATAAGAAACTTCATCACAGATGAATTTAAGCATTTTTTTAGGTACTATGGTTTCTGAACTTTTGTCCGACTAATCCATGATTTTTGAACCCACCGCCACATATAGTCAAACCAGATAAAACCCTCATTTTTCAAAAGTTGACGTTGCCACTTCAGGGTTGTTTGCACCTAACATTAATTGAACTTGAGAACTAACAGGTTTTAGTGTCAAACATTTTTACCACTGGCCACCCTGAGTGGTTTAAATTTAAGCCTTTTACATATTACTGCTGGCAACAAAGATATAGAAAGGAGTTTCCAATCGGTCTTTTTTGTCTTAAATAACAAATAAGTCCATGATATCCAAGTTTTTGGTTATGTTACATTGGCAAAGTGGCAAATGCACCTATCTTCCTTCAAATAACCTTTGGTTTGTCACATCTCTGTCAAAAATGTTTCTCCCGAATCTTGAGACCGAGAGACATGCATAACTGGTTTTATATGTTAGTGCAAATATTACGATATTTAAACTAAACGATTTCTTCGGTTTTAATAATGACAAATATGTAACTTGTAATACATAACGTAAAATGTGCAAGTTACTTGTAAACACAAATCATCAATGCATACTTACATCAACACCTCCCGACGTCTCAAGTATGCTTCAACAAAGTCGTAGATTTCCATCCCGACGTAAATCACTCAAGGTATGGACAAACAAATCTACTACTTGACAAATGATCAAAGGATTATATTTTTCTCTAAACTTCACATTTTTAATGTGACAAAACATTTCTTTCAAAAATATATTTTACAAATTATTTTTGAATTAAAAAGAAATGTTTTATTTTGAAAAATAAGTTTAAAAACTCCCAACAGTCATTTTCCCCCCCAAACATTCCCAAATAAACCTTCCCCACTAAAAACAAACGGAGGAGCGTCCACGGTACCACTAAAGTACCGACGGCTCCACTAAATTTAGTGGAGCCGTGCCTCTGTAACGGCTAGTTTTCCCCTTGCCTATAAATAGTGGACCATTTTACACTTCCAACTTGATTTTTCCAGTCAGTTTTCTCTGGTCTAATCCCTCCTCACTTAGAACACTTTCTTTGATCATTTAGAGAGTCTTAGTTTGTTTAAGAGTGATCCTTTCATTCCACCAAGAGATCCTCTTCATTCCTCTTCAAGTGCAAGAGAAGAACACAAGGTATCCAAGTAGATACAAAGTGTTGTCATTCCTCTTCAAGTGCAAGAGAAGAACACAAGGTATCCAAGTAGATACAAAGTGTTGTAGTTGTAGGTAGAAACACTTGTAACATTTGTTACACTCTTGATTGTATCATAGCATACATCAAGATCATTTTTCTTTTGAGAGTTTGTGAGGGAAGATCATTGTGATCTTATAGAGATATTGAATATCTCTAGTAGCCATTGGGCTAGTGTGTTGATCAAGTTGATCAAAGGTAGATAGGGTAGATTGAGTCAAGTAAGGGTTGATCATTGTGATCGTGTCGAGATCTTGGAGATCTCTTGAAGCTTGTGGGCTTGTGTGATTGATCAAGAAGATCAAGAGTAGATTGGGTAGATCGAGTCAAGTGGGAGTAGATCATTGTGATCTTGTCGAGATCTTAGAGATCTCTTGAAGCCATTGGGCTTGTGTATATTGATCAAGTGGATCAAGGGTAGATTGGGTAGATCGTGGTAGATTGGTGCTAGCTAAGATTAGCACTCGACATTTAGCTTAGTGTCAGAAATTGGATAAGCAACGTGTATGGTTTTCACCGCCTGAAGGGAGCTTGTTGATTAGTGAAGTAACTCTCGAGTTGCATACTCGGGGAGTGGAGTAGGGCAAAGAGGAGCTTCGTGACCTAACCACTATAAATCACCGTGTCCGGTTTGCGCCTTCTTACTTATCTCTTTATTTTCATTTCATTCTTTATCGCTTTATATTTATATTTGCATGACGTTTATGATTGTGTGGCTAGTTGCTTATGTTATGTTGATTAAGTATGTGTCATGGTTTGATTGTGCTTGTGTTTTAGTTTACTACATTCATCTTTAGATGTTATATGACCATAGTTGACACTTTTCATATGTCACAATTCACATTTTTTGGGGTTTTACTATTTATGGGTTACTATTCACTGATCACTATTCATCATTTCACTCTTCATCATTTTCGGAGTCAGTTTGAGATTCCGAGAAGTCGTCAAAAATTTTACTATTCATGTGACACTATTCATCCCCGGAGGGAATTCACTATTCATAGTCATTATTCATCATCTCGTAAACTAGGTTTACGGGTATTCAAATTTGCGTAACCAGTAAGGTTTAGCTGAGTATTCATGCATCATCAGTAAGGACACGCCATATAGACTAGAATAGTCTACATATCATCAGTATATTAGTTCATGCACGGATATGCATTATTTCAATTTACGTATGTTCATTTATTCATTAAACGTTACCACTCAGTCGTTACTACTGATATTATACCCAATACTCCCGAAAATGATCCTAATATATTTTCATACTAATTTTAATAATATAAAGATTATATTATTATTTTACCCGGTGTTTTTAAACCAATTGCTACATTTTTCGTTAGGAGCTTATAACTCCGTCAGTTTGCGATAATCTAACCCGATAATTATTCTAACACCCGATTCTTGCAAGGAATATGATTTTACAGTTTTTACAACTTCGTCGTATTTTATTTTACCTCGTCACAGATTATTTTTAGTTAACTCGGTACACGAAACACCTGATGTATACTTAAAACAACTACACAAGCTTATTTGAGGGGGACAAGATCATTAATATGCCAACATTTTTTTCTTCTCTTCCTCTTATTTCACATCAAAGGCTCCCCCCTAGCTCCCTAAATTTCCCATTTCACATGAGTACATGAGACTTTAATCCTTGTTTCAAGGATACATGTCTAGTGATTTAATTTCAACAACAACTAAACATAGAAAATCACTAGCAAAATATTCATCAAACACTCTCTTTTCTCTCTTCCTCATTCGACCAAGATAAGAACACCCAAGATCATTCATCAAATTTTTGAAGTTCAAGTCATAATCAAGCTCTATTTACATTACTAGTTAGGGTTTTGTGGTAAAACCCTAAGATACAACACAATTTCTCATCAAAACTCAGCAATATTGCAAGTAAGGTTCAAGAGCATCTTTATGATCTTTCCATACTTTTATCTACTTCATAAGTTTATGTATTTTCAAGATATATTAGTTAGTAATGCAAGTTACTTATGTTTTAGATACCACTTTACTTATTTTTCACCTCAAACATTAGATCTATGGTTTTTACTAACATCCTCATGAAACCCACTATAGTTAGTGATGTTTAGGACCCCATGACACCCTAAGAAGGTGTATGGTAGGATTTGTATACTTGTGGAGTTGATTGGAAGAGGTTTGATCAAGACTTGAACTAGAAAAATAAGTTTTTAACACTATATATAACCTACTGTCCAAAAATGTGAGATCTGGAAATTTCAGTAAACATTGAACTATTTTGGCCTTCATATTTAGAAAATACTTTCAAAAACGAAACCGTGGGCGCTTGAATGAGTAAAAACCGACTTATAACGAAGGAGATATGATTTTTCTAAGTTAGACGATGAAAAACTATTTTCAAAAAATTGTTTGCTGTTTTGCCAAACTTCAAAGGGCAGAACGAGGCATTAGACGTGATCTAGAAGAGCCGACCTACTGAGAATATGTTAGTTCATGTTCTTACAAACCCGTGGATATAAAGAACGTAGAAAACGAGCTTATAACGACCGAGATACACGCGTTTGAACCCGACGAACTCTACTTTATTTTTGACAGCACTAATAGAAAAATTTTCTAAGTATAAAAACTAGTAATTTTTACAAGACACTACATTGATAGCCGATTTTCTAATTGATCGAGACGCGTATGATCAAAAGTTGAATAAAACGACATTTAGATAATGCTACAAGGTTTTCAAAAACGTCGAGTTTAGTCACTAACACTTAACGTACAATATTTCACGACTAGTTTTACGAGGCCATTTGGGCATATTTTCACAAGTTAAGAAAATATTAATTTGCGACGAAAATATTATATTTGCCGATAGAACACCAAACAAGGATCGTGGAGTACCGTTTCAACATATTTACACGAAAAGTGGTTATTAACTTAACGAGACGTCAAAAATGTATTTTTCAACGATAAACGTTATTTTCAAAATTAACGAGTGGTATCGATAACATACGTATTTGCATGTGTAGTGTCATTTCATGACTTACATTAGATACATCATTCATAATAGGTTGCGGTTAGAGACCGAGCCAAATTTCATCATATCCATTATTGTCATTGTTGCTATCGCATCAGGTGAGTTTCATAGCCCCTAATTTTATACGTTTTGAACTCTTTGGGGGAGATACATGCTTAAACTGTTTGCTTTCGCTTTTACTCAAGACAATTTTACTCATATGCTACGCTATACTTTTATACTCTTAAACATGATGTGTAGCTTTGTTACGATATGTGCCTTAATGTGTGAAAACTATTCTATACGCTATATTCTTAACCACTGTTTAACTCCTGGATGGAGCCGACGGAGAGGTATTGATAGTACTATCGGGCTGACGCCCCCACCTTTGGTCAGCGATTCTTGGCCTTGGGTGAATATAATCCAGCTATGCTATATTCTTGTTTATTCTTGTCAGGAGGTTCAGTTGGTTGTTATACTTTACATTAAGTGCATTCATATCATATACACTCATGCCTCACTCATACTATATTTTAGCAGTGGGTTGTGAACACACAGGTTGCAAGTTTTGTATGGGCGGGATTTGCAACTGAGTGGATTTACAATGCCTTTGCTGTGGAGACTTTCTCTAAAAGCTATTCAACTTATTTAAAACGAACTCTATGAACTCACCAACGTTTGTGTTGACACTTTTGAGCATGTTTGTCTCAGGTTAGTAAGGCGATAGCGGAGGCATGGAGCATAGAGTCTTACGGCATGTTTTGGAGACTTATGGTCTTTTCGTTTACCATTCGATATGCTTTAAAAACTTATGTATTAGTATACTTTGGGATCTCTTGTTTTGTAAACTCTGATTTTCTATTTATTCGAATGGTAACTTTTTAAAACGTCTCACTTAGAGGTCGTTTTCTATAACTTGTACTTTATGCCTTGAGGTTGCACCCCGTTGACACTATCGTTCTGCTGCGATATTTTGGGGGTGTGACAGATTGGTATCAGAGACTTGGTTATAGAGAACTAGGTTGCATTTAGTACCTAGACTATAACTACTATATACGTTGGGATTCTCCTCCCTATCGCCTTACACACTCTTTGTGCACACATGCTTTCCGATAAATTTTTCGTCTAGACCCGCGCTGTTAGATGATATGCTTTTGTACTGATAGGGAAATCCCATAATTTAGTCAAGTCATCAAAAATGTGGAGCTCAATAATAACTGGTTATTTAACTCAATCTTGTGACAGTTCTTGTTTGATGAGACATGAGATTGAGTTAAATAAAGGTTATTATTTAGCTGCAGAGATTTGATGATTCGCGAAGGATGGGAGTTCTCTTGAAGATACTTTTTAGAGACTAAACCTTACCGTGACTTTAGCACCTAAGAGAGGCTCCTATGTACCGAGTGCGACACTCCCTAAGTACCCACACCACAGTACTCCTTCACCATTTAGGATCGGATGATAGGATGACTACCTATTTAAGTAACATCAATCGCTGAGATATGTGTGCTTGGTAATATGTACACGTGTGAAAGGATGCAGTTATAATTATGGGTGGCCAACATAATTATAAATACATCACGACACACTTGGACATATGTGACCATGTTTACGTTGATCGGCGTTGGCACCATTTAGGAGGACAACTCGCAGCACTAGCCGAGGAGGTGCGGCGTCAAGGGGTGGAAGGACTGGTGGACGTGGAGGTAGAGGAGGTGGTCGCGGCATTGACAACAATGATAACAACCATGGTGGAAATCCTGATTTTGCCGCCATCATCGCTCAACAACTTCAAAACTTGCTTCCCACTATTGTCACTCAAGTTGGCAATCATATCAACAACTCAGGAAACCACGGAAGCAGAAATGACGACACCAATGGGGTAGGTGTGAATGAGACTGCCACCCGTGCAACTGGATGCACGTATAAGGAATTTATGGCATGCAAGCCAATGGAGTTTAACGGCAACGGAGGTGCGTTGGAGTATACCCGCTGGATTGAAAAGATGGAGTCAGTGATTGACATCAGTAACTGTGGAACGAATCAGAAGGTGAAGTATTCGGCATGTTTGCTATCAGGAAAGGCGTTAACATGGTGGAACACGCAGATTCAAGCTAGAGGCAGAGAAGCAGCTGTGGGAATGACGTGGGATGACTTCAAGGCGCTGCTGAAAGAGGAGTACTGCCCGAACAATGAGATGCAGAAGCTGGAAAATGAACTCTACCATCACTCTATGATAGGAGCTGGCCATGCAGCCTACACGGATCGATTCCATGAGTTAGCGAAACTAGTTCCTCATCTGGTTACCCCTGAATCCAAGAGAATCGAAAGGTACATCTATGGCCTTGTTCCTGAAATTCGAGGGACTGTAAAAGCAACTGAGCCTTCCACAATCCAGAGTGCAATATAGAAGGCTGGAGCCCTCACACATGAGATGGTTAGGAATGGAACTTTGAAAAACAATGATAAAAGAAAGGGAGCGAGTGAGTCGGAAAAGAAAATGGGCACGATGGTTGACAACAAGAAGGCAAGAACCTTTGCGGCAACTAGTTCTGGTCAGAAAGGGTATGAAGGTCCACATCCTAAGTGTACGAAATGTGCTTATCACCACCATAGGTCTGTGCCCTGCCGTGTGTGTACAAATTGCAATCAGTTGGGTCATTTTGCAAATCAGTGTAAAGCGCCAGTGAACGTGGGCAACATGAAGAATAACCAAAGGACATGCTATGAGTGTAACAGCCCAGATCACTTCCGGAATGCCTATCCTAGGTTGAATAGGGCACCAAGACAAATATAGAGTAACCCGACTCTAGCTTTAGCAATTGAGGGAAACGACCCAAAGCCTGAAATCAATATTAGTCCACCAAGGGGTCGAGCATTCTACTTGGGTACTGAGGCAGCCCGCAACGCGTAACGGGTATGTATTCCCTAGACAATTAAGTATTCTATCATATTGTTCGATTCCAGTAAGGTATAGCTTTGTCCTGCTAAATTCATACCTAATGTTATTGACCTTAGTTATATTTATTTATTAGTAGATTTGATCGGTATAAGCAATTCCAAGACCTAGCCAATCTTTCAAAAGACCTCATTTCAGGATGTTGAATCCCTTCTTTCTGACAACTTGCTTCCTAGCTTGATCTAGTGACAGTTCTTGTTTGATGAGTTGCGAAAATCAAGCTAAGAGTCAAGTTGTTCTCCAAGCCGATTCAGTTTAATCTCATGTCAGTTCTTGTTTGATGAGTTGTGAGATTAAATTTGAATCGACAACCTAAAGGTCTTTTGAGGGCTACGCTCGAGAATGGGAAAGTTTTCCTCATCAAATCTGACCACGAGAACGTACGTAGAACGAACGAGCTGAATTCAGGGACTGAATTCCTTTAACGGGTGGAGACTGTCACAATTCGCATTTTTCGGGTTTTTACTATTCATGGGTTACTATTCACCGATCAATATTCATCATTTCACTATTCATCATTTTCGGAGTCAGTTTGAGATTTTGAGAAGTCGTCAAAAATTTTACTATTCACATGACACTATTCATCCCCCGAGGGAATTCACTATTCATAGTCATCATTCATCATCTCGTAAACCTGGTTTACGGGTATTCAAATTCGCGTAACCAGTATGGTTTAGCTGCGTATTCATGCATCATCAGTAAGGACACGTCATATAGACTAGAATAGTCTACATATCATCAGTATATTAGTTCATGCACGGATATGCATTATTTCAATTTACGTATGTTCATTTATTCATTAAACGTTACCACTCAGTCGTTACTACTGATATTATACCCAATACTCCCGACAATGATCCTAATATATTTTCATACAAATTTTAATAATATAAAGATTATATTATTATTTTACTCGGTGTTTTTAAACCAATTGCTACATTTTACGTTAGGAGCTTATAACTCCGTCGGTTTGCGATAATCTAACCCGATAATTATTCTAATACCCGATTCTTACAAGGAATGTGATTTTACAATTTTTACAACTTCGTCGTATTTTATTTTACCTCGTCACGGGTTATTTTTAGTTAACTCGGTACACGAAACACCTAACGTATACTTAAAACAACTACACAAGCTTATTTGAGGGGGACAAGATCATTAATAAGCCAACATTTTTTTCTTCTCTTCTTCTTATTTCACGTCAAAGGCTCCCCCCTAGCTCCCTAAATTTCCCATTTCACATGAGTACGTGAGACTTTAATCCATGTTTCAAGGATACATGTCTAGTGATTTAATTTAAATAACAACTACACATAGAAAATCACTAGCAAAATATTCACCAAACACTCTCTTTTCTCTCTTCCTCGTTCGACCAAGATAAGAACACCCAAGATCATTCATCAAATTTTGAAGTTCAAGTTATAATCAAGCTCAATTTACATTACTAGTTAGGGTTTTGTGGTAAAACCCTAAGATACAACACAATTTCTCATCAAAACTCAACAATATTGCAAGTAAGCTTCAAGAACATCTTTATGATCTTTCCATACTTTTATTTACTTCATAAGTTTATGTATTTTCAAGATATATTAGTTAGTAATGCAAGTTACTTATGTTTTAGATACCACTTTACTTATTTTTCACCTCAAACATTAGATCTATGGTTTTTACTAACATCCTCATGAAACCCACTATAGTTATTGATGTTTAGGACCCCATGACACCCTAAGAAGGTGTATGATAGGATTTGTGTACTTGTGGAGTTGATTGGAAGAGGTTTGATCAATACTTGAACTAGAAAAATAAGTTTTTAACACTATATATAACCTACTGTCCAAAAACGTGAGATCTGGAAATTTCAGTAAACATTGAACTATTTTGGCCTTCATATTTAGAAAATACTTTCAAAAACGAAACCGTGGGCGCTTGAATGAGGAAAAACTGACTTATAACGAAGGAGATATGATTTTTCTATGTTAGACGATGAAAAAACTATTTTCAAAAAATTGTTTGCTGTTTTGCCGAACTTCAAAGGACAAAATGAGGCGTTAGACGTGATCTAGAAGAGCCGACCTACTGAGGATATATTAGTTCATGTTCTTACAAACCCGTGGATATAAATAATGTAGAAAACGAGTTTATAACGACCGAGATACACGCGTTTGAACCCGACGAACTCTACTTTATTTTTGACAGCACTAGTAGAAATATTTTCTAAGTATAAAAACTAGTAATTTTTATAAGACACTACAATGAAAGCCGATTTTCTAATTGATCGAGACGCGTATGAACAAAAGTTGAATAACACGACATTTAGATAATGCTATAAGGTTTTCAAAAATGTCGAGTTTAGTCACTAACACTTAACGTACAATATTTCACGACTAGTTTTACGAGGCCATTTGGGCATATTTTCACAAGTTAAGAAAATATTAATTTGCGACGAAAACATTATATTTGCCGATAGAACACCAAACAAGGATCGTGGAGTACCGTTTCAACATATTTACACGAAAAGTGGTTATTAACTTAACGAGACGTCAAAAATGTATTTTTCAACGATAAACGTTATTTTCAAAACTAACGAGTGGTATCGATAACATACGTATTTGCATGTGTAGTGTCATTTCATGACTTACATTAGATACATCATTCATAATAGGTTGCGGTTAGAGACCGAGCCACATTTCATCATATCTACTATTGTCATTGTTGCTATCGCATCAGGTGAGTTTCATAGCCCCTAATTTTATACGTTTTGAACTCTTTGGGGGAGATACATGCTTAAACTGTTTGCTTTCGCTTTTACTCAAGACAATTTTACTCATAT
The DNA here is from genome assembly GCA_021014915.2 of Artemisia tridentata subsp. tridentata. Taxonomy (NCBI): domain Eukaryota; kingdom Viridiplantae; phylum Streptophyta; class Magnoliopsida; order Asterales; family Asteraceae; genus Artemisia; species Artemisia tridentata. The sequence goes on along the minus strand of CP139505.1, from coordinate 278,515,492 downwards.
GCTACGCTATACTTTTATACTCTTAAACATGATGTGTAGCTTTGTTATGATATGTGCCTTAATGTGTGAAAACTATTCTATACGCTATATTCTTAACCACTGTTTAACTCCTGGATGGAGCCGACGGAGAGGTATTGATAGTACTATCGGGCTGACGCCCCCACCTTTGGTCAGCGATTCTTGGCCTTGGGTGAATATAATCCAACTATGCTATATTCTTGTTTATTCTTGTCAGGGGGTTCAGTTGGTATTATACTTTACATTAAGTGCATTCATATTGTATACACTCATGCCTCACTCATACTATATTTTAGCAGTGGGTTGTGAACACACATGTTGCAAGTTTTGTATGGGCGGGATTTGCAACTGAGTGGATTTACAATGCCTTTGCTGTGGAGACTTTCTCTAAAAGCTATTCAACTTATTTAAAATGAACTCTATGAACTCACCAACCTTTGTGTTGACACTTTTGAGCATGTTTGTCTCAGGTTAGTAAGGCGATAGCGGAGGCATGGAGCATAGAGTCTTACGGCATGTTTTGGAGACTTATGCTTTTATCGTTTACCATTCGATATGCTTTAAAAACTTATGTATTAGTATACTTTGGGATCTCTTGTTTTGTAAACTCTGATTTTCTATTTATTCGAATGGTAACTTTTTAAAATGTCTCACTTAGAGGTCGTTTTCTATAACTTGTACTTTGTGCCTTGAGGTTGCACCCCGTTGACACTATCGTTCCGCTGCGATATTTTGGGGGCGTGACATCATATTACGTCACACTTGATCGGGTGTTTGATTCAAAAAGTTTTTAAGTTTTAAATGGAAACATCTTCACCCCCTCCACGGTTTTCACAATTGGTACCAGAGCCAAGTCGCTCAAATTTTTCAAACAAATGGTTTTCAAAATTGAGTACGATCCATGTATCAAATTACCTATGAAGGTGATAAAATATGAAAAATATTTAGTTGCTTAATACTTACAAGTTTTGTTGTTAAGTATACTTTGTCATACTAGCTTGAAGGTTTTCTTAAACCACAAAAAGAATAGAGTTTTAAGTGTCCGGTCATGTTTTCAGAACAAGTCATTATGTCATGCAGTTTTGAAAATAAAATAGAACACAGTACCACTAAATATAGGACGGTACCGTTATATTTAACGGTACTGTGGGGTATTTAATGGTATCGTGCCTCTGTCTGTCAGTTTTCAGTATTGGGTCATTTTCAGAAATTCTTATAAAATCAACCATAAGTCCGTAGGAGTCGTGTCACCCATCATTTTAAACAATGTTGAGTCTACTTTTATTTGAAAAATACTTTTATGAATTAGTTCTTAATGAAAGTATGTTAAAGTTCTTGATTTTCAACTAAAGGTCTTTTTGGTTATGCCGTTTGCATAAATTTTTGGTTAAATTGAAAAAGGGCGTTTCAACTTCTGAACCTTGACGTGTTCACAAAGTGATTTGGTAAAAATCTTTGAAATGGGGAGGAAACCAATTCATTTTCAAATAAAATCAAGCTAATTATACATTGTTATACTTATTACACAAAATGACGGTAAGTACTTTTGTGTGTTAACCTAAATGGCTATTTGTTTTTATTTGTATCTTAGTATTGTTAGTTAATATTTTTGTATGCTTATTTTTATCTTTAGTTAAGCTAATTTTATCTATTAGTATAAGTGTCTTTCATGCCTTGTTGCTATTTGTTTATTATAGTTTTCCGGTTTATGCGTTTATAAGGCTCATGCCAAATTACTTGCACTATATTAAGTAATTAGTTTGCATTGCATATAGGCATAGACCATTTTTCTTGCATTTGTTGCAAGTTTTTAAAATGGTTTATTAACCCTCTTAGGAATAGAAACTAAGTTGGTAGATCATGTGTGTCGAAAGATATTGTCTTACACAATTATTTTTCCAAAGGTTTAAGTGTAAAAAGTATATCACCCAAAAATACTTAACACTTTCATAAAATCCGTAACATGACCTCTAAAACATTACATCATTTTGTTTTGCTTGACCATGGGTTTTCTAAACAAGATAAAAGATCATATTAATAAATTAGTGTTTAAGTAAAAGAAAATGTATTAAACTTGCATTGATCTAACATACATACAAAATGTTTTAAACATTTAGTATTTTACGTATGTTGTATAAAAATAGTTAAGATTATTATTTTTATACTAATGAGGTGTCGAAAAACTAAGAATATTATACTTAATAATATAAATAGTTTTTCTCAAATAAAAATAAATGGCAATATCAAGGTAGTAACTTAATATTTCATTAACCTCATACATACAACTAGTATTAGAATAAATGGAACCCATTCCTTAAATTTTTATTTTCTTTTTAAAAGGAATGATTGTGAGGGTCAAGAAAGATTTCGAGTACATATCAATTCATTATTCAAATTATGATTGATATCATTATCGAATCTAATTGACAAGTTTTCGAGTGTGGACATGAAATTGGAGTCATTATTTGTCTAGCTTCAAGATAACATCAAAATATGATGAAATATATTATCTTGAATCTACATACTCAATCACACTCGATTGTTATGAAAATAATGACGTCCTCTCAAGACGAATATAATATGCATCGGATCATAACTCACACTTGTGTTGAAGATGCCATATTGAGTCTTTTTGTCCAATGGTTGTGTTCCAAACATTAAACTGATATGTTTAAAAGATGCATAAAATACACAACTAAGTAGGATTGACAACTTGGATGTTTCATCCGAAATATACAAGTAATTTACATTGCAATGCAATAAATGCGTCATTTCCGAAAAACCAAACACGAGCAAACAAACAACATATGTAAACTTTGCTCATGAACGACTCAACACTCAAAGTCACATGTCTAGTAAAAATGTCACACATAATATGTTATTAACTATTATGTAAGTCATCAATCTTTGAGAATATCACATGTATTTCTCTTATCAAAAGATTGACAAAGGATAACTTATATCCCATGCATCTTATTTTCTTTGTAACATGAATGGTTATGTTACAAGAGAATACATTGCATTCTGTTAACAAATATAGGATATTAGAGTTTAATAATAACCTAATACAACATGTGTCATTGCATAAACAAGTAAAATTGGTCATACACTAAAATACTTGTTTCACTAAGCATTGGTAAGAGTGATAAGTTTCCTCTTAGAAAAGCATATTTGTTGAAATATAAAATATGTCTCATTTCAAATATAATACTCACAAGATCTATTGAGGTAAATAACCTTTACTAGATTCTTTTCTCAAGATATGCAAAGGAGCATTCTTGAAACACACATGATGTAGTAGATTCTACATTGTATCACATTAGAGTGTCTCTTGGTTATAGAAAACAAAATCATGTTAAAATAACATGTAAAAACTCAACAAACAAAGATGTTGTCCAAGAGATCATAAAATGCACCATTTCCATCAAATAACCTCTAAATCTCAAACACGAAATTAAAACATTTCGCTTACCTTTGTTATGAGTTGTGTAAGACATGTCATTCTCTTAACCGACTTTCAAAGTATGGTTAGTTGAGTCATATTAGGCCATGTATTAGCAAAATAAGCTAATATCATCTTTGCTATACTTCAATAGGAAAATATAGGAATTTGAATTTTTCTAACATGAGAATGACTACTGGAGAACCTATCGCACTAGAAATTCAGTTTGACCTAACGGTTGAATTGCTTCCAGGAGAGAAGTTGGGTTCGTGGTATAACCCGTAAAAATGGTCGTGTTTAGCCTGAATTGAGCACCACTAGTGATAGTCTCATACTCATTCTCTAACTTGAAAAATTTTCATTCCTACATTTGACTAGAGATAGTTTACATCGGTGAACTTTATCTCCCGTTAGAATTTCATTTTAAACAAGTAGTAATTAGGATCTGCCTTAGCAAACCTAGATTGCTTGCATCCCACATACGTGTTTCAAAATGATAACATGTTCTCATAAGATATGATTAAATGTCTTCATGATCTTAAATGCTAAATGATTATCATGTTTTGCATGATGTTTGCATTTATTCCTTATGTGCATTTTACATGATTTGCTTGTAAAGTTTGCACCCACACTATGTCCCTTTGACACATTAGGAATTAGGTATGCCTATCACTATGAACCCTTAGAAGTCATAGAGTCATACACTAGTGTCAAAACCTATAAGTCAAAGTAGTCGCGAAGTTATCCTAATTCCCTAGTCATCACTTCGCCTTCTTCCAAGTAATACACCCTTTTGTCATGGGAAGGTTAGATACAAACCTAGTAGAACTCGGAGTAGGGTTGACAACTTAAATATTTCATCTGAAATATTCAAGTAAGTTTAACTTGCGATCGCAATTGTTAAATGTCATACCCGAAACATCATATTCATGCCTTTTAACAACATATGTTAAAACGCTCATCCAAAAGCTAAAAGCTAACATCAACCCTCGGGTGACAAAGGACTCACGAATCACTATATAAGTGATTAGTAGTTTCCTTTCATCCTCGTGTGATTACACACTTCTTAAGATCCCAAACCCTGCTGCGAATCAGCACCATAGGCCTAGCTTTACGTCTTTCAAAACCCCGTGAGACACTCGCGTGCGAAGCAGATCAAAATCCGTAAATCAACCAAAACTCTCAACCGAGAATCCCCTAATCATCTTCGTCTAGGTCTAGGAATGATGGAACATATCCCATAAATCTTATGACTATTTGAATATTTCACTGGAAATATTAAAGTCATCCCTTGTACCCCTCTTATGACTACCTGAATATTTCACTGGAAATATTGTAGTCATCTCGTATGTCTTGTCTCATGACTCTCTAAATATTTCATAGGAAATATTGAGTCATTCTTTAAATCCCTCTCATGAATATCTAAATATTTCACTGAAAATATTAAGTCATCCCTCACGTTCCTCGCATGATCACTTAAATATTTCATTGGAAATATTGAGATCATCTCTTCCATTTCGTCTCATGACTTTTAGATATTTCACTGGAAATTTCAAGTCATTCCTTGTGTCTCGTCTCATGACTTCTAAATATTTCACTGGAAATATTAAGTCATCTCTCACGTTCCTCGTATGATCACTTCAATATTTCACTGGAAATATTGAGATCATCTCTTCTATTTCGTGTCATGACTTTTAGATATTTCACTCGAAATGTCAAGTCATATCTTGTGTCTCGTCTAATGACTTTTTAAATATTTCACTGGAAATATTAAGTCATCCTTCACATCGCTCTAATGACTACCTATGTATTTCCTCGAAAATATAAAAGTCATTTCTTCTCGTCCAGTACCGTTCAAAGAATTTATTAGGTATAAATTATCTTCTCGTGTCGAAAAATCTCACTAAATCAGCGAGATTTATTCGTAAAATCCTCTTAAACTCTAATGACGACTTAAATATTTCATCCAAAATATTTAAAGTATATTTAATTTGCGAAATGCAATTAAATTTCATTTTTCGCTCTCGATTAACGTTCATCGAATCCCGTTGGATTCATTCATAAAAGAATTTATTCGGTATAAATTCCTTTAATCTAAGGTCCATAAAAATCACAACATATGTGAAATTTCTTTGTTCAAAAATCTAATTCTGGGTTAAAACTGAACTCAGCAGATCACGACACCCTTAAATAGGGGACGGTACCGCTAAATTTAACGGTACCGTAGGACCGTTGTCTGCTAAGACAGTTTATTTCGTCTTTAATTCTCACCAACACTATCAAAACCCACTCGATGTAGTCTTGAACCAGAACCGTCTCCTATCATAATAGATTCTTTCTATCTTCTGATTCCTTAGATTTTTCCCCTTTCACTTCCGCATGGTACTGAACACACCATATGTATGGTTACTTCCTTATCCATTATCTTCCCAACTTATCTACACCTTTCAACCTTAGTTCTACACTACCAATGCTCCCGTATCCCACTCACCTTCTACACACTTCAAGCGAAGAACCGCTAGGATAAGATGAGATAACCCCACTAGAACCTTATCACTAACCTCACAACCCTGAAGATTTTATCTTCTTAACCCTTAGGATATCTCCAAGTAATCACATGCCTCATCATATAAATATTCTATGAATATTCACAATGATTGAGAAGAGCTACGTGACTTCAAAGGTGAAGTTTATCGTATGCTATCCACCACTTGTCATGACGTTACTAAGCTCATCGCTTCCGTCAACGTTTGTTTTCCTCTTTATCTTTTACATCTTGTCCGGATGGTCACAGATTAAGGGGGAGCGAAAACACACTCATATAGTCTTTCACCAAACACTCTCAAGAACACACAAATGTGGTTCTTATTCCCTAGAAAACTTCCCTTTAGCTGCCCAGAACTAGGCTGCACAGGAAAATTCGTGACTTCCAGGTCACGGTACCGTTAAATAGGCCACGGTACCGTTAAATTTAACAGTACCGTGTGGTATTTAGTGGTACCGTGCCTATGCTTGACGAATTTTCACTGTTTCCTTTAGATCCCTGCATCCCTAACCTCAAACCTGCAAAATTTTGCAAACTTACATACACCCTAAGATTCCCTCACTACACCATAGGACACTACCACCAACTTTTAGTTCGAATCCCACAACTCTTGCCTCTATAAGGCATCACCATTGCAAGCTTATCTTGCATCTCATCTTCAAACCTTACATTAACATCATTCCTCATCACACTCAACCCTTATAACTAAAACTTCACTCTTGACAGTGATATTTAGTTTCAAAACCCTCAACCCTTATGTCAATCCCACTCAAACCTTTTAGCTACACTTCACTCTTGACAGTGATAGTTAGTCTAACAAACCTTTTAGCTACACTTCACTCTTGACAGTGATAGTTTGTCTAAAAACCTTCAACCCTTATATCAATCCCACTCAAACCTTTTTAGCTACACTTCACTCTTGACAGTGATAGTTAGTCTAAGAACCTTCAACCCATCAATCATCACACTCAAACCTTACAACTATTCCTCACTTTGGATAAGTGATAGTTAATTCAACAACCTTCAATCCTCACAATCACACGAAACCCTTCATTATCTCTAACACCCAACTAAGATCATCCAAACTAGAAATCCAGAACTTCGTTACCTCAAACCCGTTAGAGATATCCACCAACAATCCTGTTAGGATCACATGCACCTTTCTTTTTCTCTTTGGAAATATATCATGCATCTCATTGTCAGTGCAAACGATATATTAATCTAAACCATCCTAACACCAATCATCTTAGGTAGATGATTATGTTGTTCAAAAGGTTTGTTAGAACTTGCCTTCCCAATGATAACTTGGAAGAAGTCATTTTGTGTGTCAGTCAATGAACGAATCTCATTCTTGTTAAGTGTGATTGATTGAACAATTACACCTTAGGTTGTCGGTGGGGTTATGACACTCAAGTGTCTTTGAACTGCTATATGCATTCATCTTTTTGTGTCGCTCAACTTTCTTGGGCTTTCTTTTTGGTCTTTACCCTTTTGGCACACTTTTAGGATGTGTCACTCACATAGTTTAACCCTTGCATGTCTTGCTATGTGTATTCTATCCCTATAATATTGCTCCTATACTGTTATATATTATGTTGCACAAAGCTAACCCTTGATGTAGGAAAAGTCTTTGTAAGAATTTGATCCATGGATCCGCTAGATACTAAGGTAAATAAACAAGGGGATTAAGTCACCATAGGGGAGCATTGAGCTAGGGGGAGCTCGGGAGTATTTGAATACATAGCACAGAGTCTTTCTAATGGTGGTGATAGAAGACTTCACTGGGATGATGCAAGCTCGCCTTTCTGGGGAGAAAGGAAAGTAGTGCAATAAGGGGGAGTAGGGAGTAAATTCAAGGGAGCGCTCGAGGCAACTACCTTTTTGATTCGACAAAAGGGGGAGAAGGGGAGTGTAAATAGGTAACTTTTACATTTTACTATGTGTTACGGTTTACATATTTGTCATCATAAAAAATGGGGAGATTGTTAGTGCAAATATTACGATATTTAAACTAAACGATTTCTTCGGTTTTAATAATGACAAACATGTAACTTGTAATACATAACGTAAAATGTGCAAGTTACTTGTAAACACAAATCATCAATGCATACTTACATCAACACCTCCCGACATCTCAAGTATGCTTCAACAAATTCGTAGATTTACATCCCGACGTAAATCACTCAAGGTATGGACAAACAAATCTACTACTTGACAAATGATCAAAGGATTATATTTTTCTCTAAACTTCAAATTTTTAATGTTACAAAACATTTCTTTCAAAAATATATTTTACAAATTATTTTTGAATTAAAAAGAAATGTTTTATTTTAAAAAATAAGTTTAAGAACTCCCAACAGTCATTTTCCCCCACAAACAGCTCCAAACATTCCCAAATAAACCTTCCCCACTAAAAACAACTGGAGGAGCGTCCACGGTACCACTAAAGTACCGACGGCTCCACTAAATTTAGTGGAGCCGTCTGACAATTAGTGGAGCCGTGCCTCTGTAACGGCTAGTTTTCCCCTTGCCTATAAATAGTGGACCATTTTACACTTCTAACTTGATTTTTCAGTCAGTTTTCTCTGGTCTAATCCCTCCTCACTTAGAACACTTTCTTTGATCATTTAGAGAGTCTTAGTTTGTTTAAGAGTGATCCTTTCATCCCACCAAGAGATCCTCTTCATTCCTCTTCAAGTGCAAGAGAAGAACACAAGGTATCCAAGTAAATACAAAGTGTTGTCATTCCTCTTCAAGTGCAAGAGAAGAACACAAGGTATCCAAGTAGATACAAAGTGTTGTAGTTTTAGGTAGAAGCACTTGTAACATTTGTTACACTCTTGATTGTATCATAGCATACATCAAGATCATTTTTCTTTTGAGAGTTTGTGAGGGAAGATCATTGTGATCTTATAGAGATATTGAATATCTCTAGTAGCCATTGGGCTAGTGTGTTGATCAAGTTGATCAAAGGTAGATAGGGTAGATTGAGTCAAGTGAGGGTTGATCATTGTGATCTTGTCTAGATCTTGGAGATCTCTTGAAGCTTGTGGGCTTGTGTGATTGATCAAGAAGATCAAGGGTAGATTGGGTAGATCGAGTCAAGTGGGAGTAGATCATTGTGATCTTGTCGAGATCTTGGAGATCTCTTAAAGCCATTGGGCTTGTGTGTATTAATCAAGTGGATCAAGGGTAGATCGGGTAGATCATGGTAGATTGGTGCTAGCTAAGATTAGCACTCGACATTTAGTTTAGTGTCGGAAATTGGATAAGCGACGTGTATGGTTTTCTCCACCTGAAGGGAGCTTGTTGATTAGTGAAGTAACTCTCGATTTGGGTACTCGGGGAGTGGAGTAGGGCGAAGAGGAGCTTCGTGACCGAACCACTATAAATCACCGTGTTTGGTTTGCGCCTTCTTACTTATCTCTTTACTTTCATTTCATTCTTTATCTCTTTATATTTATATTTGCATGACGTTTATGATTTTGTGGCTAGTTGCTTATGTTATGTTGATTAAGTATGTGTCATGGTTTGATTGTGCTTGTGTTGTAGTTTACTACATTCATCTCTAGATGTTATATGACCATAGTTGACACTTTTCATATTACGTCACACTTGATCGGGTGTTTGATACAAAAAGTTTTTAAGTTTTAAATGGAAACGTATTCACCCCCCCCATACGGTTTTCACACCGAGAGACATGCATAACTGGTTTTATATGTTGTGCTTATCTCAAAGTCTAAATGTATCTACTTCTGCATTTTTATTGAATAAGATCACTAGTTATGGAGTATCCGTTTGAAAGAATACCAAAAACATATTTCCCATTTTACTAGCCCTTGAAGTATAATTTTGTAAAAAATATTTGTCCAACACACTAATGCATAGTCAAATGTTTATTTTATTAGGGTTTGTTAACAGTAGTTGTAACTATTTAGCTTTAACAAAGTTAGTTAGAAGGAAAAAGTGATCAAGTATTTCCATGGAATCCAATGTACATTCTTTATCTCTCGTGGCCTTATTATTCTTGGTAATCATCAAATCATAAAAAAGAAGTTAAATGACAAAGACCGTCTTTATGATTTGGCCAAATTGCATGCGTAATTCTTAGAACTTTGATTGTACAGGAAAAGTTATGTGGAGAAATTTGGTGTGCAATTATCGTCATGGATGATATATACTTGCACACCCGAGTTCCATACAAAGACTATGCCTATACTCTAGATGTACTAAACCATTTCGCTACTTCTTTTATATTTTTAACAATTTTTAAAGCTAGCCACCCATCGAGCGTGTCTTAGAGGCTAGTTTGTGGATCCCAATACACGGATCTTGCTTGAGCTTGTTAGAAACTTTGTTGAACACCAAAGAGTATGCGGAATCTACTCTTTAATGTTTAGAAGACAATTAACAATATTAATGGAACAGTGAACTTTGTATGGACAGTAATAAGAACTATGATATAACCAAATCGATTCAATATTATTAAGCAAATAATACAAGTGATCTGAATATCACTAGGGTTTACAACCTTGAATCTTAAAAAAACATATATCTTAAACATCTAACCTAGGACCTCCTTTAATAGACATAAGGAGTCCTTTACAAGATAACTATCAATATTCTAAATATCCAGAATATTCGTATAAGTCTAACTATATAAGATATACACAAAATATATTCTATACATATCTCCTTACACGTTTTCATAACCTTAGCAGTACCTTCTTCTTTCAGCAGACTCAGCAGTACAAAGTTTCTTCTGGCAGTACTAACTCAGTTAGTACTGGTAGTGTAATTTGCAGCAATTCCAACTTTGTCTTTGGCAGTACAAACTGTTAAGTGTTTTAATTCCCAACAATCCTCCCCTAAACTTATGATTTACCCTAAATCATCAAGTTTCTGAATTAAATATTTGTCTTGTGAGGATTCTTACAAACACTCTATCTTCTTTGTCTTCCAGCCTTCATCTTTCTTTCACATTGATTGTAAATCTGCTGAAGTAGCTGTCTGGCCATCTCTGATTCTTCATCAACTCTAAGTTTGACAGATAACATCACTGTGAGACTTCCTGAACTCAAAGAATATTCCTTTTCAACCGACATGTAGACATCAACTCCAGCTTTTATAGATACATGGTGTACACTACATGTATCATACAATCTCCATGTTGTACCAAGATTAAGAGATTGAAATTACCATAGCTTATCTTCTAGATTAGGTTCAAATTGCCTTTTCAATTCAACCCATAATTCTTTGTCTTTGTCTTCTGAAGGATCTTTCGAACTCAACTTCTCTTCAACCAAACTCCATAGCTTATCCAAATCCTCTCTATCAAATGCCTTAAGCATGTCTTCAAAATGCTTGTGAACTTTAGAATGTCCACCAACTCTTATGATCTTCCAAGCTTTCCCAAAGTTATCTGTATGAATTTCCCAGTCAATAATTGAATGTTTAGACTGCAATGGTTCTACATTCATGCATTCTGGAATAACTACCATCATTTGTTGAAGCTGGTCTTCTGTCAAATCTTCCTATTCTTTTTCTTTTTCTTCTTCAACTCTGTGCAATTCTTCATCAAGTCTTTGTCTTTTAGAAGATTCTGACTTCAAAGATGAACCAACTCTTTTAGCCCTTCTGCCCTCTTCATCTGCATCCATAGGAATGAAACTTTGTACCTTTTTGTAAGCAGTAAAGTACAATGCCTCAATTTCTTCATTTGATTTTCCTTTCAGTTGACTAGCAGTCTAACCTTCTTGATGCTTTAAGTACTCCTTCATGTGTTTTATGAGTTGAGCTTTTGTTGGAGGTTTCTTCCTAGCATCCATCTTTTTACTCTGACTTTTCCTAATTATTTCCAGCAGATCATTTAAAGCTTCCTCTCTTTCTGCTTCAGGAACAACTGCCCTTTCTGATTCATAAATACTCAGAGCTAATAGTGCATCTTCTTGCTCTTGTGCCATCCTCATTGCTTCATCATCAAGAAATGCTTGAGCTAATTCTTCATTTAAACTTTCTTCTCTGGAAATCCGTTGTTCTTCTAAAAACTTTGCAATGGATTGCTCTTTATCAAATCTGGCTTGTTCTTCAGCTTGTACTTGCTGTGCAACCTCTTTATCAAAGCTAATTTGAGCTAATATATTTCTCTTCACCTTCTTTGGTTGCTCAGGTTCAGTCATAATACCATTTCCCTTGTTTGATCTTCTTCTTGCATACACAGCAACACTAGCAGTACAAATTCCACTAGCAGTACCAATTTCTTCACCAACAATACTAACTCCTCTTCTAGCACTTGTAGCAGTATCTTCTTCTTGATCTTGTTGAACATCAAGGTTTACTGGCTCTGTATCTTGTTCATGAAGATCAACTGGTTCTGTAGCTTGTTGAATATCTTCAGTTGCTTGTTGAATGTCTTCTTCCATATCAAATTGCCTTTCATCACCCGTATCGATATTATCAAACCTCTTCTAAGCTTCTGCACCCCTGATTTTCCTCCCCTGTTTGGAAGAATATCCTAAATCATCATCATTGTCTGAACTATCTTCTGAGCTTAGGGACTCCACAGTCTGTGCCTTCCTCTTAGCTTTGAGTGACTTGACTTTGAGCTGCAACTGTTTCACCTTCTGAATCACCTTAGTATAAGCAGTACCATACAACTTCTTTGTCTCTTTAAGTTCTTTCTCCAGCACAGTCACCCTGTTTGTCAGTGTTGTACAAATAACCATCAATTCTTTAAGTGTTACACTACCCTCAGCACTTCCAGGTGTGTTACCTCCTGGGAGAGGTACATCATGGGGCATTGACTCAGTTTCAACCCTAGTTGGACTAGGTGGAGAAGCTGAGCCCCCATATTTTCCATGTGGCTGGGGATTCCATCACCAGTATCAAGTTCATGAGAGCTTGATGCATGGGATGTTGCCATGGATTGGGTCTTACTAATGATGACACTGTTCTGTCCAGCTACTAAGCCTGTGACAGTAGTGTCAGCCCTCACCACTCTGTCTGAGACAGTCTCATCTGCTACTTGAGTAAAAGTAGGAGAACTGGGCTGAGATACCTCAGTTTCCTGTCTGGGTGAACTCTTATAGGATGTGGAAGTTGGTTGTGAGGCTGATACAGAATTGGATGAAGTTGTGGGTGTGTGTTGGGACTCAACTGGGGTTGTTGAGCCTTCACCCTGTACCTGTGCAAGCATATCTTCAAATAAAGGTACTTCTACCCCATTATAACCTTTAGAAGCCATCCTCAAGTCACTGAAAAGTTTTTGTTGGAGGCATGGTGTTGGATAAATATTTTTGTGGGATAGAAGCAAACTTTTCCTTGCATTCAAAATCAGTTGTATAAACCTTGGATACATCAAAAATTTATATTTGTTATTCACATTTTTCACCATACCATCAAAAATTAGTTTAGAAAAATTGAAAGTCCTGTTTGTTGATAAGCATATGAGAGCAATGGCAATATTGCTACTGAATTGCTCCCATGAGGTTTTCTTAGGAATTAAGCAATGAAGGATAGTATGGATAAAAAATCTCCATTGTGGGTCAAAACAACCTTTTTAAAAAGTTAATATTTGAGCAGTTGTGTCATACCCCATTCTGGACATGGTTTGAAAAATTTCAGTCTTAGGCAAAACACTAATAACATTGTCATCTGCTAAATGGAGATGTCTCCTAACAGATGACTCAGTAACAACGATGTTTTGCCATCAGCTGTTGCTTATAACTCTTGTTCTCCATTTTCATCTATTTTAATAGTTGCAGTCTGCCAAAACTGTGTGATGAGAGAATGATAGATAGTAGGACTTACTGTCAAAGCATACCTGATGTGAGTAGAGTTGAGAAAGTCTACTATCTGATGGAAGTCATTGCTTCCCTCTGGTTTCTCCAAGAAAGCGACCATGTTATGTTTATCGACAAAAGCCAAATTCGCCATTATAAATGATAAACTTTTGATTAGATTGATGAGTTATGATCGTATATGAGTTAATTGAGTAATGAGTATAGCCAATTGAGATTTAAGTAGATAATGCTTAGGGTTTCGATTTGACCGACGTAATAAATCCTTTCCTTAGATTGAAGAAAGTGTATAAATTAGATAAAAGGTAAAAATTATCCAATTTAGGAAACCCTTAAGTAAGGTAATTGACCAAAATTTTCTCAATGGCTATAATAAAAAAAAATGGTTATGACTCAACAGAACAAACGGCTACCCAGCAGTACAAAGTTTTGCCTAGCAGTACTAACTTTTGGAAAAACTTTTACTCAGCAGTATAAACTCAATTTTCATTTAAAACAATACTGCATTCAAACTTTTTGAAAGGATTAAGTGTAAAAGAAGACACTTAATCTTTTTCGGTTGCATTTAACATCTGGTTGTGTGAGAACCAATATTTTCAGCATAAATGCTGCCTGTGATCAGATAAACTCATTCAAAGAGCTTTCTTGACAGGGTTTCTAGCTCGTGGCAGGTGTTGCCTCTAACACAAATGTGGAACGATTTGTTTGTTTGATTTGAGATATTTATGTATTGAATGTGTTTAGCATGCGGAATCTACTACAACACACTTTAAAAGAACACAAGGTGGTGAGTTTATGTAAACGTAAGTATGCAATGAACAAAGAACACAACTTAGGTTAACACAAAACGATTCAATATTATTGATGAAATAATACAAATGATCTAAGTATCACCGGGATTACAAAGTAATCTTGAATCTAAAATTGTAAAAGGATTTGTGAGTTTGAGTAACTAAGTTACTTGAGAGATAGTTCGGTTTTGGTTAATGGTTGAAGAAATGCATGCATGAAGTGGTGACTAAGATATCCTTTTATAAGATAAGGATATCTTATTACAAGATTGTCAAGTGGTTGAATATAAAACTATACTTTGACTATATTGGCGCCTACAATTAAATACAACTACCAATGTACAACTCTGCCATATTCTTCTGTGAACCACAGAGGACTAAACTACTTCTACATAACGTATAACAATGTACAAAGACTAATAATTCAACTAAATATCTATTACAAAATATCTAATCGACTTGACATAAGTTTGGCAGGCTCTTCATCAACTAGCAGTACCTTCTACCCAGAAGGTACTGGTAGAACATCTTCATACACTTCAAAATCAACTAGCAGGCTCTTTAACATCTTTGGCAGGCTCTTTGACTTGAACATTTTATTCCCAACAATCCTCCCCTAAACTTGTTATTTCCATTAAAATACACAAGTTTCTGATGAATAAAATACATACCTTGAGGATTTGAGGGAACTCTTCCAAAAACCTTCACTCTCTGTTCTTCCTTTTTCTTTCATATTGCTCAGATATGCTCCTCAGCAAACTCTGAACAATTTCTGAATTCTCTTCATCTTTGTCACACCTTAATCTCTTAGAGATCATAGTTTTAAGCACTTCATAACTAAGTGGATACTCTTTCTCAGCCAACATAAAGAGTTCTATCCCACTCTGTGTGTAAAGATGATGAATATTGCTATGGCTTAGAAATTCCCAAGTTGTTGAAGGATCATAATAGGGAAATTTCCAATGAACATCTTTGGGTTCAGGATCAAACATCCTATTGAATTCTACCCATAGTTCCTGTTCCTTAGCATCTGAACTAGAAGTTGTGTCTAGCCTAATCTGCACTAGATTCCACAATTCTTCCAAGTCTGCTCTGTCACATGCTCTAACTAAATTTTCAAAATTCTTAAAGATAACAAACTGTCCTCCAACCCTTGTTATTTTCCATGATTTTCCTAATCTATCATGGTTGATCTCCCAATCAATAATAGGTCGTCTACAGCTAATTGGATCAGCATGTATGATAGTAGGCAAAGTAATCAACATTTTACTTACTTGCTCTGTGTCCAATTTTGCTACTTCTTTCTTCTGAGCATCCTTCTTCTTCTTCATTGAGGGGTGTACATCAGATGGAACTTTATAGTAAAGACTTTTGTAGGCTTGAAGATACAAGAAGAAGATTTCATCAGCAGATTTCTTCTTTAGTTGATAATCAGTCCAATTTGCCTGATTTTTCAGAAATCTCTTCATAAAAATTACTTGATCTTTCTTAGCTTGGCCCACCTTAAAACCACTTTTCTGACTTTCCTACATCTTTTCAAAAATGTCAGCCAAAGCTGCTTCTTTATACTTCTTGTTGATGAAAGATTCAAGTGCTTCTGTTTTCTCATCAGAATTGAGATTCTTGTCATTTACTATAATTGCTGCTTGTCCTCTCACAATTAGATCATTATTGATAATCCATAGCATCTGTGCATCAAAGGTTTCTTGAGCAATTTGAGTATCAAGAAGAGTCTGAGCAGCATCTTCAGCATCTTTCTGCTCTTTCAATTTTGCAAGCATTCTTGAAGCTTCAAGTGCTTTTAGCTCTTCTTCATGAACCCTTTTGGCCTCTTCTTCTCCTAAAGCCATCTGAATTTGCTGTGTTCTCTTCAACTTCTTGGACTTTGGCTCATCTTCAATCATAATACTTTTGCCCTTATCCTTTGGAGTTGGTACTTGAGATGGAGCAGAAGATTGCTCATCAGCAGCAAAAATCCTCCCCTGAACAAACACATTTCCTTGAGGCTCTAAATCCCTCTTTCTCTTGTACACTTTCTCAGCAGACCCTTTGTACCCCATAGCCAATAGCCTTTCTATCCTAGCAGGCTCTTGTTCTGGCCTAGCAGGCTCTTGCCCTGCACCAGCAGGCTCTTCATCATAAACTTGAGTTCCATCATGGAATTCAAATTGAGCCTCCTCTTTATCTTCAGAAGTATCCATCCTCCCCTTTTTGGAAGAGAGACCTATCCTATCAGCATCTGACTGTGAAGAACTAGATAAAACAACCTTTGCAGACTTTTTACCCTTTAGCTTCTTCACTTCACCCTCCAATTTCTTTACCCTCTTGACTAATTTGATGTTGATCTCAGAAAACTTCTTGCTTTGACTTTTAAGAGCTTCTTCTAAGAACTTCACCTTGCCTTTTAGTTCTTGCATTGTCTGAGGTGATTGGGTTTGTGATACATGATGTGATGATGTTGGTGGTGTTGCTGATGGTACTAGAGATGGTATTGGTGATGTTTGATGTGTTGGTGAGATGTAACCATGTGAAGAACTAGATGATTGTGTTTCTGCTGATGGTGTTGGTTCTTCTTGGTGTTGTGGTAACATTTCATCAAATAGTGGTATATCTTCCCCTCTAAAACCAATTCTCATATTTGAAAATACTTTGTGAGAAAGTTTTGGTGTTTCATAAATTGAGTCTGTGGGAAGTAACAAATGTTTTATTTTTCCAATGATGCACCCAATAAATCTTGGATACATCAAAAACTTTGTTTCACTTTTCACATTTTTAATCAATCCTTCAAAAATATGTTTAGAAAAATTGTATTTTCTATTTGTAGCTAAGCAAATGAGAGCAGAAGCCATGTTTCCACTAAATTGCTCCCAAGAGGTTTTCTTCTGGCTCAAACAGTGAAGGATTGTGTGAATCAAAAATCTCCATTGTGGAGTAAGATGCTTTTTCAGAAAAGTGAGTTTGTTAGACTCAGCATGATACCCCATTCTTTGTAAATTTTCAAAAATCTCAGTATCTGGCAACTGACTAATACCATCAGAATCATCCAAATGAAGATGTCTTCTTATGGATGACTCAGTAAGAGTCAAATGTTTACCATCCACTTTGGCCTTAATTCTTTGTTCCCCATTTTCAGAAGTTTTAATTTTAGCAGATTGCCAAAATTGTAAAATTTGAGTTTCATAAATAGTGGGATTGACTAGTAAAGCAAACCTAATATAGGAGTTATTTAAAAAGTCCACTACTTGATGAAATGAGGCATTATCCTCTGACTTCTCCAAAAATGCTAATTGATTGTGACGTTGGACAAAGTTTAGAACAACTGTGGAAGCCATAATGAAAATTTTGAATATAATGGTGGGATTTGTTGGTAGTACTGGTAGAAGATGAAAGGTGTATGTGAATTATGATAATGACTGATGAAAGAAGATATGAGAGAATTACTTTTAACCGACAATAAGAAAGATTATAATAAGTGAATGAAAAGGCGGTTAAAAAGATCTTTTATATGTGAAATATAATATAATATAATCATCAGTAATTTACATAACTACCCCAACGGCTAATTTTAACTACCAGGCCAAACGGCTAAAACTTT
This sequence comes from Artemisia tridentata subsp. tridentata, assembly GCA_021014915.2. Taxonomy (NCBI): domain Eukaryota; kingdom Viridiplantae; phylum Streptophyta; class Magnoliopsida; order Asterales; family Asteraceae; genus Artemisia; species Artemisia tridentata. The sequence goes on along the minus strand of CP139505.1, from coordinate 278,497,302 downwards.
TTCTGACAGGCTCAACGGCTATCTAGCAGTACCATTTTACTCTAGCAGTACCAATTTACTATAGCAGTACCTTTGAAAGTTTTATAAAAATCCCTTATAGTTTTTAGCAAACTACTAGCTATCAACGGATTTGAGTTGTCTTTACCAAAAGCCGTTTGCTTAAGGACTAGCTAACTATTTACAATTAAGTATGGTTAGTTAACAACCATATAGTTTTTGGTAAACTATCAACCATCAACGGATTTGATTTGTCTTTACCAAAAGCCGTTTGCTTAAGGACTAGCCAACTCTTAAGTTTGTAAAAACTTGGTGAGCTGAATACCAAAAGCCATGATGGCCCAAAGATGGTGCAATTTCCTTGGATGGAGGAAATTAAAAAGGCAATGATGCTGTGTATCTTGGATGATTGGTTCAACAAGTGAAATCATCTAATGTCATGCCTTTGAGTTGAAACTTTCCTTAGTTTGATCTAGATAGAACTTTCTCCTTGAGAAATGCTTCATCCCTTCTAGATATGTGATCTAACTCTATCTTTTTTTCAACCTCTGCATCATCTTGTATGCTCTTGTCTTTTCTTTCATAAATTGGTTTCTCTTCCATTATGAGCTATCATATCCTCCCCTGAGATGGTTATATCTCCTGAGATTAATATAATATTGGCTGTCCCTTTTGGTTTGAAAGATATCTTGTTTTGTTATCAACCTGAAATGTGTTAGTTGCAAATCAAAAGAACAAAGTGCAAAGCACTTGATCTATAGTATTTTGAACATTCAAGCATCAATATGAACAAAACATAGGAATTTTATATCAGCAGGACCAATTTTGAATAGACAGTACCTTTGACTAACTAGCAGTACCATGTTTAAAAGCCAATACCAGTTAATTTTATGAACAAAAACACATGTTTTTCAAAGATTTATCATTCCAATACCTCCTACAAGATATTTGAATCTACCTAAATCAAAAGCTTTGGTGAGAAGGTCTGCATAATTCTTTTCAGAATCAATTTTAACAACTTGAATTAACCTTTTCTCATTGCAATCCCTTATGAAATGGTGTCTGATTTCAATGTGTTTTGTTTTTGAGTGTTGAACTGGGTTTTTAATGATACATATTGTACTGCTATTGTCAATATAAATAATGGTGTTAAGAAAATTGTACCCATAGTCAAGCATTTAATTTTGGATCCAAAGAACTTGCCCACAACAACTTGCACCAGCAACATATTCTGCTTCAGTTGTAGAATTGGCCACCATTGTTTGTTTCTTGCATTTCCAAGAGATTAGTCTGCAACCAAGAAATTGACATCCACCAGTTGTGGATTTTCTGTCTAGAGTTGCACCAGCATAGTCACTATCCGAATAAGCCACCAATTCAAAAGATGATTCCCTTGGATACCAAAGACCCAACCTAGGTTGACCCTTAAGATATCTAAAGATTCTTTTGACTGCTGTGAGATGAGAGATTTTGGGTTGTATTTGAAACCTTGCACACACACATACTGAGAACATGATATCTGGTCTTGATGATGTAAGATACATCAAAGACCCAATCATAGATCTATAATTGTTCAAATCCATATCTTCTCCTTCAGCATCCTTGAGTAGCCCTTTGTCTGGATCCATTGGTGTACTTGCAACCTTAGAATCAGCAAAATTAAATTTCCTTAGGATCTCTGCTACATACTTATCTTGGCTGATAAATATGCCTTCTTTGGATTGTTTCACTTGGAGACCCAAAAAGAAAGTAAGTTCCCCCATGGAACTCATTTCAAACTTACTATGCATAAGTTTTTCAAATTCTACACACAAGTCTTGGTTTGTTGATCCAAAGATTATGTCATCAACATAAATCTGCACTAGCAAGATGTCTTTCTTTGTTCTTTTGATGAACAAAGTTGGATCAATCCTGCCTCTTTGGAATCTACTTTCTAGTAGAAAACAAGCCAATGTTTCATACCATGCCCTAGGAGCTTGGTGTAGGCCATACAAAGCCTTGGTAACTTTATAAACCTTGTCTGGATACTCTGCATCAATGAAGCCTGGAGGTTGAGATACATATACTGGTTCTTCAATTTCACCATATAAAAATGCACTCTTAACATCCATTTGATAGACAGTGAAGCCTATGAATGAAGCATAGGCCAAGAAAAGCCTAATTGCTTCAAGTCTTGCAACTGGAGCAAACACTTCTTCATAATCTACCCCTTCTTCTTGAGTATATCCTTGTGCTACCAATCTAGCTTTGTTTCTGATCACTATACCCCTTTCATCTTTCTTGTTTCTGAACACCCATTTGGTTCCAATTGCCCTATGACCTTTGGGCAAATCAACCAATATCCAAACCTTCTGAATCTTGAATTGGAGAAGCTCTTCTTGCATTGCTTCCACCCAACTTGCATCATCTAAAGCTTTGTTTATGTTTTTGGGTTCAGCCTGAGATAGAAAACATGAAAACAGGCATATATTGGAAGTATCATTATTCTTTTCTTCATAAATAGAGGAGATAAACCCTTCTTCATCTGAAGACAAGAATTGAGATAAACCAACTTGAGATCTTGTTCTAACACCAGAATTTTGGCAGTACCATTTGGTCTAGCAAGACCTTTTGGTCTAGCAGGACCTTTGGTTTTTGGTGTCCAAATTTTTGTTTTGACCACAGATTTCTTTTGAATAGGACTATTCTCAACTTTTGGTACACATTTGAAAGTGTTTCTTGTACCCTTATCAGTTGGTTTTGTAATAACAAGCTTATGTTGTCTAACAGTATCTTTAACTTTTGTGGTGTTAGACTTAACAAAAAATTTTCTGGGGTGAGTAACATTTGTTTTAGACTTTGATTTACTCCCAGAAACCCATTTATTACAATAAGCATGAAGATGATTAAAGCTACCACAATAATAACAAGCCTTATTAAACATAACAAAGTCATCACCTAGTTGTTGTGACTTAAGGTTGTTCCAATTTCTTTGGCTTCCCCTAGGTTTGTTATTACATTTTTCACAACTTTCAACTGTTTTCAAAACAGCTTTAGTCTTAGCCTTAACTTCTACTCTCTTAGGACTGTTTGGTCCTACTTTGATTCCTTTGTTAGGAATAGTCTCATCTTCATCATCATCAGATACCCAATCCTCAATAATTAGGATATCTGGTCTCTTATCAGTGAGCACCTTGGAGAGTGAGGCATTCTTAGCACTCTCAGAAGGTTCACTTATCACTACAGGTTTAGCTAATGGTTTGTTAACAAATTCATGTAAACCTGATGCAGCAAGATCACTACCTTGGGGACAAGGAATTCCTCTATAAGGAGGTGGACATTTATTGTATCCTATCCCTGATTTTATTCTCTTATTCATCTGATTCTCAACTATGCTTCTAGTGCATTCAGAAGCAATTTCCAATTTGGTAACAGTCAGTTGAATATTATCTCTAGCCAATGTCACTTTTGTGCACTCAGTCCTTAACATTTCTATTTCTGAATCTTTCAAAAATATTTGTCTATTAAGAGCAGTTTTAGCATCAGTAAAGGTGAGTTCATTTTCTCTATAGTGAATGATTTGTTTTTCAAGCTTGGCCATACCACACTTATAATCAAATAATGTTTGTTGGGTTTTTCTGTGTTCTAATGTTTCTGTATCATAAGATTTTCTTATAAATTCTAATTCTTTAAGAAATTCACAATTATTAGAACATTTGATAGGTTGTACCTCAGGGGTGGAGAATGCCATCAAAGCCAATTCATCAGAAGTTGACTCATCTTCACCCATGAAACTCCAATCAAAGCCCATGCCATCAATAGCAACCATTGCTTTTGGCTCAACAACTTCAACAACCTTACTCTTGCTTTCAAAGCTTCCTTTCTTTTCAAAGCTTCCTTTATTCCTGTTGTCAAACCCTCTACCCTTGTCATCCTGCTTCTTAGGTCTTCTACACTCTCTAGAGTAGTGACCCTTCATGTGGCAGTTGTAACACTCCACTTTTGACTTATCATAGCCAGCAGGCTCATTTCCATTTATCATTATCTTCTTGCCAGTTCTCATCAACAACTTCTTGGCTCTAATGCTCAAAAGTAAAAGTTGCCACTTTATGTCCATCTCTTCAAGATCATCAGGATGAATCTCTTGAAGATCTTCAAATGTTAACACGGACCCATTGTGTTGAGATGTAAGAAAAGCACACCCAATTGTTTCATCTAAAATGGTTTTGGTACTACCAGAAGTACTAGCAGTACCAAAGGTTGTGTTGGTAGTACCTTCTTCTCTGCCACCTTTTTCTTCATTATCAACCTTTGAGATGCTTGGTGATGAAACAAAAGCCATATTTCATGAGCTTGACCCAGTAGTCTTCTTTACTTCATGCTCTACTATTTTGAAATTGTTGTAGAGATCATTAAGACTCATCTGGTCAATATCTGGCTTGTTCTTCCAGACAATGACATGCATAGACCATTCTGAAGGTAAACTCCTAAGAAATTTAGAGTTTAGATCTTCTTGAGTTATCATCACTTCATGGATGGCTAACTGACTTGAAAGCTTCTGAAGTCTATTGAACATACTATCCAAAGACACATTGGTTGTGGCTGTGAAGTTCTCAAATTGTTGTTTGAGAAGGGTTTTCTGTGTTTTCTTGGTAGCATCATTACCACCAAATCTAGCCACAATAGCTTCAAAAAGGGTTTTGGCATCTTTGTATTTGTTAAAGATCAAAAGTTGATCATTTGGAATAGTCATCAGTAACATACTCCTTGCTTTTAGATCATTTCTCTTCTGAACTTTTTCATCTGCATTTGATGGTTGGTCTTGTATTTGTGTTACAAGAGCATCATTTACTGTTGTAGTGGTGATTGAGGGTTTAAATGAGTTGCCCTGTTCAATGATCTCCCAAAGTGCATAGTCCTGCACTTGAAAGTATTGTTCTACCCTTAGTCGCCACATTTCAAACTCATTTTGCTTAAGTAATGGAAGTTTAGCTGCAACATTTGTTTGAATATGTTCAACATCCATTGTTCTTTTAAATTAGTAAATATCAAGCCTAGCTCTGATACCACTTGTGGAACGATTTGTTTGTTTGATTTGAGATATTTATGTATTGAATGTGTTTAGCATGCGGAATCTACTACAACACACTTTAAAAGAACACAAGGTGGTGAGTTTATGTAAACGTAAGTATGCAATGAACAAAGAACACAACTTTGGTTAACACAAAACGATTCAATATTATTGATGAAATAATACGGATGATCTAAGTATCACCGGGATTACAAAGTAATCTTGAATCTAAAATTGTAAAAGGATTTGTGAGTTTGAGTAACTAAGTTACTTGAGAGATAGTTCGGTTTTGGTTAATGGTTGCAGAAATGCATGCATGAAGTGGTGACTAAGATATCCTTTCATAAGATAAGGATATCTTATTACAAGATTGTCAAGTGGTTGAATATAAAACTATACTTTGACTATATTGGCGCCTACAATTAAATACAACTACCAATGTACAACTCTGCCATATTCTTCTGTGAACCACAGAGGACTAAACTACTTCTACATAACGTATAACAATGTACAAAGACTAATAATTCAACTAAATATCTATTACAAAATATCTAATCGACTTGACATAAGTTTGGCAGGCTCTTCATCAACTAGCAGTACCTTCTACCCAGAAGGTACTGGTAGAACATCTTCATACACTTCAAAATCAACTAGCAGGCTCTTTAACATCTTTGGCAGGCTCTTTGACTTGAACATTTTATTCCCAACAAATGTGTTAGATTCACTTTTGCTCGTTGTTCTCTATACCAGATGTCCTTAGACTAACACACTATCAAATGATAGAATGGTATAGAGTGAGTTAGCTCAGTTACTATCTGACTAACTATGACCATCAATTCATGTTCAATTATACCACCAAATAAGCATAAATTGATTTCAAGAATAAGATTTTAAGGAACCTCCCAACTCAGGTGTACAACCTTTGTCAAGTAATCCCCAAATCCTCTTCTATCATGGATCAATTATGACAGCAATCCATCCACCACTTTAGCTTCTCACACATCATAAACTCCAATCATACTGCTTTCTCTTCCTGCAAATGTTAGTCCAAAACCAAGAAAACATAAACCAAAGCATTTTCTATATAACAATATAAAATTTGACTAACAGTATAAACTTAGCAGTACTAATTTGGACTAACAGTACAAACTTTGTACCACCAGTACAAACTCAACTGTCTAACAATTAACGGTACAAATCCTTTAAAACTTTACAAAGACACTTAGAGATTAAAACTTTATAGATTAAGCATTCCAATACTTGCCACCAAGTACTGAAATCTTCCAACATCAAGACCTTTTGTAGGTAAGTCAGCCCAATTATTATCTGTGTGAATTTTAACAACTTGAATTAACTTTTTCTCATTACAATCTCTTATAAAATGATGTCTAATCTCTATGTGTTTTTTTTTAGAATGTTGAACAGGATTTCTAATAATGCAAAGAGTACTGTTATTGTCAATATTTATCATGGTATTCATAAAATTATACCCATAGTCCAGCATCTGATTCTGAATCCAGAGTACATGTCCACAGCAACTAGCATCAGCTACATATTCAGCCTCAGTTGTAGAAGTAGCCACCATAGTCTGCTTTTTGCATTGCCATGATATCAACCTGCAACCTAGGAATTGACAACCACCTGTTGTTGACTTCCTATCTAAACTTGCACCAGCATAGTCACTGTCACTGTAAGCCACCAGATCAAATGGAGACTCCCTAGGATACCAAAGACCCAATTTGGGTTGGCCTTTTAGGTACCTAAAGATCCTCTTCACTGCATGTAAGTGTGAAGTCTTAGGAGTAACTTGAAATCTGGCACATGCACATACAGCAAACATAATATCTGGTCTAGATGATGTAAGATACATCAATGACCCAATCATTGATCTATAAAGAGTAATATCAAAATCATCACCATCTGAATCTTTGAGCAAGGGTTTTTCTGGATCAAAAGGAGTACTAGCTGATAACGCTCAAAATGAACATGTTTTTAGTCGCGTTATTGTTAGATTTGTGCATCATATTTGGTTATATTTGTGTATATTTGTTACTAAATCATGAAAAAGTGTATATGCAAGTAAATATAGCCAAGTACATGAAAAGATGATAAAAAGATGAAGAAATGAGGAGATTATGCACATTTAAAGAATCACGAGAAAGAAACCACACAAGAATTCAAGGATTTGATAAAGTCAAGGATTTCTATGCTTACATATCAAGAAAAGATCAAGTTCTATGGAGGGAATTAGTGGCACAACAAAGGATCAAGCACGTAACGAGAAAAGGAAGAAGAAAAATATTATTTGAATGGCCCATCCGATCGGATGGTGCCCGCATCCGATTCGGATGGGGAAACTTGGATTTACCGAGAGCTCCAACCGATCGGATGGACCTTAATACCGATCGGTTGGAGGAAGCTGAAGTTACAAAAATGCATTTAATGACGAATTTAAGCCCCATAATCATGGTGGCTTATCATTTCTCGGCTAGTAACTGATTTGAGACGTTTTTGCTTGAGGGATAAGGGTTCCTTCACTTATTTAAAGGACCCTTAGCTAATTTACAATGTGTGACAAACCAAAAACCTAGTAAGGCTTACACCAAGTCTTGCTAAACTTATTATCATTGCCCGAAAGCTTGTAGTTGTTGTGAAAACGTCCAGGGAATCTTGAGTTCAAGTCTCAAGAGTTGTGTCCAAGTGTGGAGTTGTTTACGTGTGATCATAGGCGATTGGAGGAGAGTGGTTGCTATAGTTCCACAATTCTAGTTCTTGTAATTTCACAAATAGGTATTTCTTGTTTGGGTTATTATGAACTACTTTTACTTTAAGATGAATGAAAGTATGGTTGATTACTTGTGTTTGAATATGATTATTATGGAGTGATTTTGGTTATACTTGTGTGTATGATGTGATAAGTGTTGGAGTATTCTTATTTCATAGTGATGCATGAAATCATATCTTGTTTTATGAGTTTGTTGAAATAAAATCTAATCTTGCTTAATTAGTTGGTAAAAACAGTTTTAAAGATTAACAAAGGCCGAAAGGATTTTCTTTATGTTTTTATGCCAAAAAGTTAGTGCACGAATTAGTATGGATTATGGTGTGTGACAAGCATCATATTAACTCATTAAAATGGATTTGGAAACGATTTCATCACGAGAAAAGGCCGAAAGGATTCGTAGGAATTCTTAAAATAAGAAATGATTTTCAAACAACAAAGAGTCTAATAGAATTATCGCACTAGTTAACAAAGGCCGAAAGGAATTAACTAGGAGATTGAATTCTTAGAGATGATTTCTCATGATAAAAACCATTGATTGTGAATCACTCAATTTTAAGTTGTGCATCATTACAAGTTACACCCAACTTGTTAGATTACTCTATACAATTATCATGGAACTACACACAAGTATATTTGTTTTTGATTGATTGATTTTGTTTACCTTAGCATTTACACCAAAAAGGATTGACAATATTTTTTGACAAAACTTATTTTGCAAACCCAAACCACAATTCCCTTGGGACGATCTCAACTTACCCACCTTTACTACTACGGACGAGTATACTTGCTCGTATGTATTGATTAAAGATTCGGATAAATTGATTTTATAAAAATTTAAAACTTGCACTACACACGACACATCAAGTTTTTGGCGCCGCTGCCGGGGAATTGTTTAAATTAGTTGGTAGATTGGTTTGCTAGTTTGTAAGTTTTTAGAAAAAAAAAAAAAATTGGTTCGGAGCCAACCGGACCGGATGGATTTCCATCCGATCGGTTGGCGGCCACGGTAAAGTTTTTTTTTTTTTTATAGATTTCAGTGTTAATTTTCAATTATTATGTTTATTTAATGTTAAGGTTAATGTGTTTAAGTGTTAGAGTAAATAAGTAAATTAAATAGAGTAATTACAATAGTTTTTTTTTACATGCCTTTAATGTTTTTTTTAATGCTTTTAATTAGTAGAGTTAATTTTAGCCTTAATGATTGGTAGCATAAGTGGTTTTAATTAATTATGTTAGTTAAGTAGTTTAAAGATTATTAAGTTAAGAGTAATTGTTGAGATTAATGGTTATTAATTATTAATTATGTGTTAATTGTCATATTTATTAGTTAGTTTAATTTTAATTTTAATTTTATTTTGTTTATTAAGGTTTTAATTTTGTCTTAAAAATAAAATAAATAAAAAATAAAAAATAATTTTTTTTTAGGAAATTCGATCTAACCGATCGGATGCCGCCCGCATCCGATTCGGTTGGGCAATCTTGAGTTTTAACGATTCAACCATCTGATCGGATGGGTTATAAAACCGATCGGATGGATGCCTCGGTAATTTTTTTTCCTGAACTTTTTAATTTTTAGTTGTTTAGAAGTTTTTATAGTAAGAAGTTGATGTTTGTTTGCTTTGATTTGATATTTTGATATGTTTCAATTATAACTAACCCTCACGCTAATAGTTTGGATTTCTTTGGTTTTTGTGGTTATGTTATAGTTATTGATTCAATAGAATGGAAAGTTTAAGCGGAATTTCGGAATACTTGAGAAATTTGGAAGAAATTTTGAAAGATTCGGGTGATTCATTGGAAAGTTTGGGAAATATTTTGGAAGAAGCAAAGGTTGATTTGGAAAGACAAGAAGAAGTTGGAGAAAGTCATGTTAATTCACCTAAGGAGAAAAGAGTTGTTGTGTTTACACAAGCACCACGTAAGGAGTTTGATGTACCATTCATGAGGTATTCTACACCTTGTAGAGTGGAAGGTATTAAAGCTTGGGATGCTCAGCTTAATATGGAGTATGGAGACAACTATATTACAGAAGAAATGCTTGGTAAGCTTGGTTTTGTTAGGCTTGACTATGAAGATTATGGAAGAAAGATAGTGAGAGATGTGAATGTTAATATTCATGGTCATGTGTTCAAAGTTGATTTTGTTGTTTTGGAATATGGTAACGCGGATGAACCAGAAGTTGTGTCTGGTAGAGATTTTATGGTTAAGACTAAATGTAGGATTGATTTTGCATTGGGAGAGATGAGGATAGATGTTGACGATTTGGAAGAAGAAAAGGTAGGAAAGGGAGAAATTGTTAAAATGGGCAAAGAAATAGAAGTAAAACACCACTTAACAAACTTACCCAACCCTCCACCCCTAAGAATGAGAGTTCTTCATCTAATTCACCACCAAAAACACCACAAATAGTTAAACCATTAACCCAAGAGCAAAAGGAAGCAATTCTAGAAAATTTGGAAACAAAGTTTAAGGAGCTTATGGAGGAGAAGTCGGTTATTGAAGTGTTGAATAATTACATGACTTATCGTAAGAAGTTGGATGCAGTTATGATGGCAACAGCTAGGTTGGAAGATAAGAATTTTGATGAGATTGGAAGAGATAGGATAGTTGAGAATGGGTTGCCTAAAAAGGAGAGCGATCCAGGAAATTTTGTGTTATCTATTAAAGTGAATGGGACAGATGCGATGTATGCATTGGCTAACACGGGAGCAAGTGTGAATGTAATGCCGTATCATTTGTATAAAAGATTAGGACTTGGTAATCCTCAACCAAACCAATATAATCTTACTATGGTTGATAATTCACGAGCAAAAGCGATGAGAGAAGTAAAGAATGTTAGAGTTCAAGTAGGATATCAAGCTTTCTTGGCCGATTTTCTTGTGCTTAATATTCCGGTGGATAAGGAGTTACCATTGTTGTTAGGAAGAACATTTTTGAGAACTTGTGGAGCTATTATAGATATGGGTAGAGGTACTATGACTATTAGTGATGGAATCTTGAAGCATACATATTACCCGAAGCCTAGAGGCAAGATTGTTAAAGAAGTTCATGGTGAAGAAGAAGAAGAAGAAAACCATTTGGGATGTTTTGAAGTAGGTAGAGATGAAGAAGGGAGGCCTAAATATGGGCCGGTTGTCCCAAGTTACTTTGATATTGAAGATGAGATGGAAAGAGCTCTAGCGATGGAGGTTTTCTATAATCCGTTTAAGAATGTTTTTGTGTTTAACAAATTGACAGATTTTCTTGGATCTTTACCGGTCCAATTGAAGAATTTGGAATGGGGACCTGAAGGAGCTAGTGTTTACAAGAAGGAGAAAGAAGATGGTGAATGGCATGTGAAGTTTGATATAGTTTGTCCGGATGGAAGGAACTTTACAAGGAAGTTTAAAATGCAAATGACTAACCGAAAGTTGTCCGGGAAGTTCCAAAATGAAGATATCTTGAGGCACGAATATTTTGAAGGATGAAAGACAAGAGTTTGAAGAATAAAAGCACAAAGCTTGTGCTAGTGTTTTGTTTGTTTTCTCTTTAATTTTTCTGCATTTTAGTAGTTTAATGTTTGCATTTAAGTTTAAGTTTGAGTTTAGACCTTTTTAATTGTCTTGGTTTATTAAGTTTATGAAGTTATGTTTTGAGTTTTAGAGTTAAGTTGTGTTTTAGTTGTTGAGATAGAATTGAAAAACAAGTTGGGAAGATTATGTAAAACCCAAAAATTCGGATTTCCATTTTTCGTAACTAATTTGAACTTTTACCCAAGTCTCGTAATAATTAAGTAGACACCTAAAACTATATGCTATGTTATGTTTATATATTAAATAAAGTTAACCTAGTAGTATGCCTAAATATAAGTTCATTACGAATTTAAAACGTTCTAACTAACTACAAATCAATCACACGTTTTGGCCATGTTCCAAATGTCTCATTCTCATGTAAGAGATACCCAAATCCACAAATATAGTCCATAATTCATGCACATGATAGACACAAATTAAAACACAATAATATCAAAATTATAACTTGCCCTCATTGACCAAAAACGCTCCCCTATTTCCCCTATTATTCACACGTCAAACATACACAATTAAATCACACTTATTACCTTCCTTAATCACCATTCACACGCTCCTCTTAAATATTATACATATCTTTTTATCCCATTCATTCGACTAGCATTCACAAGTCAATATTATACAATTAATGGCAGGATCACCTTCCATATTTGCAATACACGCTCCATTCCCCCTATACCTATAATACAGCCTTTTCTCCCTCTTTTTCATTTACACAACATAAAAAGAAAACAAGGCTACTGGTTGCTCCTCCAAAGAAGAGGTTGAAGGTCGTTGACGTGGTATTCCATTCGGGGTTAAGAGTTTTCCAAGACCGGGTGTGGTTAAATTTGTGGTGTGGTCCTTGCTCTTTTTCCTTGTCTCGTTAACACCAGAGGTATCATCAAACCCATTTTTTTCAGTTGACATCAGGTTCATCATGCTTCTATACTTAAATGGTCTCATTAAAATAACTACATGAAATCATAAAATACATAGCGCCTATAAAAGAAAGACTATTTTGTCTAGTCATTATTGACTGTTGGGTGTCGATTATTGTGGCCTTTTGATGTCTCTATTCCAGCCCTATGTCGACCTAGGACTAAGTTTAAACGAGCCCTAATATCAACCTTTAATGACACATTAAATGACATTAAAGAAATAGAAACCCTAGGCGTGTACAAGCTTGAATGAAGGGTCTAATGTGGCTGTGATTTCATGTGAGTTTTGCATTCTAATGTGCCCTGTTAATCTTTGAAGCGTAGTCGGGAATGTGATCATGTTGTCTTGTGGGTATGTCTCACCTTGTATCTTTTGATTCAAATGGTTGAGTCTCGTTGATAACTGTTGGTCTAGTATGCAAGAGTTTTTGTAATGTATATATATAACACATAATCGTATATATATAAACACACATGATTACTTGTTAAATAAGGAGGGTCAAATGGAGTGTGTACAGCGATGTGTGTTGAGTTGGGTCTAGACACGTTTCAAACCCGCTTAGACGAAGGACCAAAGCTGGACTGGTTAAAAACATTTGAGTCGCGTTGCTTATCAAGGGTTAACGACTATGTTCGTGTTGTGTGGGTCGAGTGTGTTTGGTCTCGTTATTTCTTTGTGTGGGTAGCGGGTTGTGTCGACTGGTGTGAATAAACCCAGATTCATGTTGTCTAGTCGCTTATTGAATGGTGTTGTTTATTTCGAGTTCGACATCGGGTCTCGGTATCACCCTATGTTGATCGATCTTTATATAGAGAAGAAGATCGTATGATTAAACTGTTCTTATCAAGATAAAATGAAGCTGTTTCTTTGACTTTACGACTTCGAAAGCTAAAAGTAAAAGAAGCTTGTTTCTTTCTTATACGTAATCAAAAAAATAAAAATAAAGAATTGCATGTGTAGTATTATGGCCTAAAAAAAACTAATTTGACAAACCTAACCCTAAACAATGATAAAAATTACATTTTAGACCTTAGATTTTGCCGTATTAACACTTTAAGCCCTAAACTATGATAATTGTCATATTTGATCTTTAAGTTAATCTATTATCATTTAAGCATAACTAATTAATGGATTATACCTTAAACTTTCTAGAATGAAAAGATACAAAAATTGGAAATTACTAAAAATGGAAGGAAACTCTAAATGAATATAATAAATGAACTGATAAATAATAATTGATTCATAATTCATGTAGATTCTCTGAAGAAGGAGTGATTCCCGTCTCCGTGTTCATTTCTTTTCGTTTTCTTCGCTTGCTAAGGTACAGATATTCTGAGCTTCCTTATAAGGTTTCTCATGATCTCTTTCATTTTCTGATCCGTTAGTTTCTGAACTGATGCCATTGCTATGATTCCCTTTGCTCGAACCTTCTCTGTTGATCCCATCTGATATGACCTCTGTTATGAACCTATGTTATGAAAACCTTTTTAATTATACTATGGAAATGTTATGAGAAAAACCATTTTAAAAGATGTTTATAAATGATGCGAAACTACTTTTATATAAAATGTTACTAACTTTTATGAAAACTATATTTCGAAGACTATCTTTATAAAAACCGTTTTGAAAGATTATTTTTATGAAAACCACTTTAAAGGATCGTTTTATGAAAATCATGAATAAAGGATTGTTTAAAATGGACTTTTGATAGAAACTTTTGAAATGAACTTTTGATCTGAACCTTGACTTGATTACTTAATATGAACCTTGATTTGGTAAACTCTGATTTGGACCTTTGGCATTACATCTGATATATCTGTTATGAACTCATTTGATATGGACCTTTTGATATGACACTCTGATTTGATATGATATCTGACTCTTAGTTTGATACCCGAGCCAAAATCTGTGACCCTAGGCATGGGGGTTCCATGTCCATGTCATTGATGCACCAATGGCATGACTCTAGTGTGGTTGAGTGATGTTCCACACCGTCCCCTTATCTGTTATCTGATATGCGCATTATATTATTTTGGCCACTATTTGTCTGCGGGGGCGTATGGATGCATCCTAGATCTGATCTGTTTAGTGGATTTAACATGATTTGATATGATTTGTCTGGTGACTGGTGCTTGTGTGCAATACACGCCTTTCACATATATCTGGGAGCTAGCTACTCCATTTGAAGAATGAGGACACCCCTCATATTATCTGATTATCTGAGAGGTCTCCCCTCTATATGATTTGAAGATTTATGGTTACTATATGATATGATCTGTTTCTGGGCTCGTGGTGGATTACTATCCCTTTTCTCTTTCCTTTATACTTATTCTTTGACTTATCCCTTGAACCATATTATATCTGTTTGACCTTTGTTTCTGTTATTCGGTACTATCCTCTATTACTGTTTGTTATCGTTATATTTGTTCACTGAGCTCTCGTAGCTCAGCCATATTTCTTTTCTTGCGGCAGGTTTTAGTAGGAAGTTGGGAATGAGTGGAGAGTACCTTTGGACTTAGAAGACTTAATAGCGATTCTGGATTTAAAAATGACTAGAAGTTATGGTTATTTCGGAATTAGTATTTATTGGAAGTTCATATGTAACTTTGTAGTATCTGTATTTCATTTGTAACCTTTGAGAATTCTTGTATTACTATAGATGTATGCTTTGTTTTGATCTGATATAAAACCATTATTGTGATATCTTTACCCTTGTCGGGTTGGGGTGTTACAGAATAAGTGTGTTGAAGTATTTTTATGCTTAAAAGAAGTATTTTTGAAGAGTAAAACACTTCTCATTTTGCTCTAACAAGTGTGAGTAAGTGTTGACAAAAGAAAAGTGAAGTTTTTGCAAAAATTCAATCCGAATCAGTTGGATCAAATACTGATCGGATGGATTGAAATATATATACTCAAGATTTCAAAAATCTCAAAAAACACACACACACACTCAATCCACCAAACTTGGGGTTCAAAAATTCGACCATTAGAAGTCTATTAAGTGTTGCAGGAGTGTTGAAGAATCATCTATGGCACCTAAACAAGTAAGTAACATAATCAATTTGTCCTAATTAGACTTTGATTCGAATTTCTTGAATTAGGTCGAAATTTGGGTATTTTTGATATAGTTCGAATTGAGATGTAATTTTTGTGGAATAGATGGGTAAATGATTGAGGAATTCATTGAAAAAAGAATTAGATAGATTGATTAAGTTTTGAGGAAGAATTGATTGATTGAATTTTCGGATTAAAATGGGTCAAAACTTTAAATCGATTTGGATTGCAATTGATGATTTCCAGATGTTATTTAGTAGATGAGTAGTGATTCTAGGAAGATGCATTGTTGATTAGAACATCAATGGAAGAGATTTGATTTGATAGTGTTCATATGATCTAGGAAAAATTGAGAAATCATGCGAATAGGTTATGAACGTGTTTGGAGACGAGTGGGATATGTAGGAACCATGATAGTCGATCAAATGTGTTGATGCAAATAATGTTCTAAAAACGTTATTTATATCTTTCGATTACTTCACGTTTTGAGGATGACAAAATGTGAACTCACGTTACGTTAAAATTAACGTTAACAAGTTTTTAATCTGAAGATCCCGTTTCTACGAAAATCACTCTTGAACAAAGTTACAACTTGAACTAGTGATCAAAGAAGTGAATTTATGTTATGAAAATTCACATTTTAAATGGGACAAAACATTTTTTCAAAAATACACATGACAAATTATTTTTGAAATATTAAGAAATGTTTTAATGGAAAAATTAGTTTGAAAATCACAACAGCTATTTTCCCCCCCAAAATCAGCTCCAACCTTCCCCAAATAAGTTTTCACCTGAAAAGACAAAATTTGGAGCGTCCTAGTCTACCACGGCTCCACGGTTCCACTAAATTTAGTGGAGCCGTATGGTATTTAACGGAGCCGTCCGTACAGAATTTCTTTGTAACGTTCAGATTTTCTTTGCCTATAAATACCCACCTCTTTCACAGTTTTAGGCACCCTTCACACACAGAAAAATCCCTTAGCTAAATCCTCTCACACCTTTCACTTCTTAGGTTCATTTAGATTAGTTTTTCTTTGTTTCAAGAGTGATCCAATCATCCTTCAAGTGATCCTCTTCATACCTCTTCATTAGCAAGAGAAGAACACAAGTATCCAAGTTGATACAAAGTGTTGTCATCCCTCTTCATTAGCAAGAGAAGAACTCAAGTAATCAAGAAGATACTAGAGTTATAGTTGATAGGTTTTTGTAACACTTGTTACAACCTTGTTGTGTCTTAGCATACATCAAGTTTATTTTCTTTTTGTGAGTGAGAGTGAAGATCAAGTGTGATCTATAGAGATAGTGAACATCTCTTGAAGCCATTGGGCTTGTGTGATTGATCAAGAAGATCAAGGGTCATTAGGTTAGTGTTAGTTGAGTAGAGTGAAGTGAGTGTTGATCATTGTGATCGTGTTGAGATCTTGGTGATCTCTTGAAGCCATTGGGCTTGTGTGTTTGGTCACGTGGACCTTGGTAGATTGGTGCTAGCTAAGATTAGCACTCGACATCTAGCTTAGTGTCGGTAAAAGGATAAGCGACGTGTACGATTTTCTCCGCCTTAAGGGAGGTTGTTGACATAGTGCTTGAAACTCTCGAGTGTGGTACTCGGGGAGTGGAGTAGGGCGAAGAAGAGCTTCGTAGCCGAACCACTATAAATCCTCTATCTCGGTTTGATCTTTCCAACTCTACTCTTTACTTTTATTATTTATCATTAGTTAGAATAGTGTCTAGTTCATATTGGTGTTGATTGAATACATATAAGTGTTCGAATCAAAGTTTCCAATATCATAGTTTTAAAACAAGATTTTTAAAAGAAGTTTTTAAACCGGTAAACTATTCAACCCCCCTTCTAGTTTCCCACAATTGGTATCAGGAGCCATGTCAGTCAAGTTTTTAAAGTATATTGTATTTTAAAACTTGAATCGATCAATAGATTCCGACAAATATCTAGAAGGGAAATCTATGCAAAGACCACCACTTTTCGAAACCGATTGTTTTATATATTGGAAAACAAGATTCGAAACGTATGTGAAATCAAAAGACATTGATCTTGGGCATGTTATTACCGAGGGTGACTTTCAACCTATTCAAAAGAATTCGAAAACTAAAAAGGATGAAATAGTTTCTTATGATAAACAAAGTGATGAACTTAAAAGGAAATTAGCCAAAAATAATGAGGCTAAAATGATGATTTATAATGCTTTGCCTAAAAAGGAATTTGAAAGAATTTTTATGTGTAATAGGGCAAAAGACATTTGGAAAACTTTGTTAGTCACTCACCAAGGTAATAACCAAGTCAAAGAGAACAAGATAGATCTTCTTGTTCAACAATATGAACAATTCTCCATTTCGGAGGATGAGTCAAAAGATAATGCTTTTGCTAGATTTAATACTATTATCACTAGTCTTAAAGCTCTTGATGAAGGTTATTCTAGTAAGAATTATGTTAGGAAGTTTCTTAGAGCTCTACATCCTAAATGAAGAGCAAAGGTCACCGCCATAGAAGAGTCAAAGGACTTGGCGGCATTGTCACTCGATGAACTTATAGGAAACTTGAAAGTTCACGAGATGATAATTAAGAAAGACTCCGACATAGTCAAAGGCAAAGGCGAGAGAATTAGATCTCTAGCATTGAAAGCCAAGAAGGAGTCTAGTGATGAGGAATGTTCGAGTTCCGATAGTGAAGATGAGGAATATGCATTAGCAGTTAGGGATTTTAAAAAATTCTTTAGGAGAAGAGGTAGGTTCGTTAGGCAACCTCGTGATGAGAAGAAGACATCAAAAAAGAACCATGTTGAAAATAAAGGGACAAGTGATAGGAAATGCTTTAGATGCGGAGATCCTAATCATCTCATAGGAGAGTGTCCCAAGCCACCGAAAGTCAACAACCAACGAGCTCTCATAGGAGGCGCCTGGAGTGATAGCGGTGATGATGAAGAAAAGAAGCCCAAGGACGAAACATGTCTAATGGCTCATGCTTCAAATGAGGTACGTTACGACTACCCTGATTTCATAGATGATAATTCGTCAATAGATGTTAACAAACTAAATGACGAACATAATAATCTATGCAAAATTGTCTCAAAAATTTTAAGTAGAAACAAATTACTAAAATCAAAATTGCATGAACTAGAAGTGAAAATGTTAAAACTAAAGAGTCAAGTCAAAGGACTTGAAAGATATAAAGAATTAGACATAGGATGTGAGTCATGCATAAATCTTAAAGTAGAAAATGAAAAACTCAAGGAAAACACAATTAGAATTACTAGTTTTGAAAAGGAAACAGAAAATGCTTTGACAGATAAAACTAATCAAGCAAAATCTGTTAAAATCTCAAACTCTGTCAAAAGTCCAGACGGCACCACTAAAGGTACCAACGGCTCCATTAAAGTTAACGGAACCGTGGTACCGTCCGACTCTGGAGACAGAACTGAGTCAAATTTCAAAAATAAATCAAGTCCTAAACCAACTCACATTGTTGTTAATGGTACAAAGGTCTCTATTGCTAGTATAGAGGAAGTTAAACGATTCTACAAACCTATGTCAAAACCCAAACCTAGATTTGTAAAATCTGACGCTAGGTCTAAGACTCCTCCACCTAGAAAAACAAACACTCCAAAACCTCGGTTAAGAACTCCTCTACCGAGACGTAAATTTAGAAGACAAAGCTTTCCAAGTGACTATCCCGTTACTTGGAATGACCGTCAACTACAAAGTTACTTGCCATGGGAAATTTGCCCACCATTTCAACATCCTAACCACATGCAAATGATGCATGGGATGTTTAATGCTAACCACTTTGGACCCATGAGATATTGGGGACCAAATGTTTGAATGTTTATCTTATGCAATAGATATGCTTGGGAATCGACTTGGAGCCTGATGAATGGGTCAAGGATAGTGGATGCACTAACCACATGACGGGCAACCGAAGTCTATTCTCATCATACAAGGCATACAACGGAGGTAATGTCACTTTCGGTAGCAAACTTAAGGGCAACATTATTGGCAAAGGTACGATCACTCAAAACTCCCTCACTATTAGAAATGTTGAGCATGTAGATAACTTAGGATTTAATTTGCTTAGTATTAGTTAAATGGTAGATAATAAGTGTAGAGTTATATTCTCTGAAGAGGGTAGTGAGATCATTAAGGATGGTAAAACCATAGGCAAAGGAGTTAGGAGAAATGGCCTATTTGTTATGAAAATAGGAAATAAGCCTCAGGATAGGATATGCTTAGCAACCATAGATGATAACTCCACTCTATGGCATAGGAGATTAGGTCATGCCAATATGCGCTTGATACAATCATTGGCATCTAAGGAACTAGTTAGAGATCTACCTAAGATTAAGTTTGATCAACACTTTTGTGACGCTTGTAAAGTTGGAAAACAAGCTCATTCTAGTCACAAAGCTAAGAATATAGTCTCGACCTCTAGATGCTTAGAACTCCTTCATATGGACTTATTCGGTCCATCCGCCGTACGGAGCTACGGAGGAAACTACTACACCTTAGTAATAGTTGATGACTACTCTAGGTACACTTGGACTAGATTTCTTAAGAATAAGACTCAATCCTTTGAGGAATTCGAGGTTTTTAGTAAGAAAGTCCAAAATCAACTAGGATGTACAATAGTTTCCATTAGGACGGATCATGGTCGGGAATTTGATAATGAAGTGCAATTTAGAGTATATTGTGATGCTAATGGTATTACTCACAATTTCTCAGCTCCACGCACTCCACAATCAAATGGGGTAGTAGAGCGGAAAAATCGTACTCTACAAGAAATGAGTAGAACGATGTTGAATGAACAATCAATTTCGCAAAAGTTTTGGTGTAATGCGGTGGACACCTCAACTTACATACTTAATAGGATTTTAATTAGGCCTATCTTAGGAAAAACCCCATATGAAATCATGAAAGGTAGAAAACCTACTCTTGATTACTTTAGAGTGTTTGGAAGCAAGTGCTTCATACTAAACACTAAAGATTACCTCACCAAGTTTGACCCAAAGTCTTACGAAGGTGTCTTCCTAGGATACTCCCAAAACAGTAAAGCTTACATTGTCCTAAATAAGGAAACAATGAAAGTCGAAGAGTCACTCAACGTGACATTCGATGAAAGCCCTCCACCAACTAAGACATCACCCTTGGTGGATGATGACTTAGATGAGGAAGAAGCCGTTAAGGATAATGGCAAGAAAACCTTAGATGATGACATTGAGGATGAAATAGTTGAAATTGACGAAACTGTCAACATTAAGGAATCCAAGAACCATCCTATTGAAAATGTCATAGGAAACCTAAACCAAAGAACCCTTAGGTCACAAGCCCAAAACAAAAGTAATTTCTTTTGTTTTATATCAACCGTAGAACCTAAGAATGTCAGTGAAGCGATTAAGGATGAAAGTTGGATACTTGCCATGCAAGAGGAACTTAATCAATTCACTGCAAACCAAGTTTGGGAGTTGATATCTCCTCCTAGGAATCAAACCATCATAGGAACTAAGTGGGTGTTTAGGAATAAACTCGACGAAAATGGCGTCGTGACTAGGAATAAGGCAAGGTTGGTAGCACAAGGCTATAACCAACAAGAAGGAATAGATTATGATGAAACCTATGCACCCGTAGCTAGATTAGAATCTATTAGAATACTCCTTGCCTATGCGTGTGCCTTAGACTTTAAATTGTACCAAATGGACGTGAAAAGTGCATTCCTAAATGGTTATATCAACGAGGAGGTATATGTTGCACAACCTCTGGGATTCGTTGATTTCGAACATCCGAATCATGTTTATAAACTCAAGAAAGCACTCTATGGTCTTAAGCAAGCTCCCAAAGCTTGGTATGATAGACTGAAAGCATTCTTGATTGAACATGAATATACCATGGGAGTTGTTGATAACACACTTTTCACAAAGAAAAGAGATTCACATCTCATCATTGTTCAAATATATGTCGACGACATCATATTTAGCTCAACTTGTCCAGAACTGTGCAATGATTTTTCTAAGATCATGCATGACGAGTTTGAGATGAGCATGATGGGCGAATTAAATTTCTTCCTTGGTTTACAAATTAAGCAAATGGAAGATGGTATCTTCTTTAATCAATCTAAGTATAGTAAGGAAATGCTTAAGAAGTTTAGTTTAGAAGAGTCTAAGCCCATGAAAACTCCCATGTCCACGGAAATAAAACTCACGAAAGATGAAGAAGGTGAGTCCGTGGATAACACTAAGTATAGAGGTATGATAGGTAGTTTACTATACCTCACGGCAAGTAGGCCCGACATCATGTTTAGTGTCTGCCTTTGTGCTCGCTTCCAAGAGGATCCCAAAACCTCTCACCTTGAAGCGGTTAAGCGTATCTTCCGATACATTAAAGGCACTATACACTTGGGATTATTTTATCCTAAGGGGACCGGTATAGAAACTGTTGTCTATGCCGACTCTGATCATGCGGGAGATTACGTGGATCGAAAAAGCACGAGTGGCGTTTGTACCTTCATGGGTTGTTGTCTAACTTCTTGGTTCTCCAAGAAACAAACGGCTCTTGCCATCTCCACTACCGAAGCCGAGTACGTAAGCGCCGGAAAGGCATGTCAGCAAGCACTATGGATGAAACAAGCCCTTAACGACTATAGCATACACTTAGATGATGTTCCTATTATGTGTGACAATAAAGGTGCTATTGACTTGAGCAAAAACCCTGTCCAACACTCCCGTACTAAACACATTGAAATTCGCCAGCACTTCCTTCGCGATAATGTTCAGAAAGGAAATATTTCCATTGAGAAAGTTCCTTCTCAGGACAACATCGCTGACATACTAACCAAACCTCTCAAACGAGAATCCTTTAACTACCTCCGTCTAGGTCTAGGAATTATGGAACATATTCCATAAATCTCATGACTCTTGAAGTCATTCCGTGTGTCTCGTCTAGTCAAATTTAGGAACCCCTAGTCATAAGAATTTGTTAGGTACAAATTCTTTTCTCGCGTCATAAGATCTCACTAAAACAGCGAGACTTATTCGTCAAAAATCAAAATGGGACAGAAAACAGTCCCAACAGATCACGGCTCCACTAAATGTGGCACGACACCGTTAAATTTAACGGTACCGTGGAACCGTGCATCTGGAACATTCAGGATTTCAGTCCCCTTTTTCCACATTACTCATCACAAACCCTCTCAATCTCAGCAACTGCTGTCATAACCTAACCTCACAACCCAAAACTCAATTCCACCTCTTCAAGATCATATTCAAGACATTAATTTCAAGATCTTCAATCATTTTACCATTTTCTACATAAGTTGTAAGTTATCTTACTCTAATTTATTTCTAAATTTGAGTCTAGGGTTTGTTCATTGATGAAAATTGAATTGGGGATTTTCACCTTTTTCTAGGAATGTTTCAAAATTAGAAGTCATCAACACTAAAACACCCCAATTCCATCAATTTTAAAATCTCACAAGATTAGGATCATGAAATTGTTCTTTTTCATGCATTGTTGATGCAAACTAAAAACACTTTCTCATGCATTCATGATCTCACAAATATTATTCGAATTACATAATCAATATGTACTTTTCGACATATTTGTTTGAGCTAAAGTGAAATCAGGAGTGTTTGGGTAATCTCATTATTTTTCTTTTGAGTCGAGATTACCACACCTCCACATAGTCTGCATATAGGCACACACTAGGCACGTGTTGTATGCAACTGGTTTTTGTTCTAAAATTTTCTTAAAATTTTCTTATAGGACACAAAAATGTCTCATGAATATGATTTTGATCATCTCCTAACCGATACCTATACACCCAAAATCTCACGTGAACCCACTACACCCGGTAACCACATTCGTGCCTATGTCAATCTTGAAACCCGTCGGTTTCATGAAGGCCTTGTCGTTGATCCATCCCTAGTTTACCACCGGGACATCAACACTTCCTTTAGAGCTATAGGATTCGATTGTCTACTCCACATTAACGAGTACATTTGTCCTCGCTTTGTGTTGGAGTTCTTCCGAAAAGTTGAACTCGTACGTAACGAGGATCAATCCTTGTCACTTTGGTTTTGGGTCAAACACTTCAAATACGTTCTAACTCTTGAGCAATTTGCTCAAATCCTTAGAATACCCAATCATGGGCAATGTGCCTATATTGAAGATTGGTGTCTTGAGTCTCTCTTTCACTATCGTGAGGAGAATAGTCCGTACTGTTCGTACATACCCTCTCCAACCGAACTAACCAAAATCATCCGTGCTCACCCTCACCCTCATCCAATGAAAATTCGTTTGGAAGAAGTGCGTCATGAACTACTTTCTTGGGCAGTCATCCTGCGAGAAAATGTTCTAAGTCTCACAGGAAATCGTGAGCAACTCCCGGCGTGTTGTGCTCTTATGATTTACTGTTTCTTAACCCAACAACCTTACAATCTTGCTTACTTCTTCGCTAAGCAAATTGTTCATCTCAAGGGTAACAAGAATAAATTGATACCCTATGGGATGTTCCTAACCCGTCTCTATCATCACTTCATGACCTTTCACCCTTACCTTCATTGTCCTCAATACTCCCTCTTCACACCTGTCATGAAACCCATAACCGAGTCATATGTCTCAACCATCCTCATTTCCGAATTCACCACCCACTATGCACCCTTTGATGATCCTAATCATGAGAATGAGACAAATACTCAAGATGAGAGTGTGACAAGAAGGGGGAATGCTCAAGTCATAAGTAGTTAGGAAGAGATTTATGTCTCTCACTAGGGTTTATTACTAATAGATAATTTTAGGAATTAATGTTCAAATTATCTTACATGCTTACATGAATATTCTATGTGATACTTGAATGATATTTTATCTTGTCCTTTTATGCTTGCATGCTTATGATTATTTAAGAACATTGCATGATCATCCTTATGTGCTAGATGTAGCATTGTATGGATATATTAGTAAAATAAGTACCTAGTGAGTTGAGTCACTCTCATTTCCAGGAATTAGTTCCCCTAGAAAATTCCCCCTAGCTGCCCAAAACTAGCCTGCAAAGAAATTTTTGTGCCAACAGTGTCACGACACCACTAAATAGGGACGGCACCGTTAAATTTAACGGTACCGTGGGGTATTTAATGGAGCCGTGACCCTGTATAACGGATTTTTCCTATTGCTCCTACTTCCCTATCACCCTAACCTCAAACCTGCAAACCTTGCACCCTCACATGCACCCTAAGATTCCCTTGCTACCTCCTAACACCCTTCATTTCACTTTAATTCAAATTTCACCTCACTTGCCTATATAAGGCCACATCCTTGCAAGCTTACCTTGCTCATCATCTTCAACCTCCCATCACACAAACACCATGTCCTCCACACATGGTTCAACCTCTCAAATCTCCAAGAAACCTAGGATAATCGTAAAACCACCCTCAAAACCACTCTTTGTGGATCTTACAAGAGATGATGAAGCTATGACACCACCTTCCCAAGCCACTCCATACTCACCATCACCACCTTATGCACCATCTAAAACATCATCTACCTACACAACATCTTCATCATCCTATTACACTACATCATCAATGGAGTACACACCATCCCCCTTCACCCCATTAGATAATGCCATGCCAATTTCACCTCCAACAAACCTACCACGATCACCATCTCCTATCATGGCACAACCCAACCAACCACATCCCTTTGAGTTACATAGTGCTAATTGCCTATGTTGTCTCCATAACCGTAATCTCATCTACTTCTTAAGAGACGAGATTCATTTCATGTTCTACTTTATAGAACATCTCTTGACACCTCCACCACCTCAAATGGGGCCCCAATCTCCACCACCTCCTAACCAAAACAACTAAACACTTGCTTGTTTAGTCCTCCACAATAAACTCTTAGGACCCCTCTTGGAAATGAAGCTTGCCTTTAGTCATTAGGAATTTAGGCTTCTTGTTATCTTTTTTTGTGCTTTCTATGTAGTCATACATTACTATGACACTTGTTTGTTTTATGAATGAATGTTTTTATGTGGAGGTTTTCCTTTTAAGGGATTGGTTATTTGTCACAATGTGCTACTTGTTAGATATTGTATATTTGTCATCTAACTTTCTTTTGTAGCATGATCCATTGCTCGATTCCTTGGTATTATCCAAATGAGGGGGAGTATACATCAAGGGGGAGCCTTAACCACCTTTTTGATTTGAAAAATCAGGGGAGAAATCGGAGTATACTCATTAAAAACTTGTTAAAACTAATTTTAACCTAAAATGAGTTTATATTTTGTCATCATCAAAAAGGGGGAGATTGTTGATGCAAATAATGTTCTAAAAACGTTATTTATATCTTTCGATTACTTCACGTTTTGAGGATGACAAAATGTGAACTCACGTTACGTTAAAATTAACGTTAACAAGTTTTTAATCGGAAGATCCCGTTTCTACGCAAATCACTCTTGAACAAAGTTACAACTTGAACTAGTGATCAAAGAAGTGAATTTATGTTTTGAAAATTCACATTTTAAATGGGACAAAACATTTTTTCAAAAATACACATGACAAATTATTTTTGAAATATTAAGAAATGTTTTAATGGAAAAATTAGTTTGAAAATCACAACAACTATTTTTCCCCCCAAAATCAGCTCCAACCTTCCCCAAATAAGTTTTCACCAGAAAAGACAAAATTTGGAGCGTCCTAGTCTACCACGGTTCCACTAAATTTAGTGGAGCCGTATGGTATTTAACGGAGCCGTCCGTACAGAATTTCTTTGTAACGTTCAGATTTTCTTTGCCTATAAATACCCACCTCTTTCACAGTTTTAGGCACCCTTCACACACAGAAAAATCCCTTAGCTAAATCCTCTCACACCTTTCACTTCTTAGGTTCATTTAGATTAGTTTTTCTTTGTTTCAAGAGTGATCCAATCATCCTTCAAGTGATCCTCTTCATACCTCTTCACTAGCAAGAGAAGAACACAAGTATCCAAGTTGATACAAGGTGTTGTCATCCCTCTTCATTAGCAAGAGAAGAACTCAAGTAATCAAGAAGATACTAGAGTTATAGTTGATAGGTTTTTGTAACACTTGTTACAACCTTGTTGTGTCTTAGCATAAATCAAGTTTATTTTCTTTTTGTGAGTGAGAGTGAAGATCAAGTGTGATCTATAGAGATAGTGAACATCTCTTGAAGCCATTGGGCTTGTGTGATTGATCAAGAAGATCAAGGGTCATTAGGTTAGTGTTAGTTGAGTAGAGTGAAGTGAGTGTTGATCATTGTGATCGTGTTGAGATCTTGGTGATCTCTTGAAGCCATTGGGCTTGTGTGTTTGGTCACGTGGACCTTGGTAGATTGGTGCTAGCTAAGATTAGCACTCGATATCTAGCTTAGTGTCGGTAAAAGGATAAGCGACGTGTACGGTTTTCTCCGCCTTAATGGAGGTTGTTGACATAGTGCTTGAAACTCTCGAGTGTGGTACTCGGGGAGTGGAGTAGGGCGAAGAAGAGCTTCGTAGCCGAACCACTATAAATCCTCTGTCTCGGTTTGATCTTTCCAACTCTACTCTTTACTTTTATTATTTATCATTAGTTAGAATAGTGTCTAGTTCATATTGGTGTTGATTGATTACATATAAGTGTTCGAATCAAAGTTTCCAATATCATACTTTTAAAACAAGATTTTTAAAAGAAGTTTTTAAACCGGTAAACTATTCAACCCCCCTTCTAGTTTCCCATAAAATGCATGATAGGATAGAGTTGGAATAGGAAGAATTGATTGGAATTCGGAAAGGAAAATTTTTTTGAGACAGAATGCCTCAACCGATTTGGTTGCGGGTAGATACCGATCGGTTGAGCATGGACATGTGTTCCATCCGATCGGATAGTTATTAATACCGATCGGATGGACGGCTCGGTAAATAAAAATGAAATTTTTTCCAAACGAGTTTTGCGACTTCTAAATCATATAATCTTGGTTTTTATGCTCTTATACTATCATATATTTGTGTTTTCTACAAAGTTGTCTTGCAGGTGGCTCGAGTTCATCAAGTGGAAGAGTGAATCCGATTGTAACAAAGTATGTGCAAAGGAATGCCAAGAGTAAGGTTCAGTATACTCTCAATCATGAAAGTAATGAAAACTTGAAGTTCAGCAAGGTTAAAAGCAAGGAGGAAAAGCACGCTTTTCGAGAGCGTCTTTCGAAACTACAAGGAAGAGAAATTGCTAAACCAAGGTTAGTTGATTGGAGTTTGTTTGCGGAGTATAATTGCGAGACTGAGTTGAGAAATATGATGAGGATGACGTATGTTTATGAGAAAGATGGTGATAGTTTTGAAGATCTTTCGTGGGAAAGAGCGTTTAGTATTTATGAGAATGTTAACCGAGAATGGTGTTTGGAGTTTTTCTCCACATTTTATTTTGAAAGGAAGGTTGTGGATGTTGTGAATGATAGATGTATCTGGTTTAGGCTCTGTGGTAGGGAACATGTTTATACTTTGCCGGAGTTTGCTGTTATTCTTGGTCTATACGATCAAGTTGAAATTGAGCATCGTTTGTTTCCACCTCATTTTTCGAGATTGGTAAGAAAGCATAATGATTATGAGGGTCTAGCGGAATATTGGAATAGAGTGGGAGATCCAGGTTGTAGTAGAAGGAACTCATCCAAGTTAAGGAGTCCTCTTATGAAGATTTTTCAAAAGTTGATCGCTTGGGGGGGTGTTGCATAGAACAGGTAGCAGGGGTAAGTGCAATCAACCGGATCTATGGCTAATGAAATTGTTGGAGGAGGATAAAAACGGTAATGCGGCTTGGATAATAGCCGAGTATCTTTCAAGAAGAGCACCAAGAATAAAAGATAATAGTGTGATTTGTGGAGGTCACTATGTGACTATGTTAGCAAGAAATTTGGGTTATTTTGAGTATGAGGAATTGGAAAAATGTTCGGAAATGAAGGAGAGTGAGACGTGGGATGATAAAAGTTTCGGTAAAGCATTGGATAGGAAAACAAGGAAGTTGGGAGCTTGGACAGAACCGACGATGGGCGCACCTCATGAAGCACCACAACAACCCTATCAACAACAACCGTACCAACCACCACCACCAATTAGGAATGTTCATGCCCTGGGTAGTTTTGACTCGGGATGGGGAGATTGGAACCGTGAATTGAATGAAATAGAGTGTAGGGAACCATGGAGAGATTCTATGATGATGAGGCAAAATTACAACTATGATTATTCCATGCCGATGATTCAACATGTGGCAAGTGATGCTAACTATGAGGTACCTCCCTACAACCCACCAAATGTTCCACCTTACCCAATTCTATACGACCCATATCCTGGCCAATATCCTTATCCGTATCCCGGATATGCTCCATTTTCCGATCCAGTGCCAGTTTATGGTAGAGTCCCTACAGTTGGAAGTTCAAGCTACAATGTAGGAGGTTCTTCATCAGGTGTTGGAAAGAAAAGGCCCAAGTTTACAGTTTTTGATGATGAAGAGAACTATGAGGATGATGACGAGAGTGAAGATGAGCGGGTTTATGGCGATGAACACATGGATGCCGAAGATTGATTATCAACCTGGGATGGTTGATAAATGGTTATGTTTTAAAAACAATGTTGGTTGAATAATTTCTATTTCCACTACTTTAACTTAACTTTTGTAGGATTTTATTATTTATGTTTTGAACTATTTTTGTTTGTTTCAGTATTTTGTTTTGTTTGTTTCACCTATAGTGTTTGCAGTATTTGCAGGGGAAAAGTTAGCGGAAGCTTAGTGTTGATCAATATTTGGAGTTGGAAGAACTCATATGCTTACGAAAAATCAAATAAGCCTATGCGAATTTTCTTTTCCGGGTAGCATTTTATTTATTTAATTTAAAATTTTCCCATTTCCTTTACTTTTAAGTTCATTTTATTTACATTGAGGACAATGCAAAACTTAAGTGTAGGGGAGGGAAGAAAATAGGAAAAATTGGTATGATTTTTAATTTTTTAAGTTTTTAAGTT
The DNA here is from genome assembly GCA_021014915.2 of Artemisia tridentata subsp. tridentata. Taxonomy (NCBI): domain Eukaryota; kingdom Viridiplantae; phylum Streptophyta; class Magnoliopsida; order Asterales; family Asteraceae; genus Artemisia; species Artemisia tridentata. The sequence continues at coordinate 278,467,919 of CP139505.1, read as the reverse complement.
TTTAGTAGAATTTTGGAATTCAAGTGACAAGAGTTGTGTTCGCTCTTGATGTTTAGTTATTTAGAGATTGATTCAATGGTAAGAATGAGGCTATTTGAATTTTTTTTTTTGAAATTTAATCAAGGAAGGAGAGTTATTGATAACTATTGCTAGCACATGTTATAACCCATAACCCACCTTAAATTGTGAGGATTTAAGCCTTTTTGTATAAAGCATTTCTGATGCTCTATATTTCGTTATGAGTGTGCCGGTGATCATGTTGATTCTAGAACTTGTACGTGTTATGCATTACGGTTAAAATTACTTTCAAGTAATAAAATATATTCAAATGATAAAAGGCAAATTAGGATTTTCACCAAATGGCCTTCCGTTTACGAAAAAATATTTTTGCTGACCGCATTGGTTAGCTATCCGTAGTATTTGGAACCCATTTATTAGCGTTAATTTTTTACGCTAGATACCCTTAGTTACACCTTCTGAGCCTTATCTTTTCTTTTGATTAAATCCAGAAAAGTACAAAAAGATTTTACACCTTACACCTTAGCCTTTCCCGAATCAAGTCCAAATGAAGTTTTAAACTAGTTATCTTTTTGATGATTGCATGTTGACCACACCTTGTATGTGTATATGTTGTTTCAATGAAGAAGGAGGTCGCTACTCTTATTTGTATTTTTTATAGCGTGTGCTCATCCAAAGTGTGGGGGGAACGTTATTATTATTAAAATAAATAAATAAATAAATAAATAAAAAAAGAGAGAAAGAGAGAGGATAGCCAATGAGCTATGAAAGTATGGAATGATGAAAATAAAATAGTCAATGAGTTATTAAGGAAGGGAAGAGTTAGTATGAGATGCGAAAAATGATAATCGAAGAAGTTTGGTGGAGTGATCATTTGAAGTATAATGAGTTGGGAACGGAATCTGGACTTGATTCTTGTTTATTCGTTTTTTTAGAAACCAATCACAAATAATTCCCATGTCTTATCCTTACATTTACCAATTACTTGATTCGTTGTTAGCTTTCGAGCATCCGGATTTAGTAATGGCTTTGTCTAGATATGAAGTGCATGGATGTTCTAGTGACCATCCGGGTTTTTTGAATAGTTGAAATACGTTGTTAGCGAGCTAGTGCGTGTTTTGGTGACCATCCGTTATGCAAATAACGTCGTTAGCGATCCAAAGGTACAATCTAGTGACCATCCGTTGCTAGACTAATCAAGAATTCGTTGTTAGCGAGCTATTACATTCTTGTATGAAATATTTGCACAGTAGCCAGGTAGCCGTAACTCTTTAACCTTGAACCCGAATAAAAGACCTCTTTGATGTTTTATTTTGTTGTTTTGATACTCGTACAAGCTTATGGTAAGAAACGTGATTCATGTCTGAGCAATTGAGTGATATACCATTAAAATTACCCTTGAGTGTTTAGTGAATTTAAAAATCCTATGAGAGGAGCTTAGTGATGTTATCAAGCTTGAACTAACTAGTTTATGTTTCAAGAATTTTTCACATTTAAAAGTTAAAATGACAATTGTTCCTTTGGGATGATTGATGGATTTTTAGAATCATAATGAAGTAGCCATTGAGTTCAGTTTTTCTGAAAGCTAGACTTGCTCGAGGGCGAGCAAAACTTAAGTGTGGGGGATTTGATAACGCTCAAAATGAACATGTTTTTAGTCGCGTTATTGTTAGATTTGTGCATCATATTTGGTTATATTTGTGTATATTTGTTACTAAATCATGAAAAAGTGTATATGCAAGTAAATATAGCCAAGTACAGGAAAAGATGATAAAAAGATGAAGAAATGAGGAGATTATGCACATTTGAAGAATTACGAGAAAGAAACCACACAAGAATTCAAGGATTTGATAAAGTCAAGGATTTCTATGCTTACATATCAAGAAAAGATCAAGTTCTATGGAGGGAATTAGTGGCACAACAAAGGATCAAGCACGTAACGAGAAAAGGAAGAAGAAAAATAATATTTGCATGGCCCATCCGATCGGATGGTGCCCGCATCCGATTCGGATGGGGAAACTTGGATTTACCAAGAGCTCCAACCGATCGGATGGACCTTAATACCGATCGGTTGGAGGAAGCTGAAGTTACAAAAATGCATTTAATGAAGAATTTAAGCCCCATAATCATGGTGGCTTATCATTTCTCAGCTAGTAACTGATTTGAGACATTTTTGCTTGAGGGATAAGGGTTCCTTCACTTATTTAAAGGACCCTTAGCTAATTTACAATGTGTGACAAACCAAAAACCTAGTAAGGCTTACACCAAGTCTTGCTAAACTTATTATCATTGCCCGAAAGCTTGTAGTTGCTATGAAAACGTCCAGGGAATCTTGAGTTCAAGTCTCAAGAGTTGTGTCCAAGTGTGGAGTTGTTTACGTGTGATCATAGGCGATTGGAGGAGAGTGGTTGCTATAGTTCCACAATTCTAGTTCTTGTAATTTCACAAATAGGTATTTCTTGTTTGAGTTATTATGAACTACTTTTACTTTAAGATGAATGAAAGTATGGTTGATTACTTGTGTTTGAATATGATTATTATGGAGTGATTTTGGTTATACTTGTGTGTATGATGTGATAAGTGTTGGAGTATTCTTATTTCATAGTGATGCATGAAATCATATCTTGTTTTATGAGTTTGTTGAAATAAAATCTAATCTTGCTTAATTAGTTGGTAAAAACAGTTTTAAAGATTAACAAAGGCCGAAAGGATTTTCTTTATGTTTTTATGCCAAAAAGTTAGTGCACGAATTAGTATGGATTATGGTGTGTGACAAGCATCATATTAACTCATTAAAATGGATTTGGAAACGATTTCATCATGAGAAAAGGCTGAAAGGATTCGTAGGAATTCTTAAAATAAGAAATGCTTTTCAAACAACAAAGAGTCTAATAGAATTATCGCACTAGTTAACAAAGGCCGAAAGGAATTAACTAGGAGATTGAATTCTTAGAGATGATTTCTCATGATAAAAACCAAGGATTGTGAATCACTCAATTTTAAGTTGTGCATCATTACAAGTTACACCCAACTTGTTAGATTACTCTATACAATTATCATGGAACTACACACAAGTATATTTGTTTTTGATTGATTGATTTTGTTTACCTTAGCATTTACACCAAAAAGGATTGACAATCTTTTTTGACAAAACTTATTTTGCAAACCCAAACCACAATTCCCTTGGGACGATCTCAACTTACCCACCTTTACTACTACGGACGAGTATACTTGCTCGTATGTGTTGATTAAAGATTCGGATAAATTGATTTTATAAAAATTTAAAACTTGCACTACACACGACACATAACTAGCAGTCTTTGTATCAGCATATCCAAACTTCTTCAAAATCTCTACTACATAATTATCTTGGCTGATAAATATCCCCTCTTCTGACTGATTAACTTGCAATCCTAAAAAGAAATTGAGTTCTCCTATTGAACTCATTTGAAATTTGTCATGCATCAACTGCTCAAATTCAGAACACATCTCCTTTTTAGTAGAGCCAAAAATAATATCATCCACATAAACCTGGACAAGAAAAATGTCACCATTTTTCCTCTTGATAAACAATGTCTTGTCTGTCTGTCCTTTGTGAAACCCATTATCCAATAGATACTAGGCCAATGTTTCATACCAGGCTCTTGGAGCTTGATGTAGACCATATAGTGCCTTCACCACCTTTTAGACCTTATTTAGATGATCAGGATCCTCAAACCCTGGTGGTTGCATAACATACACTTCTTCATCAATTGTACCATATAAGAAAGTACTTTTTACATCCATTTGGTATACTGTGAATCCCATAAAAGAAGCATAAGCTAAAAATAGCCTTATTGCCTCAATCCTAGCTACTGGAGCAAAGACTTCATCATAGTCTATGCCTTCCTCTTGAGTATACCCTTGTGCTACCAATCTTGCCTTATTCCTAATCACAATACCTCTATCATCCTTCTTGTTTCTGAACACCCATTTTGTTCCAATTGCCCACTTACCCTTAGGCAAATATACTAATACCCACACCTTTTGCAGCTTGAACTGTAACAGCTCCTCCTGCATTGCTTCTACCCAGGATGGGTCACTTAGTGCTTTGGCAATTTTCTTGGGTTCATCTTGAGATAAGAAACAAGCAAATAAACAAGCATTAAGGTCTTCATATGTCTTCCCTTCATAGATAGCATTGACAAAACCTTGTTCACCTGCCTCTATTTGCATCATCATTGTCTTCACACCAGATTGTATATCTCCAATCACAATATCAAGGGAATGAACCTTGTGAATTCTTGTATGGGGAGTTGTAGGAACCTCATATGTGTTAGGAACATTATTCAGATCCATTTCAAAGTCATCAAAAAATCCAGCATGTAAAGTTGAATTAACTATTGGAAAAACAGTTTCAACATTTGGCCCACCAGTACAATCACTTGGCCCAGCAGTACTAACATCTGGCACAGCAGTACTAACTTTCTGCTCAGCAGTACCATCATTATTAGTACTGTTATCATTTCCCTGTTGTTCTTGAGCACCAACTCCACCTTCTTTATTAACACCAACATCATCCTCCTTATCAGCATCACTGGAAGATGGTGGATCATCATTCTTTGAAGTTGGTTGGAACAGAGAATCATCCTTCCAAAGTGGCATGGCATAATAGTCTTTGCTATATCCAATATCCATACTTGTTTGACCTGCATCAGAACTATCTTTGGTACATGCAAAATCATTAGTATTTGTACCTACAACAACTGGTACATAATTCATAGATTCTGTTAGCTTTTCAAGGTCAAATAACCACTTAGGTCCTTCTCCTGCAACATTAGGCTTATTTTCTACAAACTCTACATGCAGGTTTTCCTCTACCTTCCTGGTTCTTATGTTGTATACCGTAAAAGCTTTACTATGTGCAGAGTAACCAACAAAGAATCCTTCATCTGATTTACCATCAAACTTACCCAGATGATCTAAGGTATTAAGTATAGTAACATGACATCTAAATGGTCTCATAAAGTTTAGAGCAGGTGTTCTACCTCTAAAAAGTTCATAAGGAGTCTTGTTGTAAGGTTTAACCAATAAACCCTGTTCTGTACATAACAAGTAGTATTAACTACTTCAGCCCAAAATGTAATGGGAAATTTAGATTCAGCTAACATGGTCCTAGCAGCTTCTATCATTGTCCTATTCCTCTTTTCAGCAACCCCATTCTGCTGAGGAGTTCTAGCTACACTAAACTCTCTCTTAATACCTTTTTCCTTACAAAAATCATCCATAACTCTATTTTTAAATTCTGTCCCATTGTCACATCTGATAATTTTAACTTTCTTATCAACTAGGTTTTATATCTCTGTGATAAAGTTCTTAAGAATGCTACTGGTTTCATCCTTAGTTCCTAAAAAGAAAACCCATGTGAACCTGCTATAATCATCTGTGACCACAAGAAAGTACTTTTTATGCATTAGACTACTCATAGATGTAGGACCAAACAAGTCCATATGAAGCATGAATAATGGTTGAGAAATAGAGTTTTGGGTTTTGGGCTTACAAGAAGCTTTGTGTTGTTTTCCCTTAAGACAGGCAACACAAGTTTGGTCATTTTCAAAATGTTTTTGAGGTAAACCTCTTACCAAACCATCTTTTACAATCTTATTAATGGTTTTAAAATTAACATGACCAAGTCTCCAATGCCAAAGCATTGATTCATCCAATGTGGCTTTTGCTATAAGACAAGTTAGACTCTCTTTAGGAACAATTTTCTTCATATCAACACTGTACATGTTGCCCTTTCTAGGAACTTTAAGTAATACTTGACTTTCATCAGGTAACTTAAAGTCTGGAGATAAGACAAGACATTCAGTGTCAGTAAAAAGAACTTTGTTCTTTTTTTCACACATTTGTGAGACATTAAAGAGATTAAACTTAAGTTCCTGCACAAAATACACATCTTCAAAATCAAGTTTACCAGTCTTTATTGTACCTTTAACAGTAATCTTTCCACCTCTTGCTGCTTCCCTAAAGGCAACATATCCTCCATCAAAAGGTTTAAAATCTGAGAGGTAGGACATGTTCCCAATCATGTGCCTAGAGCATCCACTATCAGCATATCCTTGATATTCTTCATCTTCTTGTTGTGGATGTCCCCGCACATAGAATAAAGGAAATTAGTTTCTTTTGGGGACCCAAGCCATTATTGACTTGGATCTGCCTCGTGCATCAATGTAATCATATTTTTCATTGTGATTGATGCACCATTGGGTTTGATAGGCCTCCATACCCAACATGTTGAGGCCTTAACAGCATTGCCCCTTTTTATACTAACAGCAAATTTTGGCCTAGCAGTACAAACTGCTGGCCTAGCAGTCTTAACTTTTTGGCTATATAATGTTGTTTTATACTGAAAGGGCCTTCTAACAGTGTGTTGTGCAGGTTTAGAAAAGCTTGATGTTGGTTTAGCACTAACACCTGATGATTTGGGGTAAGCAATATGAACTGGTCTAGCAGTATTAACAGTTTTTAGGCCACTCTTCATTAAAACTACTTTTGGAGCCATATATCTGCTAACAGTAGGGTGAGAATTTCTTGAAAAACAGTTTTGATACACCCTTTTATTCCCATGTACCATCCTTTTCCCTTGATGGTAATCACAATAAGCCTGTAAATGATTAAAACTACCACAAGTATAGCAAGCCTTATTGTACATAACAAAATCACTGCCTAATTGTTGGGATTTTAAATTGTTCCAATTTCTCTGGTTACCCCTAGGCCTGTGTGATCTATACATCTCAGCATATTTGACTGTTTTCCTAGCTGCTTTCACTTGTTCTTTAGGTTTAACAATTTTTACCTTAGTATCACTAGGAACAGTATTTTGCTTTTCTACCTCAGGTGTAGACTCAACCTGATCCTCATTATCAGATTCCCAATCTTCAATAATTGGTGCATCTGAATTCATCTTTTCTTCTGACACCTTCTCCTCAACAAAAGATGTGTCAAAAGTTTCACCAACCTCTTTGAAACTATCCTCACTATCACTCTTAACTTCTTTAGATTCAGGTTCCTCTAGATGAGACAGATCAAGCTTTGGGCCTGGAAAGTTCCCTCTATGTGGTGGTGCAACACTTTTATAGCCTAGACCTTTCTTAAAATTGTTTGTTAGCTGACACTCTACAATTTTATCTAGCCTTTTAGTTGACCCTGCATATTTCTCTATATGCATCTCAATGCTATCTTTATCAAGCTTAATCCTTTCTAGCTGATTTTTAAGCTCTTTAATCTCTATATCTTTAAACATGATATCTTTTTTTAACACAGCTATGTCCTTAGTGAAAATAGTTTCATTCTTTTTATAGAACACTAGTTGTTCTTCAACAACAGCTAAGCCTCTCTTATGATTTGCTAAATGATAATTGGATTGGTTAAGCTCTATTCTCAAGTTATCATACTATTTTTTAAGTGTTTCATAGTCTTTTAAAGCTAAGCATGATTTTGAACAAGCTTTAACAGTATGTACCTCAGATTCAGAGAAAGCCATCAGTGCCATCTCTGTTGGTGCTTCTTCCTCAGCCATGAAGCTCCAATCAAAACCAAGTCCATCTATAGCCACCATTGCCTTTGAAGAAGACTCCTCCTCATTCATACCCTTCCTGTTTCTTTCCTGAGACCTAGATCCCCTTCTTCTTTCCTGGTTTCTGGGCCCTCTACATTCCCTAGCAAAGTGTCCCATTTTTTGGCAGTTGTAACACTCTACCTTTGATTTATCAAATCCAGAAATATCACTACCATTTATAGTGATCTTCTTCCCTGTCCTCTAGAAGAATCTTTTGGCCCTCATGCTTAGTAAAGCTAATTGTCACTTCAAATCCATCTTCTCCAGATCATCTTCATGAATTTGAATTAGGTCTTCATGCACAAGCTGTGACCCATTAGCTTGACTAGTCAAAAAAGCATAAACAATATCATCTCCTAAGCTAGCAGTACTAGTTTGAGAACTAGCAGTACTAACTTTAGGGCTAGCAGTACTAACCCTTGAAGCAACATGAACCTCCTCTGGACTGCTATTACTGGGAGATGACACAAATGCCATGTTCCCAGTGTTAGAATTTGAGCTTCCAGTCTTCTTGATCTCCTGTTCAACAATTTTGAAGTTGTTGTACAAATCATTAAAACTCATAGTATCAAGATCTGGCTTGTTTCTCCAGACCACTACATGAGTGTTCCATTCAACAGGTAAGCTTCTCAAGAACTTTAAGTTTAGATCCTCCTGTGGGATCTCAACACCCAACACAGCCAGTTGGCTGACTATCTTCTGAAGCCTATTGAAGATATGGTCAAGTGATTCAGTGCTTGAAGCACTAAAGTTTTCATACATCTGCTTGAGCAGAGTCTTCTATGTCTTCTTAGTGGCTTCATTCGAACCAAACCTTGTTGTAATGGCTTCAAACAAGGTTTTAGCATCCTTGTATTTGCTGAAAGTCAGCAGTTGCTCACTGGGGATAGCCATTAACAACATGCTCCTTGCTTTAACATCGTTTTTCTTCTGGAGCTTCTCATCAGCAGTAACAGGACTAGATACTGTTATGGTTTTAACGCCATCATCTCCTGTTGATTCAGTAGTTTTGGGAGTGAAGGAGTTTCCATTCTCAATAATGTCCCAAAGTGCATAATCCTGCACTTGGAAGTACTGCTCAATCCTGAGCCTCCACATCTCGTAGTCATTCTGCTTGAGCAAGGGTAGTTTAGCTGTGGTTGTAGTTTGTGTTGTTTCAAGATCCATCTTCTTGAATGAAAGTAGAGTTCTTCTGGTATGTTTCTTCTAGAGCAAAGTTTCAGAACCTTTAGCTCTGATACCACTTGTGGATCCCAATACACGGATCTTGCTTGAGCTTGTTAGAAACTTTTTTGAACACCAAAGAGTAAACGGAATCTACTCTTTAATGTTTAGAAGATAATTAACAATATTAATGGAACAGTGAACTTTGTATGGACAGTAATAAGAACAATGATATAACCAAAACGATTCAATATTATTAAGCAAATAATACGAGTGATCTGAATATCACTAGGGTTTACAACCTTGAATCTCAACAAAACATATATCTTAAACATCTAACCTAGGACCTCCTTTTATAGACACAAGGAATCCTTTACAAGATAACTATCAATATTCTAAATATCCATAATATTCGTATAAGTCTAACTATATAAGATATACACTAAATATCTTCTATATATATCTCCTTACACGTTTTCATAACCTTAGCAGTACCTTCTTCTTTCAGCAGACTCAGTAGTACAAAGTTTCTTCTGGCAGTACTAACTCAGTTAGTACTGGTAGTGTAATTTGCAGCAATTCCAACTTTGTCTTTGGCAGTAAAAACTGTTAAGTGTTTTAATTCCCAACATAGTTTATTGTAAATGAATATATGAGATATCTATATCTATACTACATATAATGGGTTTACACCCATTTCTTGAATTCTTGAAAAGTTAAAAAACTTGTTGGAACACAGAAAGTGTAAATCATTAGTGGAGGGACTTCTTTCTATCTATACGATACTTTCTATGTTTCTCTCGTTCCTCTCTCTAAACTAAAGTGTCCACACCCACTATATCTCACTAAGATTAGTAAAGTAGACGTGATATTATTGGAACAATAATTGGTATCAAGAGCCAAATATGATCCGTTGTTTCACGTAGTTGTGTTTTAGTTTGGTTTCAATCTTCATTAGTAGTAAAAGTTTTGGTTTTTATAGAATTTAAGAACTTTCTCTCTCTAGAATATCTTTTACTTTCATACGTAGTATCAAGATTACTTTTAAACGTGTTTAATCTTATAAAACATGTGTTAGGATAACTGTTGGGAATAAAATGTTCAAGTCAAAGAGCCTGCCAAAGATGTCAAAGAGCCTGCTAGTTGATTTGAAGAAGTATAAAGATGTTCTACCAGTACCTTCTGGGTAGAAGGTACTGCTAGTTGATGAAGAGCCTACCAAGCTTATGTCAAGTCGATTAGATATTTTGTAATAGATATTTAGTTGAATTATTAGTCTTTGTACATTGTTATACGTTATGTAGAAGAAGTTTAGTCCTCTGTGGTTCACAGAAGAATATTACAGAGTTGTACATTGGTAGTTGTATTTAATTGTAGGCGCTAGAATAGTCAAAGTATAGTATTATATTCAACCACTTGAACAACTTGTAATAAGGTGTCCTTATCTTATAAAAGGATACCTTAGTCACACTTCATGCATGCATCTTTACCAACAATAAACCAAAACCGAACTATCTCTCAAGTAACTTAGTTACTCAACTCACAAATCCTTTTACAATCTTAGATTCAAGATTACTTTGTAATCCCGGTGATACTTAGATCATCCGTATTATTTCATCAATAATATTGAATCGTTTTGTGTTAATCAAAGTTGTGTTACTTGTTCATTGCATACACACGTTTACATAAACTCACCACCTTGTGTTCTTTTAAAGTGTGTTGTAGTATATTCCGCATGCTAAACACATTCATACATAAATATCTCTCAAACACATTACTAAGATTCATATCCCAAGTGTTTGTACAACAATCAAATCCTTTCCACAAGTGGTATCAGAGCTAGGCTTGATATTTACTAATTTAAAAGAACAATGGATGTTGAACATATTCAAACAAATGTTGCAGCTAAACTTCCATTACTTAAGCAAAATGAGTTTGAAATGTGGCGACTAAGGGTAGAACAATACTTTCAAGTGCAGGACTATGCACTTTGGGAGATCATTGAAGGAGGCAACTCATTTAAACCCTCAATCACCACTACAACAGTAAATGATGCTCTTGTAACACAAATACAAGACCAACCATCAAATGCAGATGAAAGAGTTCAAAAGAGAAATGATCTAAAAGCAAGGAGTATGTTACTGATGACTATTCCAAATGATCAGCTTTTGATCTTTAACAAATACAAAGATGCCAAAACCCTTTTTGAAGCAATTGTGGCTAGATTTGGTGGTAATGATGCTACCAAGAAAACACAGAAAACACTTCTCAAACAGCAATTTGAGAACTTCACAGCCACAACCAATGAGTCTTTGGACAGTATGTTCAATAGACTTCAGAAGCTTTCAAGCCAGTTAGCCATCCATGAAGTGATGATAACTCAAGAAGACCTAAACACTAAATTTCTTAGGAGTTTACCTTCAGAATGGTCTATGCATGTCATTGTCTGGAAGAACAAGCCAGATATTGATCAGATGAGTCTTAATGATCTCTACAACAATTTCAAAATAGTAGAGCATGAAGTAAAGAAGACTACTGGGTCAAGCTCAGGAAATATGGCATTTGTTTCATCTCCAAGCATCTCAAAGGTTGATAATGAAGAAAAAGGTGGCAGAGAAGAAGGTACTGCCAACACAACCTTTGGTACTGCTAGCACTTCTAGTTGTACCAAAACCATTTTAGATGAAACAATTGGGTGTGCTTTTCTTACATCTCAACACAATGGGTCCATATTAACATTTGAAGATCTTCAAGAGATTCATCCTGATGATCTTGAAGAGATGGACATAAAGTGGCAACTTTCACTTTTGAGCATTAGAGCTAAGAAGTTGTTGATGAGGACTGGCAAGAAGATAATGATAAATGGAAATGAGCCTGCTGGCTATGATAAGTCAAAGGTGGAGTGTTACAACTGCCACATGAAGGGTCACTACTCTAGAGAGTGTAGAAGACCTAAGAAGCAGGATGACAAGGGTAGAGGGTTTGACAACAGGAATAAAGGAAGCTTTGAGAAGAAAGGAAGCTTTGAAAGCAAGAGTAAGGTTGTTGAAGTTGCTGAGCCAAAAGCAATGGTTGCTATTGATGGCATGGGTTTTGATTGGAGTTTCATGGGTGAAGATGAGTCAACTTCTGATGAATTGGCTTTGATGGCATTCTCCACTCCTGAGGTACAAACTATCAAATGTTCTAACAATTGTGAATTTCTTAAAGAATTAGAAGTTATAAGAAAATCTTATGATGAGCTGAAAATAGAAGAAAGAAAAACCAATCAAACCTTATTTAACTATAAGTGTGGTATGGCCAAACTAGAAAAACAAATCATTCACTTTAGAGAAAATGAACTCACATTTTCTGATGCTAAAGCTGCTCTTAATAGACAAATATTTTTGAAAGATTCAGAAATAGAAATGTTAAGGACTGAGTGTACTAAAGTGACATTGGCTAGAGATAATATTCAACTGACTGTTACTAAAATGGAAATTGCTTCTGAATGTACTAGGAGCATAGTAGAAAATCAGATGAATAAGAGAATAAAATCAGGGATAGGATACAATAATTGTGCACCTCCTTATAGAGGAATTCCTTGTCCCCCAAGATCAGATCTTGCTGAATCAGGTTTGCATGAAATCATAAACAAACCATTAGCTAAATCTATAGAGAAAGGTGAACCTTCTGAGAGTGCTAAGATTGCCTCACTCTCTAAGGTGCTCATTGATAAGAAACCAGATATTCTAATCATTGAAGATTGGGTATCTGATGATGATGATGATGAGACTGTTCCTATCAAAGGAAACAAAGTAGGACCAATAAGTCCTAAGAGAGTAGAAGTTAAAGCTAAGACCAAAGCTGTTTTGAAAACAGTTGAAAGTTGTGAAAAATGTAATAACAAACCTAGGGGAAGCCAAAGAAATTGGAACAACCTTAAGTCACAACAACTAGGTGATGACTTTGTTATGTTCAATAAGGCTTGTTATTATTGTGGTAGCTTTAATCATCTTCATGCTTATTGTAATAAATGGGTTTCTGGGAGTAAATCAAAGTCTAAAACAAATGTTACTCATCCCAAAAAAAGTTTTGTTAAGTCTAACACCACAAAAGTTAAACATACTGTTAGACAAAATAAGCCTGTTATTACAAAACCAACTGATAAGGGTACAAGAACCACTTTCAAATATGTACCAAAAGTTGAGAATAGTCCTATTCAAAAGAAATCTGTGGTCAAAACACAAATTTGGAAACCAAAAACCAAAGGTCCTGCTAGACCAAAAGGTCCTGCTAGACCAAATGGTACTGCCAAAATTGGTATTACCAAAATTGGTAGTGATAGACCAAAGACCACAACATGGATTAAAAGGGAAAGTGCTGTTAAGTCCTCAGCATGTTGGATTTGGAAACCAATCCAATCAAAAGGTGCATCAACAATCCTGAAAAGGTTTGATTTCATTGATGCAAGTGGCAAACCCAAGTCTTTCATCTAATGCTTAAAATTGAGAGTTGCCACTTTATGTCCATCACTTCAAGATCATCAGGATGAATCTCTTGAAGGTCTTCAAAAGTTAATACGGACCCATTGTGTTGAGATGTAAGAAAAGCACACCCAATTGTTTCATCTAAAATGGATTTGGTACTACTAGAAGTACTAGCAGTACCAAAGGTTGTACTGGCAGTACCTTCTTCTCTGCCACCTTTTTCTTCATTATCAACCTTTGAGATGCTTGGGGATGAAACAAAAGCCATATTTCCTGAACTTGACCCAGTAGTCTTCTTTACTTCATGTTCTACAATTTTGAAATTGTTGTAGAGATCATTGAGACTCATCTGGTCAATATCTGGCTTGTTCTTCCAGACAATGACATGCATAGACCATTCTAAAGGTAAACTCCTAAGAAATTTAGAGTTTAGGTCTTCTTGAGTTATCATCACTTCATTGATGGCTAACTGACTTGCAAGCTTCTGAAGTCTATTGAACATACTGTCCAAAGACTCATTGGTTGTGGCTGTAAAGTTCTCAAATTGTTGTTTGAGAAGTGTTTTCTGTGTTTTCTTGGTAGCATCATTACCACCAAACCTAGCCACAATAGCTTCAAAAAGGGTTTTGGCATCTTTGTATTTGTTAAAGATCAGAAGTTGATCATTTGGAATAGTCATCAGTAACATACTCCTTGCTTTTAGATCATTTCTCTTCTGAATCTTTTCATCTGCATTTGATGGTTGGTCTTGTATTCTTGTTACAAGAGCATCATTTACTGTTGTAGTGGTGATTTGGGGTTTAAATGAATTGCCTTGTTCAATGATCTCCCAAAGTGCATAGTCCTGCACTTGAAAGTATTGTTCAACCCTTAGTCTCCACATTTCAAACTCATTTTGCTTAAGTAATGGAAGTTTAGCTTCAACATTTGTTTGAATATGTTCAACATCCATTGTTCTTTTAAATTAGTAAATATCAAGCCTAGCTCTGATACCACTTGTGGAACGGATTTGTTCTGTTTGTTTGAGATATTTATGTATTGAATGTGTTTAGCATGCAGAATCTACTACAACACACTTAAAAGAACACAAGGTGGTGAGTTTAAGTAAACGTGAGAATGCAATGAACAAAGAACACAACTTTGGTTAACACAAAATGATTCAATATTATTGATGAAATAATACGGATGATCTAAGTATCACCGGGATTACAAAGTAATCTTGAATCTAAGATTGTAAAAAGGATTTGTGAATTGAAGTAACTAAGTTACTTGAGAGATAGTTTGTTTTTGGTTATGAGTTGGTAAAGATGCATGCATGAAGTGGTGACTAAGATATCCTTTTATAAGATAAGGATATCTTATTACAAGATTGTCAAGTGGTTGAATATAAAACTATACTTTGACTATATTGGCGCCTACAATTAAATACAACTACCAATGTACAACTCTGCCATATTCTTCTGTGAACCACAGAGGACTACACTACTTCTACATAACGTATAACAATGTACAAAGACTAATAATTCAACTAAATATCTATTACAAAATATCTAATCGACTTGACATAAGCTTAGCAGGCTCTTCATCAGCTAGCAGTACCTTCTACCCAGAAGGTACTGGTAGAACATCTTCGTACTCTTCAAAAATCAACTAGCAGGCTCTTTAACATCTTTGGCAGGCTCTTTGACTTGAACATTTTATTCCCAACAATCCTCCCCTAAACTTGTTATTTCCATTAAAATACACAAGTTTCTGATGAATAAAATACATACCTTGAGGATTTGAGAGAACTCTTCCAAAAACCTTCACTCTCTGTTCTTCCTTTTTCTTTCATATTGCTCAGATATGCTCCTCAGCAAACTCTGAACAATTTCTGAGTTCTCATCATCTTTGTCACACCTTAATCTCTTGGAGATCATGGTTTTAAGCACTTCGTAACTAAGTGGATACTCTTTCTCAGCCAACATAAAGAGTTCTATCCCACTCTGTGTGAAAAGGTAATGAATATTGCTATGGCTTAGAAATTCCCAAGTTGTTGAAGGATCATAATAGGGAAATTTCCAATGAACATCTTTGGGATCAGGATCAAACATCCTATTGAATTCTACCCAAAGTTCTTGTTCCTTAGCATTTGTACTAGAAGTTGTGTCTAGTCTAATCTGCACTAGATTCCACAATTCTTCCAAGTCTGCTCTGTCACATGCTCTAACTAAATTTTCAAAATTCTTGAAGATAGCAAACTGACCCCCAACCCTTGTTATTTTCCATGATTTTCCTAATCTATCATGGTTGATCTCCCAATCAATAATAGGTCTTCTACAGCTAATTGGATCAGCATGTATGGTAGTAGGCAAAGTAATCAACATTTTACTTACTTGCTCTGTGTCCAATTTTGCTACTTCTTTCTTCTGAGCATCCTTCTTCTTCATTGAGGGGTGTACATCAGATGGAACTTTATAGTAAAGACTTTTGTAGGCTTGTAGATACAGGAAGAAGATTTCATCAGCAGATTTCTTCTTTAGTTGATAGTCAGTCCAATTTGCCTGACCTTTCAAAAATCTTTTCATAAAAATCACCTGATCTTTCTGAGCTTGTCCTACCTTAAAACCTCTCTTCTGGATTTCCTTCATCATCTCAAAAATGTCAGCCAAGGCTGCTTCTTTATACTTCTTGTTGATGAAAGATTCAAGTGCTTCTGTTTTCTCATCAGAATTGAGTGTCTTGTCATTTACTATATTTGCTGCTTGACCTTTCACAATTGGATCATTATTGATAATCCATAGCATCTGTGCATCAAAGGTTTCTTGAGCAATTTGAGTATCAAGAAGAGTCTGAGCAGCATCTTTCGCATCTTTCTGCTCTTTCATTACTGCAAGCATTCTTGAGGCTTCAAGTGCTTTTAGCTCTTCTTCATGAACCCTTTTGGCTTCTTCTTCTCCTAAAGCCATCTGAATTTGCTGAGTTCTTTTCAACTTCTTGGACTTTGGCTCATCTTCAATAATAATGCTTTTGCCCTTATCCTTTGGAGTTGGTACTTTTGATGGAGCAGAAGATTGCTCATCAGCAGCAAAAATCCTCCCCTGAACAAACAAATTCCCTTGAGGCTCTAAATCCCTCTTTCTCTTGTACACTTTCTCAGCAGACCCTTTGTACCCCATAGCCAATAGCCTTTCTATCCTAGCAGGCTCTTCTTCTGGCCTAGCAGGCTCTTGCCCTGCTCCAACAGGCTCTTCATCATAAACTTGAGTTCCATCATGGAATTCAAATTGAGCCTCTTCCTCATCTTCAGAACTATCCTTCCTCCCCTTTTTGGAAGAGTGACCTATCCTATCAGCATCTGACTGTGAAGAACTAGATAAAACAGCCTTTGCAGACTTTTTACCCTTTAGCTTCTTCACTTCACCCTCCAATCTCTTTACCCTCTTTACTAATTTGATGTTGATCTCAGAAAACTTCTTGCTTTGACTTTTAAGAGCATCTTCTAAGAACTTCACCTTGTCTTTCAGTTCTTGCATTGTCTGAGGTGATTGGGTTTGTGATACATGATGTGATGATGTTGGTGGTGTTGCTGATGGTACTGGAGATGGTATTGGTGATGTTTGGTGTAACACCCCAACCCGACAAGGGTAGAAGTGTCACGCAAATGGTGACATATCAAAGGCAAGCATAACATACGACTTAAATAATACAATAGAAATTCAAAGGTTACAATTGATATACTGAAAATACAAGGTTACAAATGGGAACAAAACTAAATACTACGTCTGTCAATGCAAATCCTTATAAAAACTTCTACTTCGGAAAATCTATCAAGGTCTTCTAAGTCCAAAGGTCTCTTCACTCATAACCAGCTTCCAACTAAAACCTGCCGCACACGAAAAGAAAATGTGCGGCTGAGCTTAAAAAGCCCAGTGAACAGATATATAATAAACGAAAACAAAAGCAAACGGAAATGAACAGGCATATCATAATGAGTGAGAAATAGGAAAAGGAAATAAAGAGTAAGGTTTAGGACAGTCATCCACCACGAGCCCACATATCACATCACATATCACATCGTAACCATAATCTTCAAATCATATAGAGGGGAGACCTCTCAGATAATCAGATAATATGAGGGGTGTCCTCATTCTTCGAATGGAGTAGCTAGCTCCCACATTTTGTGAAAGACGTGGATTGCACCCATCATCAGTCACCACATATCACATATCACAATATCACAATCACAATACAAATCTAGGATGCATCCATACGCCCCCCACATATCACATTGGCCATAATAATAATAATAATCGCATGCATTTCACAAATCACAATGGGGACGGTGTGGTTAATCACTCTGACCACACAAGAGTCATGTCAGTGGTGCATCACAGACACGGCCATGTTACCTTCATGGCTAGGAAACACATTTGGCTCGTAGTATCAAACTGGGGTTAAAGGTCACAGATTCATATCAAAGCAAAGGTTCACATGGTCATAATCACAGTTCAAATGTCAAGGTTCATATCACAGGGTTCATATCACAAGGTCCATAGAAAAGGGTTCATATCAAAGAGTTCACCAAGGTCTTCCAAAGTTCATATCATAGTTCTAAAAACAAAGGGAACCTCAATTAAAGTTCAAAGTCTTTATCGAAGGGTTCATCTTCAAAGTCTTTATTCAAAAGATTCATTTTAGAAAGCTAAATCAAAGTATTTAATTAAAATGGTCTTTAAATTAGTTTCATAAAGATAGTCGTTAAAATAGTCTTCATAAAAGATAGTTCAAAACGAGTAGTTCAAAACCTTAGTTTAATAAACCATTTCAAAATCCTTAGTTTAACATATCATTCCAAAATCTTAGTTTCCCACAAAGATAGTTCAGAACTTTAGAGCAACTTGGCAAAGGCATAGGTCAATAAACGAAGCTCAGATCATAATCAGAAGTATCATAACGAATTATGGATAACGAATCAAAGCGTAGGGAACATAGCAAAGGTTTAGGAAACCCTCATATAAATAAAGTGAGAGCGAAGGCTCCTCATTCAAGAAGCAGAATATCTGTACCTTATTCCAAAGCAAGCACAAACCAAAAGAATTAGATGCAAAGGATCATGTCCTCTCCTTCTTCACACCTAGAGGGGTAGAAAAGAATTACAAACCTTTCCATTTTAAGTATTACAGATGATCGTATTCATAGTTTAGGATTCATAATGTCTTTTACAAAGTTTTAGTGTTCATATAGTAGTTTTCATACTTTAGGGTTCATTAGGTAATTATCATAAGTTTAGGGACGAATATGAAATTCTCATAATATTAGGGTGTAAAATGTATTTACTATGAAGTTACAGGTTCTTACAAGTTTAGTCCTTTAGTATTACCAAAATATCAATATAGACCCTTTAGTCTTTGGAAATAAACACTTAACCCTTTTATATATCATAATACACTTTTCTCAGCTTTTAAGGCTCTTCTGGACCCGTTTCATTAAATTTAAAAATCATAGTAGAACTCAGTAATAAAATCCAAAAAAATTCACAGAGATACCTCAATGCCCCTAGTATTTTAGCTAATTTTTCCAGATTTTATTAGTTAGTGTAAGTATGACATAAAAATCCACTTTTACAACTTGTTCTGAAAACGTATCTGATGGAACACCGAAAAGTTATCACTTGTTAACCCCTTTATAAAAATTCACAAAAATCTATAAAAATTCAAGCTACTAGAAAACATCCCAAATATTATCCAGTTCAAAGGAATATTTCTAATTCGACACGGTTTGGAAATTAAAAATCAAAAACCCGAACTGATTTTCCAGACTTTTACGTACGACCAGACACTTAATTTTCTAAAAATCAAAAAGTAACCTTCCCGGCCTCTAGAAATTACAAACTAAATTTTCCCAGGTAGCCAATTCAATGAAATTATTTTTAGACTCCAGAAACATGAAAAATATACGTTCGTATGATTAATTTATGGTCAGTTAAGGTTGGTTAAAATTTCACCTCAGAACCTGTTTTCATTATCACATGTGATTTCTTAGGGTTTTATGATCCCAATCATTAACTCTTGATACTAAACAATATTGGTGAGTTTAAAACACATTTAGGTCAGATTATAATTGCTTATAACATAATCAAAATCGAATTACACCTCACATATATGCAGATCGATCCATAGTTATTACATATTAGGGTTTTCTTGTTGTTATTTTATGTGACACTATATTTTTCCTCCATGATTCTTATATAACTATAATTATTGAACAAGGATTCGAGTGAACAATACCCTTGATGAACAATATGAAGAACACAACCCCACGAAATCAAAAACACCACACGAGGAAAAACTTTCTTCCTTCTTCCTTCCTTTTGTGCGATCGGCAGCCCACAAACACCAACAAAACGCACCCTTTTGTTAGTTTATGATTCGTACAACTATGTATTGATGTAAGATTAGTTAATTACCTTAGAATGGGATCAAGAGGGGAGGTTTTTGGGGCTTCTTTGGCTCGATTTGGCAGCAGCAGGTAGGCGGCAGCAGCAGGTAGAAAAGGAGCAGAAAAATGGCAGCCTAGGGTTTTCTTTTGGACCTAAAATAGGGTCGACATATGTGGGATGGGCCAAGCAAGGTATGGGCTGGTTTTGGGGCTTGTGTAGTCGACATTTAGGAGTGCAAAGACACGTGGTTCGGCCCAAAGTTAAGACTCACAACTCGTACAATTTAACTTGACGTTATTCCTTCATATTGTGTAATATATATTCGGCATTGTTTTTATTAATTAAGATGCATACGTAATATGAGATTTTTGGTTTACTTGGACTCGTAATGTGCTTTAATATTATTGGTAGCTTGAAAAATTATATCGTGATGACTCAAAATTATTTCGCGTCATAATTTTTTTGTTATCATAAGTTTTGTGATTTATGCGTAAGTTATATAAATTTTAATTAAGTTTCAAAGTTACGAGGGTATTTTGGTCTTTTAATAAGTTTTAGATTTTCGGGTTTACAACTGGAGATGGTATTGGTGATGTTTGATGTGTTGGGGAAATGTAACCATGTGAAGAACTAGATGATGGTGTATCAGCTGATGGTGTTGGTTCTTCTGGATGTTGTGGTAACATTTCATCAAAAAGTTGTATTTCTTCCCCTCTAAAACCAATTCTCATATTTGAAAATACTTTGTGAGAAAGTTTTGGTGTGTCATAAATTGAGTCTGTGGGAAGTAACAAATGTTTTAATTTTGCAATGATGCACCCAACAAATCTTGGATACATCAAAAACTTTGTTTCACTTTTCACATTTTTAATCAATCCCTCAAAAATATGTTTTGAAAAATTGTATTTTCTGTTTGTGGCTAAGCAAATGAGAGCAGAAGCCATGTTTCCCCTAAATTGCTCCCAAGAGGTTTTCTTCTGGCTCAAACAGTGAAGGATTGTGTGAATCAAAAATCTCCATTGTGGAGTAAGATGCTTTTTCAGAAAAGTGAGTTTGTTAGACTCAGCATGATACCCCATTCTTTGTATATTTTCAAAAATTTCAGTATCTGGTAACTGACTAATACCATCAGAATCATCCAAATGAAGATGTCTTCTTATGGATGACTCAGTAATAGTCAAGTGTTTACCATCCACTTTGGCCTTAATTCTTTGTTCCCCATTTTCAGAAGTTGCAATTTTAGCAGTTTTCCAAAATTGTTTAATTTGTGTTTCATAAATAGTGGGATTGACTAGCAAAGCAAACCTGATGTAGGAGTTGTTTAAAAAGTCCACTACTTGATGAAATGAGGCATTATCCTCTGACTTCTCCAAAAATGCTAACTGATTGTGACGTTGGACAAAATCTAGAACAACTGTGGAAGCCATGATGAAAATTTTGAAAATGATGGTGGGATTTGTTGGTAGTACTGGTAGAAGATGAAAGGTGTATGTGAATTATGATAATGACTGATGAAAGAAGATATGAGAGAATTACTTTTAACCGACAAAAAGAAAGATTATAATAAGTAAATGTATAGGCGGTTAAAAAGATCTTTTATATGTGAAATATAATATAATATAATCATCAGTAATTTACATAACTACCCCAACGGCTAATTTTAACTACCAGGCCTAATGGCTAAAACTTTTTCTGACAGGCTCAACGGCTATATAGCAGTACCTTTTTATACTAGCAGTACCAATTTTAAACTACCAGTACCTTTGAAAGTTTTATAAAAATCCCTTATAGTTTTTAGCAAACTACCAGCTATCAACGGATTTGAGTTGTCTTTACCAAAAGCCGTTTGCTTAAGGACTAGCTAACTATTTACAATTAAGTATGGTTAGTTAACAACCATATAGTTTTTGGTAAACTATCAACCATCAACGGATTTGATTTGTCTTTACCAAAAGCCGTTTGCTTAAGGACTAGCCAACTCTTTAGTTTGTAAAAACTTGGTGAGTGGAATACCAAAAGCCATGATGGCCCAAAGATGGTGCAATTTCCTTGGATGGAGGAAATTTAAAAAGGCAATGATGCTGTGTATCTTGGATGATTGGTTCAACAAGTGAAATCATCTAATGTTATGCCTTTGAGTTGAAACTTTCCTTAGTTTGATCTAGATAGAACTTTCTCCTTGAGAAATGCTTCATCCCTTCTAGATATGTGATCTAACTTTCTCTTTTTCAACTTTGCATCATCTTGTATGCTCTTGTCTTTCCTTTCATAAATTGGTTTCTCTTCCATTCTGGGCTATCAATTCCTCCCCTGAGATTGTTATCTCTCCTGAAATGAATATAACTTTTGTTGCTCCTTTTTGTTTGGAAGAACTCTTGTTTTGTTATTAACCTGAAATGTGTTAGTTGCAAACCAAAAGAAAAAAGTGCAAAGCACTTGATCTATAGCATTTTAAACATTCAAGCCTTAATGTGAAACAAAACATAAGAATTTTATATCAGCAGGACCAATTATGAATAGACAGTACCTTTGACTAACTAGCAGTACCATGTTTAAAAGCTAATACCAGTTAATTTTATGAACAAAAACACATGTTATTTAAAGATTTATCATTCCAATACCTCCTACAAGATATTTGAATCTACCTAAATCAAAAGCTTTGGTGAGAAGGTCTGCATAATTCTTTTCAGAATCAATTTTAACTACTTGAATTAACCTTTTCTCATTGCAATCCCTTATGAAATGGTGTCTGATTTCAATATGTTTTGTTTTTGAGTGTTGAACTGGGTTTTTAATGATACAAATAGTACTGCTATTGTCAATATAAATAATGGTGTTAAGAAAATTGTACCCATAGTCAAGCATCTGATTTTGGATCCAAAGAACTTGCCCACAACAACTTGCACCAGCAACATATTCTGCTTCAGTTGTAGAATTGGCCACCATTGTTTGTTTCTTGCATTGCCAAGAGATTAGTCTGCAACCAAGAAATTGACATCCACCAGTTGTGGATTTTCTGTCTAGAGTTGCACCAGCATAGTCACTATCCGAATAAGCCACCAATTCAAAAGATGATTCCCTTGGATACCAAAGACCCAACCTAGGTTGACCCTTAAGATATCTAAAGATTCTTTTGACTGCTGTGAGGTGAGAGATCTTGGGATGTATTTGAAACCTTGCACATACACATACTGAGAACATGATATCTGGTCTTGATGATGTAAGGTACATCAAAGACCCAATCATTGATCTATAATTGTGCAAATCCATATCTTCTCCTTCAGCATCCTTGAGTAGCCCTTTGTCTGGATCCATTGGTGTACTTGCAACTTTAGAATCAGCAAAATTAAATTTCCTTAGGATCTCTGCTACATACTTATCTTGGCTGATAAATATGCCTTCTTTGGATTGTTTCACTTGGAGACCCAAAAAGAAAGTAAGTTCCCCCATGGAACTCATTTCAAACTTACTATGCATAAGTTTTTCAAATTGTACACACAAGTCTTGGTTTGTTGATCCAAAGATAATGTCATCAACATAAATCTGCACTAGCAAGATGTCTTTCTTTGTTCTTTTGATGAACAAAGTTGGATCAATCCTGCCTCTTTGGAATCCACTTTCTAGTAGAAAACAAGCCAATGTTTCATACCATGCCCTAGGAGCTTGGTGTAGGCCATACAAAGCTTTGGTAACCTTGTAAACCTTGTCTGGATACTCTGCATCAATGAAGCCTGGAGGTTGAGATACATATACTGGTTCTTCAATTTCACCATATAAAAATGCACTCTTAACATCCATTTGATAGACAGTGAAGCCTATGAATGAAGCATAGGCCAAGAAAAGCCTAATTGCTTCAAGTCTTGCAACTGGAGCAAACACTTCTTCATAATCTACCCCTTCTTCTTGAGTATATCCTTGTGCTACCAATCTAGCTTTGTTTCTGATCACTATACCCCTTTCATCTTTCTTGTTTCTGAACACCCATTTGGTTCCAATTGCCCTATGACCTTTGGGCAAATCAACCAATATCCAAACCTTCTGAATCTTGAATTGGAGAAGCTCTTCTTGCATTGCTTCCACCCAACTTGCATCATCTAAAGCTTTGTTTATGTTTTTGGGTTCAGCCTGAGATAGAAAACATGAAAACAGGCATATATTGGAAGTATCATTATTCTTTTCTTCATAAATAGAGGAGATAAACCCTTCTTCATCTGAAGATAAGACTTGAGATAAACCAACTTGAGATCTTGTTCTAACACCAGAATTTATGCTTCCAATCACATCATCAGTTGAGTGATCTTTGAGAATTCTAGTGTTTGGTGTTTTAGGAACTTCATAAGTAGATGGAAGATTGCTAATCCCCACCTCTTCTTGAAAAGAATCATCTATTTGAACATTCAATGGCTCAGCAGTATCAATACTTGAACTAGCAGGACCATCTGATGAACTAGCAGTACCATTGTCATTAGCACCACTTTCTTGATTCTCTTGATTCTGAGTTCCTTGATCTTCTTCATTGCCTTCATTTGTTGTGTTTGAAGGTCCTTCTTGACTTGAAGATAGATCCATACTTTTCCAAATTGGCATCCAGATGTAATCTTGATCTTTAGGAGTTTCAACATTGTCTTCAAAATCTGCATCAACATTAGTATTTGTACCTGTAACAGGCACATAATTCATAGATTCTGAAAGCCTATCAACATCAAACATCCAATCTGGTCTAATTCCTTTCACATTTGTTAGTTTCTCTTGAAACTCTATGTGAAGATTTTCTTCTACTAGCCTAGTGCAAGTGTTAAACACTCTATAGGCCTTACTCTGCAAGGAATACCCTATCAAATAGCCAACATCTGCTTTTCCATCAAATTTGCCTAAATGATCTTTGGTATTTAGAATAGTGACATGACAACCAAAAGGTCTCATAAAACTTAAAGATGGTTTTCTACCAAAGAAAAGTTCATAAGGTGTTTTTCTATGTGGTTTTGTCACAAGAACCCTGTTTTGTACATAACAAGCAGTACCAACTGCTTCAGCCCAAAATGAAATAGGCAACTTAGAGTCTACTAACATAGTTCTAGCAGCCTCTATAAGTGTTCTATTCTTTCTTTCTGCTACTCCATTTTGCTGTGGGGTTCTAGCTACACTAAATTCCCTTTTTATTCCTTTTTCCTTGCAAAAGTCATCCATAACTCTATTCTTGAACTCTGTCCCAATGTCACATCTGATGACTTTGACTTTCTTATCAGATTGGTTTTCTACCTTAGTGATATAAGATTTAAGAATCTCACTAGTTTCATGTTTAGATCTTAAAAAGAAAACCCAAGAGAATCTGCTATAGTCATCAGTGACAACCAAACAATATCTTTTTCCATTCAAGCTGCACACATTAGTAGGACCAAAGAGATCCATATGAAGCATATGTAA
The DNA here is from genome assembly GCA_021014915.2 of Artemisia tridentata subsp. tridentata. Classification (NCBI taxonomy): domain Eukaryota; kingdom Viridiplantae; phylum Streptophyta; class Magnoliopsida; order Asterales; family Asteraceae; genus Artemisia; species Artemisia tridentata. Next base: position 278,442,823 of record CP139505.1, on the reverse strand, counting down.
AGCCTGAGAAATAGAATTTTGGGTCTTGGGCTTACAAGAAGCTCTATGTTGTTTGCCTTTCAGACAGTCAACACAGGTTTGGTCGTTTTGGAAAATCTTTTTGGGTAAACCTCTTACTAAATCATATTTTGCAATAGTGTTGATTGTTTTAAAGTTTACATGACCAAGCCTTCTATGCCAAAGCATATATTCATCCAATGAGGCCTTTGCTATCAAACAAGTTAGACTCTCCTTAGGATCAATGTTCTTTAAATTGACACTGTACATATTGTTCCTTTTTGGAATTTTAAGAAGGATCTGACTCTCATCAGGCATCTTAAAATCAGAAGAAAGAACCATACATTCATTGTCAGTAAAGAGAACATTGTTCTTTTTGTCACACATTTGTGAGACACTAAGAAGATTAAACTGAAGTTCTTTCACAAAATACACATTTTCAAAATCTAGTTTACTGGTTTTGATGGTACCTTTACCAGTGATCTTTCCTTTTATTCCTCCCCCAAAGGTAACATATCCTCCATCAAAAGTTTTGAAGTCTGAGAGGAATGACATGTTGCCTGTCATGTGCCTTGAACATCCACTATCAACATATCCTTGATCTTCAATATCAGTTGAATGTTCCTGCACATGAATAAACATATTAGTTTCCTTGGGGTACCCAAGCCATGACAGACTTGGGTTTGCCTCTTGCATCAATGAAATCAAACCTTTTCAGGATTGTTGATGCACCTTTTGATTGGATTGGTTTCCAAATCCAACATGCTGAGGACTTAACAGCACTTTCCCTTTTAATCCATTGTGTGGTATTTGCTCTATCAGTACCAATTTTGGTAATACCAATCTTGGCAGTACCATTTGGTCTAGCAGGACCTTTTGGTCTAGCAGGACCTTTGGTTTTTGGTTTCCAAATTTGTGTTTTGACCACAGATTTCTTTTGAATAGGACTATTCACAACTTTTGGCACACATTTGAAAGTGTTTCTTGTACCCTTATCAGTTGGTTTTGCAATAACAGGCTTATTTTGTCTAACAGTATGTTTAACATTTGTGGTGTTAGACTTAACAAAACTTTTTCTGGGGTGAGTAACATTTGTTTTAGACTTTGATTTACTCCCAGAAACCCATTTATTACAATAAGCATGAAGATGATTAAAGCTACCACAATAATAACAAGCCTTATTGAACATAACAAAGTCATCACCTAGTTGTTGTGACTTAAGGTTGTTCCAATTTATTTGGCTTCCCCTAGGTTTGTTATTACAATTTTTACAACTTTCAACTGTTTTCAAAACAGTTTTAGCCTTAGCTTTAACTTCTACTTTCTTAGGACTGTTTGGTCCTACTTTGATTCCTTTGATAGGAATAGTTTCAACTTCATCATCATCAGATACCCAATCTTCAATAATTAGGACATCTGGTCTCTTATCAGTGAGCACCTTAGAGAGTGGGGCATTCTTAGCACTCTCAGAAGGTTCACTTATCACTACAGATTTAGCCAATGGTTTGTTAATGACTTCATGCACACCTGATTCAGCAAGATTTGATCCTGGAGGACAAGGAATTCCTCTATAAGGAGGTGGACATTCATTGTATCCTATCCCTGATTTTATTCTCTTATTCATCTGATTCTCTACTATGCTCTTAGTACATTCAGAAGCATTTTCCAATTTAGTAACAGTCAGTTGAATATTATCTCTAGCCAATGTAACTTTAGTGCACTCATTCCTTACCATTTCTATTTCTGAATCTTTCAAAAATATTTGTCTATTAAGAGCAGCTTTAGCATCAGAAAATGTGAGTTCATTTTCTCTATAGTGAATGATTTGTTTTTCTAGTTTGGCCATACCACATTGATGGTTAAATAAGGTTTGTTGGGTTTTTCTGTGTTATAATATTTCTGTATCATAAGATTTTCTTATAATTTCTAATTCTTTAAGAAATTCATAATTGCTAGAACATTTGATAGTTTGTACCTCAGGAGTGGAGAATGCCATCAAAGCCAATTCATCAGAAGTTGACTCATCTTCACCCATGAAACTCCAATCAAAACCCATACCATCAATAGCAACCATTGCTTTTGGCTCAGCAACTTCAACAACCTTACTCTTTCTTTCAAAGCTTCCTTTCTTCTCAAAGCTTCCTTTATTCCTGTTGTCAAACCCTCTACCCTTGTCATCCTGCTTCTTAGGTCTTCTACACTCTCTAGAGTAGTGACCCATCATGTGGCAGTTGTAACACTCCACTTTTGACTTATCATAGCCAGCAGGCTCATTTCCATTTATCATTATCTTCTTGCCAGTCCTCATCAACAACTTCTTAGCTCTAATGCTTAAAAGTGAAAGTTGCCACTTTATGTCCATCACTTCAAGATCATCAGGATGAATCTCTTGAAGGTCTTCAAAAGTTAATACGGACCCACTGTGTTGAGATGTAAGAAAAGCACACCCAATTGTTTCATCTAAAATGGATTTGGTACTACTAGAAGTACTAGCAGTACCAAAGGTTGTACTGGCAGTACCTTCTTCTCTGCCACCTTTTTCTTCATTATCAACCTTTGAGATGCTTGGGGATGAAACAAAAGCCATATTTCCTGAACTTGACCCAGTAGTCTTCTTTACTTCATGTTCTACAATTTTGAAATTGTTATAGAGATCATTGAGACTCATCTGGTCAATATCTGGCTTGTTCTTCCAGACAATGACATGCATAGACCATTCTAAAGGTAAACTCCTAAGAAATTTAGAGTTTAGGTCTTCTTGAGTTATCATCACTTCATGGATGGCTAACTGACTTGCAAGCTTCTGAAGTCTATTGAACATACTGTCCAAAGACTCATTGGTTGTGGCTGTAAAGTTCTCAAATTGTTGTTTGAGAAGTGTTTTCTGTGTTTTCTTGGTAGCATCATTACCACCAAACCTAGCCACAATAGCTTCAAAAAGGGTTTTAGCATCTTTGTATTTGTTAAAGATCAGAAGTTGATCATTTGGAATAGTCATCAGTAACATACTCCTTGCTTTTAGATCATTTCTCTTCTGAATCTTTTCATCTGCATTTGATGGTTGGTCTTGTATTCTTGTTACAAGAGCATCATTTACTGTTGTAGTGGTGATTTGGGGTTTAAATGAATTGCCTTGTTCAATGATCTCCCAAAGTGCATAGTCCTGCACTTGAAAGTATTGTTCAACCCTTAGTCTCCACATTTCAAACTCATTTTGCTTAAGTAATGGAAGTTTAGCTGCAACATTTGTTTGAATATGTTCAACATCCATTGTTCTTTTAAATTAGTAAATATCAAGCCTAGCTCTGATACCACTTGTGGAACGGTTTTGTTCTGTTTGTTTGAGATATTTATGTATTGAATGTGTTTAGCATGCGGAATCTACTACAACACACTTAAAAGAACACAAGGTGGTGAGTTTAAGTAAACGTGAGAATGCAATGAACAAAGAACACAACTTTGGTTAACACAAAACGATTCAATATTATTGATGAAATAATACGGATGATCTAAGTATCACCGGGATTACAAAGTAATCTTGAATCTAAGATTGTAAAAAGGATTTGTGAATTGAAGTAACTAAGTTACTTGAGAGATAGTTTGTTTTTGGTTATGAGTTGGTAAAGATGCATGCATGAAGTGGTGACTAAGATATCCTTTTATAAGATAAGGATATCTTATTACAAGATTGTCAAGTGGTTGAATATAAAACTATACTTTGACTATATTGGCGCCTACAATTAAATACAACTACCAATGTACAACTCTGCCATATTCTTCTGTGAACCACAGAGGACTACACTACTTCTACATAACGTATAACAATGTACAAAGACTAATAATTCAACTAAATATCTATTACAAAATATCTAATCGACTTGACATAAGCTTGGCAGGCTCTTCATCAGCTAGCAGTACCTTCTACCCAGAAGGTACTGGTAGAACAACTTCGTACTCTTCAAAAATCAACTAGCAGGCTCTTTAACATCTTTGGCAGGCTCTTTGACTTGAACATTTTATTCCCAACAGAAACTAATATGTTTATTCATGTGCAGGAACATTCATCTGATATTGGAGATCAAGGATATGTTGATAGTGGATGTTCAAGGCACATGACAGGCAACATGTCATTCCTCTCAGACTTCAAAACATTTGATGGAGGATATGTTACCTTTGGGGGAGGAATAAAAGGAAAGATCACTGGTAAAGGTACTATCAAAACCAGTAAATTAGATTTTGAAAATGTGTATTTTGTGAAAGAACTTCAGTTTAATCTACTTAGTGTCTCACAAATGTGTGACAAAAAGAACAATGTTCTATTTACTGACAATGAATGTATGGTTCTTTCTTCTGATTTTAAGATGCCTGATGAGAGTCAGATCCTTCTTAAAATTCCAAAAAGGAACAATATGTACAGTGTCAATTTAAAGAACATTGATCCTAAGGAGAGTCTAACTTGTTTGGTAGCAAAAGCCTCATTGGATGAATCTATGCTTTGGCATAGAAGGCTTGGTCATGTAAACTTTAAAACAATCAACACTATTGCAAAATATGATTTAGTAAGAGGTTTACCCAAAAAGATTTTCCAAACTGACCAAACCTGTGTTGATTGTCTAAAAGGCAAACAACATAGAACTTCTTGTAAACCCAAGACCCAAAACTCTATTTCTCAGGCTTTACATATGCTTCATATGGATCTCTTTGGTCCTACTAATGTGTGCAGCTTGAATGGGAAAAGATATTGTTTGGTTGTCACTGATGACTATAGCAGATTCTCTTGGGTTTTCTTTTTAAGATCTAAACATGAAACTAGTGAGATTCTTAAATCTTATATCACTGAGGTAGAAAACCAATCTGATAAGAAAGTCAAAGTCATCAGATGTGATAATGGGACAGAGTTCAAGAATAGAGTTATGGATGACTTTTGCAAGGAAAAAGGAATAAAAAGGGAATTTAGTGTAGCTAGAACCCCACAGCAAAATGGAGTAGCAGAAAGAAAGAATAGAACACTTATAGAGGCTGCTAGAACTATGTTAGTAGACTCTAAGTTGCCTATTTCATTTTGGGCTGAAGCAGTTGGTACTGCTTGTTATGTACAAAACAGGGTTCTTGTGACAAAACCACATAGAAAGACACCTTATGAACTTTTCTTTGGTAGAACACCATCTTTAAGTTTTATGAGACCTTTTGGTTGTCATGTCACTATTCTAAATACCAAAGATCATTTAGGCAAGTTTGATGGAAAAGTAGATGTAGGCTATTTGATAGGGTATTCTTTGCAGAGTAAGGCCTATAGAGTATTTAACACTTGCACTAGGCTAGTAGAAGAGAATCTTCACATAGAGTTTCAAGAGAAACTAACAAGTGTGAAAGGAATTGGACCAGATTGGATGTTTGATATTGATAGGCTTTCAGAATCTATGAATTATGTGCCTGTTTCAGGTACAAATACTAATGATAATGCAGGTTCTGGAGACAATGTTGAAACTCCTAAAGATCAAGATTTCATCTGGATGCCAATTTGGAAAAGTATGGATCTATCTTCAAGTCAAGAAGGACCTTCAAACACAACAAATGAAGGCAATGAAGATGATCAAGGAACTCAGAATCAAGAGAATCAAGAGAGTGGTACTAATGATAATGGTACTGCTAGTTCACCAGATGGTCCTGCTAGTTCAAGTATTGATACTGCTGAGCCATTGACTGTTCAAATAGATGATTCTTTACCAGAAGAAGGGGGGATTAGCAATCTTCCATCTACCTATGAAGTTCCTAAAACACCAAACACTAGAATTCTCAAAGATCACTCAACTGATGATGTGATTGGTAGCATAAATTCTGGTGTTAGAACAAGATCTCAAGTTGGTTTATCTCAAGTCTTGTCTTCAGATGAAGAAGGGTTTATCTCCTCTATTTATGAAGAAAAGAATAATGAAGGTGCCAACATATGCCTGTTTTCATGTTTTCTATCTCAGGCTGAACCCAAAAACATAAACAAAGCCTTAGATGATGCAAGTTGGGTTGAAGCAATGCAAGAAGAGCTTCTCCAATTCAAGATTCAGAAGGTTTGGATATTGGTTGATTTGCCCAAAGGTCATAGGGCAATTGGAACCAAATGGGTGTTTAGAAACAAGAAAGATGAAAGGGGTATAGTGATCAGAAATAAAGCAAGATTGGTAGCTCAAGGATATACTCAAGAAGAAGGGGTATATTATGAAGAAGTGTTTGCTCCAGTTGCAAGACTTGAAGCAATTAGGCTATTCTTGGCCTATGCTTCATTCATAGGCTTCACTGTCTATCAAATGGATGTTAAGAGTGCATTTTTATATGGTGAAATTGAAGAACCAATATATGTGTCTCAACCTCCAGGCTTCATTGATGCAGAGTATCCAGACAAGGTTTATAAGGTTACCAAGGCTCTTTATGGCCTACACCAAGCTCCTAGGGCATGGTATGAAACATTGGCTTGTTTTCTACTAGAAAGTGGATTCCAAAGAGGCAGGATTGATCCAACTTTGTTCATCAAAAGAACAAAGAAAGACATCCTGCTAGTGCAGATTTATGTTGATGACATTATCTTTGGATCAACAAACCAAAACTTGTGTGTAGAATTTGAAAAACTTATGCATAGTAAGTTTGAAATGAGTTCCATGGGGGAACTTACTTTCTTTTTAGGTCTCCAAGTGAAACAATCCAAAGAAGGCATATTTATCAGCCAAGATAAGTATGTGGCAGAGATCCTAATGAAATTTAATTTTGCTGATTCTAAGGTTGCAAGTACACCAATGGATCCAGACAAAGGGCTACTCAAGGATGCTGAAGGAGAAGATATGGATTTGCACAATTATAGATCAATGATTGGGTCTTTGATGTACCTTACATCATCAAGACCAGATATCATGTTCTCAGTATGTGTATGTGCAAGGTTTCAAATACATCCCAAGATCTCTCATCTCACAGCAGTCAAAAGAATCTTTAGATATCTTAAAGGTCAACCTAGGTTGGGTCTTTGGTATCCAAGGGAATCATCTTTTGAATTAGTGGCTTATTCGGATAGTGACTATGCTGGTACAACTCTAGACAGAAAATCCACAACTGGTGGATGTCAATTTCTTGGTTGCAGACTCATCTCTTGGCAATGCAAGAAACAAACAATGGTGGCCAACTCTACAACTGAAGCAGAATATGTTGCTAGTGCAAGTTGTTGTGGGCAAGTTCTTTGGATCCAAAATCAAATGCTTGACTATGGGTACAATTTTCTTAACACCATTATTTATATTGACAATAGCAGTACAATTTGTATCATTAAAAACCCAGTTCAACACTCAAAAACAAAACACATTGAAATCAGACACCATTTCATAAGGGATTGCAATGAGAAAAGGTTAATTCAAGTTGTTAAGATTGATTCTGAAAAGAATTATGCAGACCTTCTCACCAAAGCTTTTGATTTAGGTAGATTCAAATATCTTGTAGGAGGTATTGGAATGATAAATCTTTGAAAAACATGTGTTTTTGTTCATAAAATTAACTGGTATTGGCTTTTAAACATGGTACTGCTTGTTAGTCAAAAGGTCCTGTTAGTTCACAATTGGTCCTGCTAGTATAAAATTTGGTATGTTTTGTACATATTGATGCTTAAATGTTTAAAATTTTATAGATCAAGTGTCATGCACTTTGTTCTTTTGGTTTACAACTAACACATTTCAGGTTGATAACAAAACAAGAGTTCTTCCAAACAAAAAGGGGCAACAAAAGTTACATTAATCTCAGGGGACATTACTATCTCAGGGGAGGATTTGATAGCTCAGAATGGAAGAGAAACCAATTTATGAAAGCAAAAGACAAGAGCATACAAGATGATGCAGAGTTGAAAAGGATAGAGTTAGATCACATATCTAGAAGGGATGAAGCATTTCTCAAGGAGAAAGTTCTATCTAGATCAAAGTAAGAAAAGTCTCAACTCAAAGGCATGCTATTAGATGATTTCACTTGTTGAACCAATCATCCAAGATACACAGCATCATTGCCCTTCTAATTTCCTCCATCCAAGGAAATTGCACCATCTTTAGGCCATTATGGCTTTTGGTATTCAGCTCACCAAGTTTTTACAAACTTAAGAGTTGGCTAGTCCTTAAGCAAACGGCTTTTGGTAAAGACAAATCAAATCCGTTGATGGTTGATAGTTTACCAAAAACTATATGGTTGTTAACTAACCATACTTAATTGTAAATAGTTGGCTAGTCCTTAAGCAAACGGCTTTTGGTAAAGACAACTCAAATCCGTTGATAGCTGGTAGTTTGCTAAAAACTATAAGGGATTTTTACAAAACTTTCAAAGGTACTGGTAGTTCAAAAATTGGTACTGCTAGAGTAAAATGGTACTGCTAGATAGCCGTTGAGCCTGTCAGAAAAAAATTTAGCCGTTGGGCCTGGTAGTTAAAATTAGCCGTTGGGGTAGTTATGTAAATTACTGATGATTATATTATATTATATTTTACATATAAAAGATCTTTTTAACCGCCTTTTCATTTACTTATTATATACTCTTTCTTATTGTCGGTTAAAAGTAATTCTCCCATATCTTCTTTCATCAGTCATTATCATAATTCACATACACCTTTCATCTTCTACCAGTACTACCAACAAATCCCACCATCATATTCAAAATTTTCATTATGGCTTCCACAGTTGTTCTAAACTTTGTCCAACGTCACAACCAATTAGCATTTTTGGAGAAGTCAGAGGATAATGCCTCTTTTCATCAAGTAGTGGACTTTTTAAACAACTCCTACATCAGGTTTGCTTTGCTAGTCAATCCCACTATTTATGAAACTCAAATTTCACAATTTTGGAAAACAGCTAAAATTGTAACTTCTGAAAATAGGGAACAAAGAATTAAGGCCAAAGTGGATGGTAAACATTTGACTCTTACTGAGTCATCCATAAGAAGACATCTTCATTTGGATGATTCTGATGGTATTAGTCAGTTGCCAGATACTGAAATTTTTGAAAATTTAACAAGAATGGGGTATCATGCTGAGTCTAACAAACTCACTTTTCTGAAAAAGCACCTTACTCCACAATGGAGATTTTTGATTCACACAATCCTTCACTGTTTGAGCCAGAAGAAAACCTCTTGGGAGCAATTTAGTGGAAACATGGCTTCTGCTCTCATCTGCTTAGCTACAAACAGAAAATACAATTTTTCAAAACATATTTTTGAAGGATTGATTAAAAATGTGAAAAGTGAAACAAAGTTTTTGATGTATCCAAGATTTATTGGATGCATCATTGCAAAATTAAAACATTTGTTACTTCCCACAGACTCAATTTATGAAACACCAAAACTTTCTCACAAAGTATTTTCAAATATGAGAATTGGTTTTAGAGGGGAAGATATACCACTATTTGATGAAATGTTACCACAACATCAAGAAGAACCAACACCATCAGCAACACCACCAACATCATCACATCATGTATCACAAACCCAATCACCTCAGACAATGCAAGAACTAAAAGACAAGGTGAAGTTCTTAGAAGATGCTCTTAAAAGTCAAAGCAAGAAGTTTTCTGAGATCAACATCAAATTAGTCAAGAGGGTAAAGAAATTGGAGGGTGAAGTGAAGAAGCTAAAGGGTAAAAGATCTGCAAAGGTTGTTTTATCTGGTTCTTCACAATCTAATGATGATAGGATAGGTAACTCTTCCAAAAAGGGGAGGATGGATAGTTCTGAAGATGAAGAGGAGGCTCAATTTGAATTCCATGAAGGAACTCAAGTTTATGATGAAGAGCCTGCTGGTGCAGGGCAAGAGCCTGCTAGGCCAGAACAAGAGCCTGCTAGGATAGAAAGGCTACTGGCTATGGGGTACAAAGGGTCTGCTGAGAAAGTGTACAAGAGAAAGAGGGGTTTAGAGCCTCAAGGTAATTTGTTTGTTCAAGGAAGGATCTTTGCTGCTGATGAGCAATCTTCTGCTCCATCACAAAAACCAACTCCAAAGGATAAAGGCAAAAGCATTATGATTGAAGATGAGCCAAAGTCCAAGAAGTTGAAAAGAACACAGCAAATTCAGATGGCTTTAGGAGAAGAAGAGGCCAAAAGGGTTCATGAAGAAGAGCTAAAAGCACTTGAAGCTTCAAGAATGCTTGCAGTAATGAAAGAGCAGAAAGATGCTGAAGATGCTGCTCAAACTCTTCTTGATACTCAAATTGCTCAAGAAACCTTTGATGCACAGATGCAATGGATTATTGCTAATGATCCAATTGTAAGGGGCCAAGCAGCAATAATAGTGAATGACAAGAATCTAAATTCTGATGAGAAGACAGCAGAGCTTGAATCTTTTATCAACAAGAAGTATAAGGAAGCAGCTCTAGCTGATATTTTTGAGAAGATGAAAGAAAGTCAGAAAAGAGGTTTTAAGGTGGGCCAATCTCAGAAAGATCAGGTGATTTTTATGAAAAGGTTTCTGAAAAATCAGGCAAATTGGACTGATTATCAACTGAAGAAGAAATCTGCTGATGAAATCTACTTCCTGTATCTTCAAGCCTACAAAAGTGTTTACTACAAAGTTCCATCTGATGTAAAACCCTCAATGAAGAAGCAGGATGCTCAGAAGAAAGAAGTAGCAAAATTGGATTCTCAGCAAGTAAGTAAGATGTTAATTACTTTGCCAACTATCATTCATGCTGATCCAATTAGCTGTAGACGCCCTATTATTGACTGGGAAGTAAACCATGATAGATTAGGAAAATCATGGAAAATAATAAGGGTTGGGGGTCTATCTGCTAGCTTTAAAAATTTTGAAAATCTAGTTAGAGCATCTGACAGAGCAGACTTGGAAGAATTGTGGAATCTAGTGCAGATTAGGCTAGACACAAATTCTAGTACTGATGCTAAGGAACAGGAATTATGGGTAGAATTCAATAGGATGTTTGATCCTGATCCCAAAGATGTTCATTGGAAATTTCCATATTATGATCCTTCAACAACATGGGAATTTCTAAGCCTTAGCAATATTCACCATCTTTACACACAAAGTGGGATAGAACTCTTTATGTTGGCTGAGAAAGAGTATCCACTTAGTTATGAAGTACTTAAAACTATGATCTCCAAGAGATTAAGATGTGAAAAAGATGATGAGAAATCAGAAATTGTTCAAAGTTTGCTGAGGAGCATATTTGAGCAATGTGAAAGAAAAAGGAAGAACAGAGAGTAAAGGTTTTTGGAAGAGTTCCCTCAAATCCTCAAGGTATTTATTTTATTCATCAGAAACTTGTGTATTTTAATGGAAATAACAAGTTTAGGGGAGGATTGTTGGGAATAAAATGTTCAAGTCAAAGAGCCTGCCAAAGATGTCAAAGAGCCTGCTAGTTGATTTGAAGAAGTATAAAGATGTTCTACCAGTACCTTTTGGGTAGAAGGTACTGCTAGTTGATGAAGAGCCTGCCAAGCTTATGTCAAGTCGATTAGATATTTTGTAATAGATATTTAGTTGAATTATTAGTCTTTGTACATTGTTATACGTTATGTAGAAGAAGTTTAGTCCTCTGTGGTTCACAGAAGAATATTACAGAGTTGTACATTGGTAGTTGTATTTAATTGTAGGCGCTAGAATAGTCAAAGTATAGTATTATATTCAACCACTTGAACAACTTGTAATAAGGTGTCCTTATCTTATAAAAGGATACCTTAGTCACACTTCATGCATGCATCTTTACCAACAATAAACCAAAACCGAACTATCTCTCAAGTAACTTAGTTACTCAACTCACAAATCCTTTTACAATCTTAGATTCAAGATTACTTTGTAATCCCGGTGATACTTAGATCATCCGTATTATTTCATCAATAATATTGAATCATTTTGTGTTAATCAAAGTTGCGTTACTTGTTCATTGCATACACACGTTTACATAAACTCACCACCTTGTGTTCTTTTAAAGTGTTTTGTATTAGATTCCGCATGCTAAACACATTCATACATAAATATCTCTCAAACACATTACTAAGATTCATATCCCAAGTATTTGTACAACAGTCAAATCCTTTCCACAATAACATATTTCAAGAAAAAGAAAGAGCTTTTATCATTCTATACAAAATCTTTATGAATTTGGCGAAGATTTAGGCTAGAAAACGTGGTTTAAGGTTTTTGAAAAGTGTATTTTTTTCTCGTAAAAATAGGGTTATGTATTTTGTTCGCAAAATTTAAGGGTTTTGTTGCGACAGTTGGCTGAGTATAGGTTGCGATAGCTGTGGTCAGTTGCGATAGGTGTTGCGATAGCTGTTTATTGCAAGTTTTGGGTTGCGATAGCCTTCGTTTTGGATTGCGATAGCAATTCTTGTGATACTAGCTTTGCGAAGCTTTTTGTTACCCACGTTTTACGAAAGAAAACTCTGCCCAAATCGCAAGAATTAATTGTGATAGCTTCAAGTATTGTTGTGATTGGAGAAGTTTGCAACATCTAATCTTATGAGACTTACTGTTACCCACATTTTACGAAAGAAAACTCTACCAAAATCGCAAGAATTAGTTGCAATAATTCCAAGTATTGTTGTGATAGGAGAAGTTTGCGACATTTAATCTTATGAGACTTACTGTTACCCACGTTTTGCGAAAGAAAACTTTACCAAATTTTCTTTAGAAAGTTGCGATAGTTACTGTTCAAAGGATTTTGTTGCGATACCTTGATTCAAAGACTTTTACTCAATTTTAAATCCTTTAAACGATTGAAAATTATTAATAGACTTTAATCATTTAAATATCACAATATATAATTCCAAACACTCAACCATCTCAACTCAAACAAACTAAAATACCACTTTCAAACGCAAACAACATCTCATATCAAAGATCCAACATCACAATGTCTACTACTCAAGATGAATTGGCTGCGGGAAGTGATGCAAGACCTCCCATGTTGTATCGGGGAAGCTATGTTCAATGGTCTTCAAGGTTATTGAATGTTATCATGGGCTACAAAGAGCGAAAGCTGTTGATTAACTCCATCAAACATGGTCCCTATGTCATGAAAGAGATTGATGACTCTACTAACCCGGGACAGAAACGGCTACAAACTGAAGATGATTTAAATCCAAATGAACTTGCTCAATTTGAAGCTGATATCCGTGTCAGGAATTTAATTCTATATGGGTTAAGCAATGACATATACAATGCCATTGACAGCAATCTCACTGCTCATGACTTATGGAAAGCTTTGGAAAGATTGATGCAAGGTGCAGATGTTGGCACACAAACACAACAGACTCTAGCTCTGTGGAATTATCAGTCTTTCAAGCAATTGCCTGAGGAGAGCTTAGAATATGCATATATTCGTTTCAATAAGCTTATCAATGAAATGAATCGTCATAGCCTCAAAAGATCAAACACTGAACACAACACCATGTTTCTCACAAACCTACAACCTGAATGGAGATGTTTCACTATTGCTATCAGACAGAATCAAGACCTAACTTTGAAAGACATCAACAATTTGTTTGATCTGCTGAAACACAATCAGGTTGAAATCAATGACATCATTGCACAGAAAAGAAAAGAGAAAGAAAAGGAACTCTCAACTCAACTTTCAACACAATCACCAGTTATGGATCCACTTGCTTTGGTCTCCTCATACCACCAAAATCAAACTTCCTACAACTCAAACAACGACACACACTATTCACCCGTTGAAGATGTAATTGACTCTACTCAAGACCAAGCAAATGTTGAACTTACCAAAATTGTTCAAAACCTAGCATTACTTGGAAAACAGATTCAAAAATCCTTCTACAAACGTCCAACCAACAACAATCTTCGAACCACTTCTGCACCCACTGCAATGAACAAAAGACAAGATATCCCACCAAGAGGTGAAGTTATAAGGCAAGGTGCTCAGAAGAATGACAAGAATGATGCTGGTCAAGACAATCAAGAACCAAAATGCTTTGGTTGCGGTCAACAAGGTCACTTTGCAAGGAATTGTCCAAATGGGAAAGTACGTAACAGGGCTTACTACAGACAGAAAATGTTGTTAGCTGACATGGAAGAAAAGGGAAAACTGTTTAATGTTGATGAAAATGATTTCATGGTGGACACGGATGACGAAGGTGAGATATTGGAAACAAACATGGTGTACATGGCTTCTTTGGAAAAGGTGGATGTCTTTGAAGCTCAAGATGAGGATGCAACTCCAAGCTATGACACTGATGTTGAAGAAGATGACACTCTTGTCAACAAGGTACACACATCAGATGCTTGTGATAATGATGATCTTGATGAATTCATACATGGTCACATTCATACCATTAGTAAGACAACTGAAGTTAACATAAGTAGTGTATCATCTACAAGTGCTACTCCTCAGTTATCTACTAATAGTACAGATTTCAATCATGCATCAATAAGTCAAGATCATGTTGATATGCTTCAAAATTATGCCACTATTCAATCTCAAATTCAAAATTATGCTAACTTGATAAAACTGGAACAAGATAAAAGTGCTTCTTTAGAAAAGAAAATTAAGGACATGTTATATGAAGAGAAGTCTGAACGACCACTAGTGCTTAAATATCAAATTCATGATTTATAAAATGAGAATTTTCTTTTCAAAAGAAATATTTCAAATTTTGAAAACATGAAAATGAATTTTGGAAATGAAGTTTCTAAACTTAAAGAGGAAAAAGCTAATTGTATTCAACGATTAACTAGAGCTGAAACCAAACTTCCCACTAACGATCAGACTTCTCAGACTATGTACATATTATTGCCCAAACCAGATTCATTCATGGATCTAAAACAGGGTCTTGGTTATACTAAACCATCTTATCTTGATATGGCTAAAAGTCAAATACCAAGTTTGTATAAATAAGGAAAATGCTCTTTCAAGAAAAAGGTTTAAATGTTAATCAAAAGAAAACCAATTTCTCCTACTTTAGTGCCAATTATGGTTTGATAAATAAGGAAAATGCTCTTTCAAGAAAAACAAACAAATGTTAGACATCATGTGGATCAGATTTCTGACAACCCATATGACTCAAACAAATATGAGAGTTTAGCGAGAAAAACCTTTTGCATTCTCAAAATTAAAATAAATGGAACGTTATCTATTATTCGTGGAAAGCAAGAGTTTCAAATGGATGAAATTTTGAAATCCAATTCTTATGAAATGGATGTCTTAAGCGAAGTCAAGAAATAGATAAAAACATTTATCGAGCCTCCAGTGAATAGAGTTAATGATAAATTTAAAGCCTTTGAATAGACATTGATTTCTGAAATGCAAACTGATTTAACTTACGTTACATCTCCTGAAGATGAATATGACCTTTTCAGCTTAAACTCTGACATTCAAAAAGAATATTTTCTAAATCAAATGGAATCAATCAAACCACAATTTGCTATAAATGAGAAGAAAATTGAAGAATTGGAAAATAAACAAACGTCTTTTGAAATGGAAAACCTTTTACTCACAGAGAGTCTAAGAGAATGTTTGCAAAAGAATGTTAAGTTGAACGAGGAATTGTCTTGTCGTACTACCAGATTTGAAAAATCTTATGCTAAACTTGAAAAAGATCTTTAATGTTTGAAACAAACTGGCAGCTAAAAATTGAAGAAAAAAATACGACAAGATTTCCTACGAAAAATCTTTGAAATTAATCTTAAAAGAGAACGAGGAACTCAAATCTAAAGTGCTTGATTTGACGAAAAACAAGAATCATGAGTTTGTTGCTTCACGCCAGTTGGAAAATCAAAAAATTTCATACTTTTCAAACCAACCAACCTTTTTGGCAAATCAAAAACAAAAAACTCATATTCTTGAGCCAAAACAAAAAGAGGTTTTATCTAATCCTAAAGTAATTGCTCCCGGTATGTGTCAAATTGGATCTACTTTTACTAGAGAACCATATGGTTCAAATGATATGATTCATAACAAAGAATTAGAAAAAGTTAGGAAGCAAGCATTACTTACTAAGGATATGCCTCTAGATGCACCAATGTGTTCTTTGCCTCCTCCCCCTATTGATAAGAAACCCAACAAGTCAAAGAAACAAAAGAAGAAGAATCGTAAGAAACAGAAATTAGCTCAACATGATCAAATTACACAATCTCCTAACGCAGATTTGCTTTTTGATCCAGGTTTAGACACTACTTGTAGCAAGGAGAGACCACCTAAGAAATGTGCATTGAAGACTAGTGCCTCTCAGCCCGAAGTCGTAATAAAACCTAAACATTTTAAAGATTTCAATAAAAAACGCTCTAAGTGAATGGATGACTGTAATGACTTAAATGTGCATGGATTTGTTGCTTCTAATAGCAAGAATGCTTGTTTTTATTATGTTGCTTACAATTCTGTTTCTTCTAAACGTGCGCATGTTGATTTGAATTGTGATAATATGAATGCCAACACCACTAGGATTGCTTCACCGAATCTAAGAAACCATTCGCATACAAAAAAATGGGCATGGATCCCAACGGGTAGAATAATTGAATATCATGAATTATTCCCTAGATCCTGCCTTAAGTGGAAACCCACCGGAAGAGTGTTCAAACACGTAGGTTATAGATGGCGACAAGTTACGAAGCAATCTGAACCTAGCACCACTCAAATAGAAAAGTTCAACCTACTAGGCTTGCATTCTATACTGTCTAACTACGTGGAACCACTTTATCAGCAGATTCCCAATTTTTTGTTTTTTGCTTTGATGTGCATCTTGTTCAAGTGTGCCTCTGGTACCTCAAGTCGGGGTGCACCCGACATATGACCGGGAATAAGGCACTGCTCAAGAACTTTATGGCCAAATTCTTGGGTATAGTGCATTTTGGGAATGATCACATTGCTAAAATCACCGGCTATGGGGATCTCATTCATGATAAGGTCACAATTCAAAGAGTCTACTTTGTCGAAGGACTAGGTCATAACTTGTTTAGTATTGGCCAATTTTGTGATTGCGGTTTAGAGGTGGCATTCAGAAAACATTCGTGTATTTTTCGCACTCTTGAAGGCATTGATATTCTCAAAGGCTCCAGGGATTCGAATCTATACCAAATTGCACTTAAAGAAATCACATCACCAAAACCGATTTGTTTGCTTGCAACACTGCAAAAAAATAGGCTTTTAGAGACTGAATTTCTAGGGACTGATATATCAGTCACTGATACATAGCATCGGTAACTGAAACATCAGTTATTGATACTTTTAAGGACTGACCTTTTATTGACAGATGGCGGCGACTAAAAATCAGTCCTCGATTCAGTGACCCCATATCTGAGACTAAATTTCAGTTACTAATATGCCTGTACGGGAAAAAAATTTGGAGGCAAATTTGTTAGTGACTGAATAAGGGTGACAATTCAGTCCCTAGTACATGTACATCATATCTAAGACTAAATTTCAGTTACAAATATATTTGCACAATAAAAAATTTTGGCGGAAAATTTGTTAGTGAATGAATTATAGTCACAGTTCGGTCCCTAATACATGGAGATCATAGCTAAGACTAAGTTTCAGTTACAAATATGTCTACACAATAAAAAGGTTTGGAGGGAAAAATTTTAGTGACTGAATTTCAGTCACAGCTGCATCCCTATTACATGGACATCATACCAAATACTAAAATTTAGTTACAAAATATGTTTGCGCAATTAAAAAAGTTTGGAGGGAAATTTGTTAGTGACTGAATTTGAATCACAACTCAGTCCCTAATACATGGACGTCATAGCTAAGACTAAAGTTCAATTACAAATACATATGCAAAATTAAAAAACTTTTGAGAGAAAATTGTTTATGACTGAATTTTAGTCCCACATAAACCTCTTATACATGGGCAACATATTTAAGACTAAAATTCAGTTACAAATATGTCTACACAATAAAAAGGTTTGTAGGGAAAATTTGTAGTGACTGAATTTCAGTCACAGCTGAGTCCCTATTACATGTACATCATACCTAAGACTAAAATTCAGTTACAAATATGTCTGCGCAATAAAAAAAGGTTTGGAGGAAAATTTGTTAGTGACTGAATTTCAATCACGACTCAGTCCCTAATACATGGACATCATAGCTATGACTAAATTTCAGTTACAAATACGTATGCAAAATAAAAAGGTTTGGAGAGACAATTATTTGTGACTGAATTTCAGTCCCACATAAACGTCTTATACATGGGCAACATATTTAAGACTAAAATTCAGTTATTCATTGGAAACGTGGACTTATATTGTGACTGGTATATATTTAACTCCGTTCATTAGCAAAGTTATTGACATTTACCTATTATCACAAGTAACTAATTCACAAATTTCAATGCTTTTGGCCCAATCCATTTCCATTAATTTATCTTAATAAGGTTACCTAATCATCACCGTCCGACTCATCACTTTCAGTCACAAGATTTGAGATATTATTGCCTATCTCATTATTGTCTAAATCATCTATATTTGAATCCGAACCAAAATCTTCCATATCATGATCAGAATCCTCTATCTCATCGTTGATAAAATCATTTACAGTATTTTGAGAACGCCCAGCATCAACATTTTGAACCGTTTCTCCTGAAATATCTTCACGAAGAAGGTTGACATCTTCCAACAAATTCTCTGCATTATTGTCTTCTGGAATATCCCATAAGTGTCTGTGGTTAATCCTTTCAATCACTTTCCATTGTGATTTTGGTATAAGGGAATCATTGATATAAAATACTTGTTTGGCTTGGTTTTAAATAAATAAATTGTTTAAAAAAAGAGAGTAAATTGCAAAAATCGTCCCTAAAGTTTGGCTAAATTGCAAGTTTCGTCCCTGAACTTTGGAAAGTGCAAGAATCGTCCCTGTGGGAAAGTTTTGGGGCAAATATGGTCCCTGGCCTCTGTCAAATGACACAAATACCCCTGCCTATTTTTTTTTTAATATTCCTTTTCAGTTTCTTCCACCAATGGTCCTTGTGTTGCGCAAGGCTTTACAAATTTAGTCCTTTTGTTAGACAAATAGTTATTCTTACACAAAATCGTCCTTGTGTTACGCAAGGCTTTACAAATTTAGTCCTTTTGTTAGACAAATAGTTATTCTTACATAAAATCGTCCTTGTGTTGCGCAAGGCTTTACAAATTTAGTCCTTTTGTTTTCACAAATGTTCATTGAGTCCGTTTTTCTTTCGTTTCCATACGTTTTCGTCCGTTTTTCTTACGTTTTTTCCCTTTTTTTCCGTTTTTATCCATTTTTCTTACGTTTTTGTCCCTATTTCTTACGTTTTTTACGTTTTCGTCCGTTTTTTCTTACGTTTTTTTTCCATTTTTGTCCGTTTTTATATCCGTTTTTCTTACGTTTTTTACGTTTTCGTCCGTTTTTCTTCCAGTTTTTTACGTTTTCGTCCGTTTTTCTTACGTTTTTTTTGAGTTTTTGTCCGTTTTGTCCATTTTTCTTACGTTTTTGTCCGTTTTTCTTACGTTTTTGTCCGTTTTTATTACTTTTTTCCCCCTTTTTCTTACGTTTTTGTCCTATTTTTACGTTTTCGTCCGTTTTTCTTAAGTTTTTTTACGTTTTCGTCCGTTATTCTTACGTTTTTTATGTTTTCGTCCGTTTTTCTTACGTTTTTTCAGTTTTTGTCCGTTTTTCTTACTTTTTTTGCGCTTTCATCCGTTTTTATCATTTTCGGACGTTTTTCTTACGTTTTTGTCTGTTTTATCCGTTTTTGTTCATTTTCCTTACGTTTTTGTACTTTTTCTTCCGTTTTCTTTTTTTTTTGTCCGAATTTTTTATTTAGTCCGAATTTTTTGTCCCATTTTTTTTGACCAAATTTTTTTAAAAAAATAAATAAAATCAAAAAAATTCAAAATCAAAATTTTTGTCCGATTTTTTTTCTTTTTTGTCCGAATTTTTTTATAAAAAAAATAAAAAATTTCAAAATTTTTGTCCGAATTTTTTTTTGTCCGATTTTATTTTTTGACCAAATTTTTTTAAAAAAATAAATAAAATATTCGGACAAAAAAAATCGGAAAAAAAATTCGGACAAAATTTTGATTTTTTTTGTATTTTTAAAAAAAATTCGGAAAAAAAGAAAAAAAATCGGACAAAAATTTTGAACTTTTTTTATTTTTTTTTTAAATTCGGACAAAAAAGAAAAAAAAATCGGAAAAAAAAATTCGGACAAAAATTTTGATTTTTTTTTTAATTTTTTAATTTTATTTATTTTTTTAAAACGAAAACGTAAAAAACGGAAGAAAAACAGACGAAAACGTAAAAAACGTAAGAAAAAGGGTAAAAAACATAAGAAAAACGGACAAAAACGGATAAAAAACGGACAAAAACGAAAAAAATGTAAGAAAAAACGGACAAAAACGTAAGAAAAAAGGACAAAAACGGATAAAAAACGGACAAAAACTGAAAAAAACGGAAAAAAACGTTTGAAAAACGTACAAAAACGTATGAAAACGGAAAAGACGTAAGAATAACGGACAAAAAAGGGACAAAAACGTAAGAAAAATGGACAAAAATGGATAAAAACAGATAAAAAGTGAAAAAACGTAAGAAAAAAGGACTAAAACGGACAAAAACTGAAAAACGTAAGAAAAACGGACAAAAACGTAACAAAAACGGAAAAAACGTAAGAAAAACGGAAGAAAAACGGACGAAACTTGCAATTTGGCCAAACTTTAGGGACGATTTTTGCAATTTACTCTAAAAAAATGATAGTGTGGATTTGATTTTTTGATACGGTTATTTATAAAACCGTATGAGATGTATATCCTTTTGAACTCTACTCAAAGACGTGAATTACATCGGGACATCAACAGTCAACAGAGGATAGAAGATTATGCGGTTTTACGGATTGGTATATCGTTTAAAATGAAGTATAATAATTTACATTCATTTGTAAAATGTTGTATAGGGGTTAATGGGTTGTTGTATCACCAAGATTCATCCGACTCATTCGTTTAACATCTCATGTATAAAGATATCATCTCGACCCATTCGTTTAACATCTCATATATAACCATATCATCTCGACTCATTCGTTTAACATCTCATTTATAACAATATCATTTCGACTCATTCGTTTAACATCTCATATATAACGATATCATCTTGACTCATTCGTTTAACATATCATTTATAACGATATCATCTCGACTCGTTCGTTTAACATCTCATGTATAACGATATCATCTCGTCTCATTCGTTTAACATCTCATGGATAACAATATCATCTTGACTCATTCGTTTAACATCTCATGTATAACCATATCATCCCGACTCATTCGTTTAACATCTCTTGTATAACGATATCATCTCGACTCGTTCGTTTAACATCTCTTGTATAACGATATCATGTCGACTCATTCGTTTAACATCTCATGTATAACCATATCATATCGACTCATTCGTTTAACATCTCATGTATAACGATAATTTTATCTTTTTTAAAAATAATTTTACATTTATGTATATTCAAATCATGTATAACGATATAATATCGACTCATCCATTTAATATCTCATATATATCCATAGTATCTCGACTCATTTATGTAACATTTATGTATATTCAAATCATTTATATTTAATTAAATCATTTATAACTAATTTAAATCATTTATAACTAATTTAAATAATTTTGTACAGTAATCATTTATAATTAATCTACATAATTTTTTAATAATTTATAAATAATTTAAATTATTTATAAACAATTTAAACTATTTTTAAGTTATTTATAATTAAGTTACATCATTTTTTTTCCTTAAAACAAACATGTCAACATTACAAAAACAAATAATTTTGCTTACTCCTTTACCCCCAAATATTTTCGTGAAAAATTTGTTTGCCCCGCCAAAGGTAAAAAACAAAAATTAAAACACTTAAAACCGGATCTGAATCTAACTCATCTCATCTTCATCCTGCTCCCAAAACACACACACAAAACTTATCTCATTCTCATATCATCTTCATCCTCCCATCCGAAACCACCACACACACCACTGTTTTTTTTTTTTTTTTTGATTCATCCTTCACCGGCCACAAATCAACACACACGCACCACTGTTTTTCTTTTTGTGTATGATCATATTAAAGGTATGTTTTTTTTTCTTCTTTTTGTGTATGAACATCCTCTCATAACAAGTAAGACCACTTTTTTCATTGAAATTAGCTACATCAACTGTTTATATATGTGTTTTATTATTTATTAGATCCGATCCACTTTATTTCATGTTTTGATTATTTGGTTTTTGTTTCATGTTCCTGTTGAAATCTGAATTCCATTAGTGTCAATAGGTGATCCTTTATTATAATTATATACTTTAGATCGAGATTGTTGTTTCATTAGAATTAGATCACAGATTGTTTCTCATCTAACTGATCTCAATTGGTATATAATTTATCTGTTTCGCGGGTACTCTTTTTTTATTGACGATTGTCGATTAGACAATGTTAATGTGTCAATAAGTATGAGCTATGTTAAAAGTGTTTTGGATTTTCATTTTTTTTCTTTTCTTTTTCTGATAGGTGAAAATGGGTGTTGAGAAAAACAATGGCAACGCAGAGGAGGGAACTCTTGAAATCGGAATGGGTAAGATTTTTCTATTATTATGTATGATTTATTTCTTCAGTTTTAATGCTATGATTGGTTGATTACAATACATGAAATCACATCGTACTTAACATATTTATGTGTGATGTTTATTGCTCTATGCATCCTCTGTATTTACAAAAATTCTGATCAGTGATATGTGCATGCCATTTTAAATTATGGCAGGGACCAAAATATCAAGAGATTGTCAATATCCGTTTAGGAGATGGATCTTGAGGGATACCAATTGGAAGCTTTCACCAAGGCCTACTCTTCACTAGAATCAGCTTGCTCTGGTCTAAATGTTCTTTTGGCTACCTACTTCGCTGATGTTCCAGCTGCAGCATACAAAACCTTAACTTCATTGCCTGGAGTTACTGGTTACACTTTTGATTTGGTCGACTTGATCAAGAGCAGTTTCCCATAAGGTAAATACCTATTTGCTGGTGTTGTTGATGGAAGGAACAATTGGGCTAATGATCTTGCTGGATCTCTTGCTGTCCTTGAATCTCTCGAGAGCATTGTCGGCAAAGGTAGTTATTATTTCCATTACGTAAGATAGTATTAAGTTGGTTTATATCTGATAGTTAAATTATTACTAACATGAAATGTGATGTATCCAGATAAGCTTGTTGTGTCTACCTCTTCTTCACTCCAACACACTGCTGTTGATCTTGTGAACGAGACCAAGTTAGACGATGAGATCAAATCGTGGCTCGCATTTGCTGCTCAAAAGGTGGTTGAAGTTAGTGCTCTAGCCAAGGCTCTTGCTGGTCATAAGGATGAGGTAGTTAATTATTTTTATATATTGTGTTCTTTCTTATCAATCCGTTTAATTATCACGACAAAATAGTGACTGATACTTTGTGTTCTTTTTCAGTCATTCTTTGCAGCTAATGCTGCTGCTCTGGCCTCAAGGAAGTCCTCCCCAAGAGTGAACAATGAAGCCGTCCAAAAGGCTGTAAGTGATATAGTGTTTTCTTACCAATACATGTATAAAAAAACCAAAATTTCACATTTGTAACAATGAAGCCGTCCAAAAGGCAGTGTTCAAGCACATTTGATTATTCTTTATATAACAATTATTTTGTTCTTTAGGGGCATTATGAGTTGCAAACATATAAAGGCATAGTTGCTTTCAAACTTGATACACTATTTTGAGTTGTAACTTAAAATTAACTTCTGTTTTTAATTTTTATTGCAGAATAAAAGACATGTACAACCATGTCAGTGAGAGATCTGGGCAGAAGGCTGCTCTGATGTTTATGAAATTATTATGAAGGTGATTTATGTTTGTAACCAGAGTATAAGATTTATGAGGAATTATTGGTTTGTTGTAGTGAATGAATCACATTTTGAATAATTTGCTCTTTTTGCTATTTTTTTATCTATAAAATTTCACACCAACTTGTGACTTGAAGATATCTCTACTAAAGGTAGTAACTGTGTATGACTTGTATGTTTCAGCATGCTGCTAGACTGGACAGTGAGATTATCTATGATCGGGACTTTGACTATGATTATTTTGGATTTAAAACCCTTGAGAGATCTTATCTCTTGAAGATTGAAGGGAAGGTTGTTGAAAGGCCTCAGCATATGCTAATGAGGGTTGCTGTTGGGATTCACAAGGATGATATTGCTCCTCTTCATGACGATGTTGTTCACATAGTTGTAATGTATAACATTTTTATCTATGCTATTTTGTATAAACGCGCAATTTTCTTCCGGATTGTTGTGCTTGTTGGCGTCTATATAAAATGTTAAGGTTTTTAAACATTGTTTGGGTTTGGTGTAAATAAAATTGTTTCGGTTCATCTGTGTATTTTTTAATATGGACTGAAATCGTCCGAATTCTGGGACTATTAATTAGTCTTTAAATCCTTTTATTGCAGACTGATTTAAAACTAAATTTCAGTCTCTAAATTTCAGTCTCTAAAAAGATAAAATTAAGGACTAAAATTGCCTAATTATCAGTTACCAAAGCCTTTTAACAGAGAATGATTTGAAACTAATTTTCAGTCACCAAAAGTAGCAAATCATAGACTGAAATCGTTTGTATTCTGTGACTAACAATCAGTCTTTAAAGACTTTCATCGGAGACTAATAAGTTTTTAAATCCTATTATTAGAGACTGATTTGGTACGGTGATCTACAAAACAACGAAACGTATTAGGGACTATAAAAAATGTTTATGGACTAATTTTCAGTCCCTAAATTCATGTGTTAGTAACTGATCTAACATAGTATTGGCGACTGACTTTTCAGTCGCCGATAATATGCATTGGGGACTGAAATAACATGATACCAACCCATAGAAATAAGGACTGACTTTTTTATTTTGGTGACTGATCTCTGGTCCTCGTTGGTTCGATACAACAAGGACTGAATTTCAGTTGATAACGTCACTTTCCGTAACTAAGCTTCTATCACTGATTAGTGACTAGCAAAATCAGTCCTTGATAGACCATCCGTAACTGATCATGGTGTATCGGAGACTGATTTTTCAGTCTCTGAGAGCCTGTTCTTTTGTAGTAGCCTAGATATTGCAACGTCGATTCTCTCATTTGAACTTCAACACTATAAACAACCTTGCTCAAAACAACCTAGTCAGTGGATTGCCAAAACTATCATTCAAGAAAGATTACCTTTGTTCAGCGTGTGAATTAGGAAAGATCACACGTGCAACACTCAAATCCAAATCCGAACCTAGTTTCGTTGCTTCATTGCATTTATTGCATATGGATTTGTGTGGCCTAATGCGCGTTGTCAGCAGAAATGGAAAAAAATATATTTTGGTTATTGTGGATGACTATTCACGTTACACTTGGGTTCATTTTCTTGCTTCTAAAGCTGAAACTCCAAATGTAATCATCAAGTTCATCAAAAGAGTACAAGTTGGTCTATTAGGTCGAGTCCGATACGTAAGAACAGACAATGGAAAGGAGTTAACGAATCAGATTCTTTAGAATTTCTTTGATTCTATTGGCATTACTCATCAGAGATCTGCGGCTTAGACTCCTCAATAAAATGGTGTAGTTGAAAGACGAAACCATACATTAGTAGAAGCTGCAAGAACAATGCTAACCTCCGCAAATCTTCCATTAAATTTATTTTTTGAAGCAGTGTCAACCGCTTGTTTCACGCAAAACCGATCTATCATTCATAAACGATTCAACAAAACTCCATATCACATCCTTCACAAATGCAAACCCGATGTAAAATACTTACGCACTTTTGGTTGTCGGTGCTACCTATTAATGACCGTGAAGACCTTGGAAAGTTAAAAGAAAAAGGGGATGTAGGAATTTTCCTCGGATATTCTACACAATTAAGTGCATATCGTATTTTCAACCGGAGAACAAAGTTGATAGAAGAGACAATCCATGTCCACTTCAACGAAGTAGAAGAAATGGCTTCTGATCAAGTCACTTCAGAACCCGTGTAAAGGACTATGACTTCTGAACAAAATGGTTCAGGACTCGTACCAAAACCAAAATCATCAACACCAAAACCTAAACATGTTCAAAAGGAAGAGTTAGATGGTTTGTTTGAGAACTTCTATGATGAATCATGTGGAGGAAACAAGATGAAGATGTCTACAATATCCGCTGCAACTCCGATTATCGAAGTTAATCCTCAAGAAGACATACCATCTCCCGTATCCGGTTCATCAACAACTACTTATGAAGATGCTGATCCAGTACCAGATACCCCTCCAATCATATAGATTCAACAAGAACTTTCACCAAACAACACCACTCCAACCTCCAATGTAAATGTTGATGATCAAATAACTACCAACGCATCGTCTGAAGAGGAACCATTCATTAACCCATTCGCGACTCCCGAAGCTGTGGTCGGTGGACCTTCTGAGACGTGAAATGGTGATCCTTCAAACATGAAACCGCTTTACCAACCACATCCGCACAGAATAAGATGGACTCATGATCACCCTCTACAACAAATAAGTGGAAATCCTTCTCAACTAGTTCAAACAAGAAGTTCTATCACATATTACTGTTTATATAATTCATTCTTAAGTAGAGTTAAACCTGCCAATGTCAAAGCAGCACTTGCAGATCCCGACTAGATTGTTGCCATGCAAAAAGAAATAAACCAATTCAAACGCCATGGCATCTGGCGAAGGGTTCCATGTCCTTTAGGAAAACTCATAATTGCATTGAAATAGATTCTGAAAAACAAGCTTGATGAAGACGGTGATGTGTTGGGAACTACAAGTCTACACACTTCGTACTGCTCAAGATATTTAGTATTGTCAAGTCAAACAGTTGGTACTGCTAAAGATTACAACTGCCAGTACTAACCAAGTTAGTACTGCTAGAAGAAAGTTAGTACTGCCAGACTAACATGATACTGCTGAAGACTGCTGATGAAGATTGGTACTGCCAAAGAGATAAAGACTAGTGAAGAGATACGTATAGAAGATATTCAGTGTATATCTTATATAGTTAGAAAGATATGTATATTCTATACGTTTAGAAGATTTGTAGTTATCTTGTAAAGCACTCCTTAGCCTATAAAAGGAGGTCCTAGGTTATGATGATAGATGTATGTTTTTGATATAGCTTCAAGGTTGTAAACCCTAGTACTACACAGAGTACTCGTATTATTATTCTAATAATATTGAAGCGTTTTGGTTATATTGTTCTTAATACAGTTTACTGTTACATTAATATTCTTCTAAGTGTTGAAGAGTAGATTCCGCATACTCTTTAGCATTCTCAAAGTTTCTAACAAGCTCAGTAAGATCGTGTATTTGGGATCAACAAGTGGTATCAGAGCATTGGTTCTGAAACTTTGATCTAGAAGAAACAAGAAGAACTCTTTACTAACAGGAAGAGATGGACCTTGAAACAACTCAAACCACTACCACTACTAAATTGCCCATTCTCAAGCAGGGTGATTATGAGATGTGGAGGCTCAGAATTGAGCAATACTTTCAAGTGCAAGACTATGCTCTATGGGATATCATAGAGAATGGCAACTCATTCAAACCTACAACCAAAGCATCAACAAGTGAAGGTGTCACAATTCAGAAAATATCAGGTCCTGTAACTGCTAAATAGAAGGCACAGAAGAAGAATGATGTAAAGGCTAGAAGTATGTTGCTGATGGCTCTCCCCAATGAACAACTTTTGACTTTTAGTAAGTACAAAGATGCTAAGATCTTGTTTGAAGCTATAACAACAAGGTTTGGTGGTAATGAAGCAGCTAAGAAGACTCAGAAGACTCTTCTGAAATAGATGTATGAGAAGTTTAGTGCTCCAAGCACTGAGTCTCTTGATTCTATTTTCAACAGGCTTCAAAAGATTGTGAGCCAACTGGCTGTCTTGGGTGTAGAGATTTTACAAGAAGATCTCAATTTAAAATTCTTGAGAAGTCTGCCTGCTGAGTGGAATACTCATGTTGTGGTCTGGAGAAATAAGCCTAATCTAGACATAATAAGTTTTGATGATCTCTACAACAATTTCAAGATTGTTGAACAAGAGGTGAAAAGGCCTGCAAGCTCAAGCTCAAGTACTCAAAACATGGCATTTGTATCATCTCCTGGCACTAGCAGTACTGAGGAGGTTAATACTGCTTATGGAGTTAGTACTGCTAACCATAAAGTTAGTACTGCTAGTTCACAAACTAGTACTGCTAGCTTAAGTAATGATACTGTCTATGCATTTTTAGCCAATCAAGCAAATGGGTCTCAGCTTGTACATGAAGACCTAGCGCAAATCCATGAAGATGATTTAGAAGAGATGGATTTGAAGTGGCAGTTAGCTTTGTTGAGCATGAGAGCAAAGAGGTTTTTCTAGAAGATTGGTAAGAAGATTACCATCAATGGAGGTGATACTGCTGGATATGATAAGTCAAAGGTAGAGTGTTACAACTGTCATAAGTTGGGACACTTTGCTAGGGAATGCAAAGGGCCAAGAAACCAGGATAGCAGGAACGGAGGTCAAGAAGGCAGAGGATCCAGGAATCAAGAGAGCACCAGGAAGACTGTGAACTTGGAAGAAACTTCTTCCAAAGCTATGGTGGCCATTGATGGGTTAGGTTTTGACTGAAGCTATATAGCTGAAGAGGAAGCTCCTACCAACATGGCACTGATGGCTTTTTCTGACTCTGAGGTATACACAAATAATACTTGTTCAAAGACCTGTCTTAAAAGCTATGAAACTCTTAAAAAACATTATGATGAGTTAAGAGTAGATTTTAATCAATCTGAGTTTAATCTAGCTAATTATAAAAAAGGGTTAGGTGTTGTAGAAGAGCAACTAGTTTTTTATAAAAAGAATGAAACTATCTTTACTGAGGATATTGCTGTTTTGAAAAGAGATATTTCTTTTAAAGCCTTAGAAATAGGTGAGCTTAAAAATGAGTTAGAAAAGCTTAAGAAGGAAAAAGACAGCATTGAAGTAAATATAGAGAGATATATAGGGTCATCTAAAAGTATAGATAAGATTGTTCAGTGTCAGCTTATTGATAAATTCAAGACTGGTATAGGATATAAGGCTGTTGCACCTCCTCATACTGGGTTATTTCCAACCCCAAAACTTGATTTGTCAAATACTAGTGTCGAGGAGCTCAAAAAGCCAGAGACTAAATGTAAAAGTGATAGTGAAGAGAGTTTTAAAGAGGTTAGTGAATTATTTGATACTCCATTAGTTGAGAAATTGGTGTCAGATGATGAGGTAGAGAAGAAAACTGTCTTTCCTGCTGTTACTAAGGTAGAATCTGTTAAACCTAAACAACAAGAGAAACCAGCTAGGAAAACAGTTAAGTATGCAGAGATGTATAGGTCACATAGTCCTAGGGGAAATCAGAGAAATTGGAATAATCAGAAATCCCAACAGCTAGGCAGTGAATTTGTAATGTACAATAAAGCCTGTTTTGTATGTGGTAGTTTTGATCATTTACAGGATTATTGTAATTACCATCAAGAAAAAAGGATGGTATCTGGGAATAAAAGGGTATCTGGAAATACTTACAAAAGGATGAATCACAATTATTTTCCTAAATAGAATGACCCTAGTGTTCACAGAAACATGGTTCCAAGAGTTGTCTTAATGAAGTCTGGCCTTAAACCAATTAATACTGCTAGGACTGTTAATACTGCTTACCCCAAATCAACAGTTTTTAGTGCTAAACCAACATCATGTTTTTCTAAGTCAGCACAACAAACTATTAAAAGGCCATTTTATAAGAAAACAACATTTACCAACAGGAGTTTTGAGAAAAAAGTTAATACTGTTAATAAAAGAGTTAATACTGCTAGGCCAGTAGCTAATACTGCTAGGCCAAATTCAGTAGTTGTAAATGCTGTTAGGGCAAATGGGCACAATGCTGTTAAGGCCTTAGCATGTTGGGTTTGGAGACCTACCAAACTTGATAGTGCATCAATTGTATTGAAGAAACATAATTATATTGATGCACGAGGCAGATCCAAGTCAGTAATGGCTTGGGTCCCCAAAGGAAACTAATTTCCTTTATTTTGTGTGCAGGAACATCCACAAAAGGAAGAAGAAGATCCTAGATATTTTGATAGTGGATGCTCCAGGCACATGACAGGAAACATGTCCTATCTCACATATTTCATTGCATTTGATGGAGGATATGTTGCCTTTGGGCGAGGAGCCAGAGGAGGTAGAATTACTTGTAAAGGTATAATCAGGACTGGTAAGCTTGATTTTAAAGATGTGTACTTTGTTCAAGAGTTAAAGTTTAATCTGTTTAGTGTTTCACAGTTGTATAACAAAAAGAACATTGTTCTTTTTACTGAAACTGAATGTTTTGTTTTGTCTCCTGACTTTAAGTTGACTAATGAGAGTCATGTCTTACTTAAAGTTCCTAGAAAGAAAAACATGTACAGTGTTGATATGAAGAACATTGTTCCTAAAGAGAGTTTAACTTGTCTTGTTGCAAAGGCCACATTGGATGAATCAATGCTATGGCATAGGAGGCTTGGTCATGTAAATTTTAAAACCATTAAGAAAATTGTTAAGGATAACCTTGTAAGAGGTTTACCTCAAAAACGTTTTGAAAATGATCAAACTTGTGTTGTCTGTTTAAAGGGTAAGCAACATAAAGCCACTTGTAAGTCCAAGATTCAAAACTCTATTACTCAGCCATTATCCATGTTGCATATGGACTTATTTGGTCCTACTTCTGTGAGTAGCTTAATGAATAAGAAATATTGTCTTGTTGCCACTGTTGATTATAGCAGGTTTACTTGGGTTTTTTTTTAGCTACCAAGGATGAGACTAGTGGCATCTTTAAGAGCTTTATTACTGAGATAGAAAATCTAGCTAATAAGAAAGTAAAAATAATCAGGTGTGACAATGGAACAAAGTTTAAGAATAGAGTTAAGAATGAGTTTTATAATGTAAAAGGGTATTAAGAGGGAATTTAGTGTAGCTAGAACTCCTCGGCAAAATGGTGTTGCTAAAAGGAGGAATAGGATACTTATTGAGGCAGCTAGAACTATGTTAGCAGATTCTAAGTTACCTACTACATTTTGGGCTATAGCAGTTAATACTGCTTGCTATGTTCAGAACAGGGTATTACTAGTCAAACCTCACAACAAGACACCTTATGAACTCTTTAGAGGTAGAACACCTGCTCTAAGCTTCATGAGACCATTTGGATGTCATGTTACAATTCTGAATACCTTAGATCATTTGGGCAAGTTTGATGGAAAGTCTGATGATGGATTCTTTGTTGGTTACTCTATGAATAGTAAGGCTTTTAGGGTATACAACATTAGAACCAGGAAGGTAGAAGAAAACTTGCATGTGGAATTCTTAGAGAATAAGCCTAGTGTTGCAGGAGAAGGTCCTAAGTGGCTATTTGATATTGCTGTGCTAATAGAATCAATGAATTATGTGCCAGTTGTTGCAGGTACCAAAGATAGTTTTGATGCAGGTCAATCTAGCATGGAGACAGGATCTAGCCAAGACTACTTTATGATGCCACTGTGAAAAGATGGTTCACTGTTTGATTTATCTTCAAAGGATGTTGGCAATGATGAACCACAACCTTCTAATGATGCTGAAAAGAAGGGTTCTGAAGATGGAAATAAAGAAAGTGGAGTTGATGATCAAGAGAATCCTGAAAACAGTACTAATGATGTTAGTACTGCTGGGCCAAATGTTAGTACTACTGGGCCAAATGATAATACTGCTAGCCGAACAGTTACTACTGTTGCTGATTTCTATGATGATGAAGTGGATCTAACAACATGCCTAACACTTATCTAGCTCCTACAACTCCAAATACAATAATTCACAAAGATCATTCACTTGATCTTGTGATTGGTGATGTACAGTCTAGTGTAAAGACAAGAAGAATGAAAATGACAAAGGATACAAATGAACAAGGTTTTATAAGTGATTTTTATAAAGGTAAAACTCATGAAGACCTTTATACTTGTTTATTTTCTTGTTTCCTATCTCAGGAAGAACACAACAAAATTGCCAAAACTCTAAGTGACCCATCCTGGGTCGAAGCAATGCAAGAAGAGCTTTTACAGTTTAAGCTTCAAAAGTTTTGGGTTCTAGTAGATTTGCCTAAGGGTAAGTGGGCAATTGGTACAAAATGGGTGTTGAGGAAAAAGAAAGATGAGAGAGGAATTGTCATTAGAAATAAAGCAAGGCTGGTTGCATAGGGTTTTACTCAAGAAGAAGGCATAGACTATGATGAAGTTTTTGCCCCTGTAGCAAGAATTGAGGCAATAAGGTTGTTCTTAGCTTATGCTTCTTTTATGGGATTCATGGTGTATCAGATGGATGTAAATAGTGCTTTCCGGTATGGTAAAATTGAGGAAGAGGTTTATATTACTCAACCACCAGGATTTGAAGATCCTGACTATCCAAACAAAGTCTACAAGGTGGTGAAAGCTCTCTATGGTTTGCATCAAGCTCCAAGAGCCTGGTATGAAACCTTGGCCAAGTACTTATTGGACAATGGGTTTCACAGAGGAAAGATAGACCAGACATTGTTTATCAAGAGGCAAAAAGGGGATATTTTGCTTGTCCAGGTCTATGTTGATGACATTATTTTTGGCTCTACAAAGAAGGAGATGTGTACTGAGTTTGAGAAACTGATGCATGACAAGTTTCAAATGAGTTCCATGGGAGAACTAAATTTCTTCTTGGGGCTGCAAGTCAAGCAAAAGGAAGATATCTTCTTGTAGCTGATATCTTGAAGAAATTTGGGTATACTAATGTCAAGACAGCTAGCACCCCAATGGATCCAGACAAGCCTTTGCTCAAAGACTTAGATGGTGATGATGTTGATGTTCATCTCTACAGGTCAATGATTGGATCATTGATGTATTTTACATCATCTAGACCAGATATTATGTTTGCAGTATGTGCATGTGCAAGGTTTCAAGTCACACCTAAGGTTTCACACTTACATGCTGTGAAAAGGATTTTTAGGTATCTTAAAGGCCAACCTAAATTAGGCCTTTGGTATCCTAGAGATTCTCCATTTGATCTGGTGGCATATAGTGACAGTGATTATGCTGGAGCAAGTTTATATTAGGAAGTCAACAGCAGGTGGTTGTCCGTTCCTAGGATGCAGATTGATTTCATGGTAGTGTAAGAAGCAAACTATGGTTGCCAATTCTACAACTGAAGCTGAATATGTGGCTGTTGCTAGTTGCTGTAGACAAGTACTCTGGATTCAGAATCAAATGCTGGACTATGGGTATAATTTTATGCACACGATGATTTTCATTGATAATAACAGTACTATATGTATTATTAGAAATCCTGTTTTACACCCTAAAACAAAACAATTAGAGATTAGACATCATTTTATAAGAGACTCCAATGACAAAAAGTTAATTCAAGTTGTTAAAATACACAAAGATAACAATTTTGCAGATTTACTTACAAAAGGCCTTGATGTTGGAAGGTTTCACTACTTGGTTGCAAGTATTGGAATGATAAATCCATAAAGATTTAATCTTATGTGTCTTTGTGAAGTTTTGTAAAGGATTAGTACTATTAGATGTTAATACTGCTAGACTGTTGAGTTAATACTGCTAGTGCAAACTAGTACTGCTAAGCTAAAATTGTTAGTCAAAATTAATACTGGTATGAAGGAAATGCTCTGTTTTGTGTTTTCTTGGTTTTAGACTAACATTTGCAGGATAAGCAAGCTGTATGCTTGGTATTGATGTTGTATGAGAAGCAAAAGTGGCTTGTTGAATGTTATGTTGTTGCTTAATGCTGGTTCAACTGATTCATGATAGAGAAGATTTGGGGATTACTTGACAAGGGTTAACACCTGAGTTGGAAGGTTCTTTGAGTTGGAAGGTTCTT
Organism: Artemisia tridentata subsp. tridentata; assembly: GCA_021014915.2. Lineage (NCBI taxonomy): Eukaryota > Viridiplantae > Streptophyta > Magnoliopsida > Asterales > Asteraceae > Artemisia > Artemisia tridentata. The sequence continues at coordinate 278,408,925 of CP139505.1, read as the reverse complement.
TAAAAACTTTTTCTTGAAATCAACCTATGTTTATTAGGTGGTATTTTGAATATGAATTGATGGTCTTTAGTTAGTCAGATAGTAACTGAGCTAACTCGCTCTTTACCATTCTATCATTTGATAGTATGTTAGTCTATGGACATCTGGTTTAGAGAACAACGAGCAAAAGTGAATCTAATACATTTGTGTTAGAGGTAACATCTGCCACGAGCTGGAAACCCTGTCAAGAAGGCTCTTTTAATGAGTCTATCTGATCACAGGCAGTATTTATACTGAAATCATTGGTTCTCACACAACCAGAGGTTAAATGCAACCGAAAATGATTAAGTGTCTTCCTTTACACTTAATCCCTTCCAAAGTTTGAGTGCAGTATTATTTTTGAAAGAAAATTGAGTTAATACTGCTGAGAAATTTTTTTGTACTTCTAGGCTAAAACTTAGTACTGTTGGGTAACCGTTAGTGCTGTTTAGGAGTAACCTTTTTCTTTCTTTTTCTTTTTAATATAGCCATTGAGAGATTTTCGTTACTTACTTTTCTTATAGGTTTCCTAAATTGGATAATTCACATAATTTCTTTAACTTAAAAGATTTCTTCACGATAACGAAAAGATTTATTCAAGTCGGTCCAATCGAAACCCTAAGTGTTCTTTATATAATCTCAATTGGCTTTACCAAACACACTTTCTCTCTTCAAAGCACATAACCCAACACTCTAATCCAACTTTTCTCAATCTCAATGGCGCATTTTGCTTTTTGTGATAAACATAACATGGTTGCATTCTTGTAGAAAACAGAGGGAAGTCATGGGTTTCATCAGATATTGGATTTTCTTAATGCTAGCCACATCAGGTATGCTCTCACAGTGAATCCAACTATCTATAGTTCTCAAATCAAACAGTTTTGGCAGACTGCTACTGCCAATACACTTGATTATGGAGAACAACAAATAATTGCAACAGTTGATGGCAAAACCTTGACTATTACAGAATCATCTGTTCGGAGACATCTTAAACTTGCAGAAGATAATGGTATTAGTTCTTTGCCTAACACTGAAATTTTTGAAACTCTTTCCAGGATGGGGTATGTGTCCACTTCTAATAAACTAACTTTTCAAAAAGGACAATTTGCCCCTCAATGGAGATTTCTCATACATACCGTTTTACACTGTTTAAGTCCAAAGAAAACTGCTTGGGAGCAATTCAGTAGTAATATTGCAACTGCTCTTATTTGTTTAGCCTCAAAAAGGACTTTTAACTTTACAAAATTGATTTTTGATGGTATGGTGAAAAACTTGGATACCAAATACAAATTTTTAATGTATCTAAGATTTATTCAAATGTTTTTGGAAAAACACAAGAATTTGCTTCTATCTCATAAAACTGTTTATCCAACTCCTTGCCTAACTCAAAAACTTTTTAGTAATATGAGGATGGCTTCAAACGGTTACAATGGGATAGAAGTACCACTGTTTTCAACTATGCTTGTTCAAGAAGAAACTGTTCAGGGTGAAAGATCAACAATCCCAGTTGAGTCCCAACACACACCCACAATTGTTTCAACAACCTCACAACCTATCATTTCACAAACATATAGGAGAAGAATCAGAAAGGAGTCTGTGGTTCCTCAGCCCAGATCTTCTACTCAGACTATTGTAGCAGATGAGGCTGTCTATGACAGAATGGTGAGGGCTGCCACTACTGTCTCTGGCTTAGAAGCTGGACAGGCCAGTGGTAACATTCTTAAGACCTAAACCATGGCAACATCACATGGGTCAAGTTCTCATGAACATGATTCAGGTGATGGACACCCCAGCCAACATGAAACTATGGGGGACATGCCCCATGATTCACCTCTCCCAAGAGCTAACACACTTAGAAGTGATGAGGGCAGTGTGACACTTAATGAATTGATGGATATATGTACACCATTGTCAAACAGGGTCACTAGTTTGGAAAACGAAATGAAGCAGACCAAACAGGTTTATGGAGTGGCTTTGACTAAACTGATCAAGAAGGTGAAGAAGCTGGAGAAAGCAGCAAAGTCCAACAAAGCCAAAAGAAAGACGAGTATGGTGCTTTCTGATGATGAAGATTCTAATGATGGAGATGCTATGAAGGATTCTTCCAAACAGGGGAGGAATATTGAAGACATTGATGCAGATCCTAATGTTACATTGGAACAAGATGCAGAGGTCCAGGGGAGGTTTGATCAAGATATGGGTTTTGGAGAAGGACTTGATGCTGCTGAGACTGGGTTGGTAGTTGACAAAGTGGTTGATGCTGTTGATACTGCTGAAGCATATGTTAGTACTGCTGAAGCATCAGTTAGTACTGTTAGTGCTACAGATAAGGGAAAGGGCATCATGCAAGAAGATGAGCAACCAAAGAAAATCAGCAAAAGAGTTCAAGCTCAGATAAGCTTTGATGAGGAAATAGCTCAAAGGGTACATGATGAAGAACATGTCAAATTGGAAGAAGAACAAAAGATTGCAAGATTTCTGGTGGAGCAAAAGCTTGCAAGTGAAGAAGAGAGACTAGCACAGGAAAAAGCATATGAGCTTTTAGCTTAGAAAATTTATGAACATGAAAGGGCAACTATTAATGAAGAAGAAAGAGAGGATGTTCTTAATGATCTGCTTGAAGTAATTAGAAAAACTCAGAGTGCAAAGAAGGCTGCTGTAAGAAGAAATAAGCCTCCAACTCAAGCACAAATGATGAAGTATATGAAGGAATATCTGAAGAATCAAGATCATTGGACTGCTAGTCAACTGAAAGGCAGATCCTATGAAGAAATTGAAGTTCTATACAGCAAGGCTTACAAGAAGGTTCAAGCCTTTATTCCAATGGATACTGAAGAAGAAAGTAGAAGTGTTAAGAGAGCAGGCATATCTTTGGAATCTGAGGTAGTTAAGAAACAGAAAGTAGATGTGTCAGAGCAAGAGCAAGAGGAAGAGCAAACTGTTGAAGAACAAGAAGAAGAAAAGGTTGGAAGATCAGCAGGGTTGGTAATCACATTGAAGTGTATCAACACTTTGATGACATGATCAAATCATTTGACAGAGAAGATCTGGTAAAGCTGTGGAGTTTAGTCAAAGAGAAATTCACTTCATCAGAACCACAGGATAACAAAGAAAGAATGCTATGGGTAGAGTTGAAGAGAATCTTTGAGCCAGATGCAGATGATAGATGGTGGAAATTTCAGTCAGGTGGTCATAATTTGACATGGAGATTGTATGACTCATGTGCAGTTCACCATGTATCTACAAGGGCAGGAACAAATATATACATGCTTGTGGAGAAAGACTATCCATTGTCAAGGGGTATACTTACTTTGATGTTGTCTGCAAAGCTATTAGTGGATGAGCAGTCTGAAATGGCAAATGAACTGCTAAGAAAGATCTTCATTCAGGCTGAAAGAAGATGAAGTGTTTGGAAGAATCCTCTCATGGTCAAAGATATAATTCAAGAAACTTGATGATTTGGAGGTGAATCACAAGTTTAGGGGAGGATTGTTGGGAATTACAAGTCTACACACTTTGTACTGCTGAAGATATTTAGTACTGTCAAGTCAAATAGTTGGTACTACTGAAGATTACAACTGCCAGTACTAACCAAGTTAGTACTGCTAGAATAAATTTAGTACTGCCAGACTAACTTGATACTGCTGAAGACTGCTGATGAATATTGGTACTGCCAAAGAGATAAAGACGAGTGAAGAGATATGTATAGAAAATATTTAGTGTATATCTTATATAGTCAGAAAGACATGTATATTCTATACGTTTAGAAGATTTGTAGTTATCTTGTAAAGGACTCCTTAGCCTATAAAAGGAGGTCCTAGGTTATGATGATAGATGTATGTTTTTGATATAGCTTCAAGGCTGTAAACCCTAGTACTACACAGAGTACTCGTATTATTATTCTAATAATATTGAAGCGTTTTGGTTATATTGTTCTTAATACAGTTTATTGTTTTATAAGTTTACTGTTACATTAATATTCTTCTAAGTGTTGAAGAGTAGATTCTGCATACTCTTTAGCGTTCTCAAAGTTTCTAACAAGCTCAGTAAGATCGTGTATTTGGGATCAACATGATGTAATCCGCAACAAAGCTCACTTAGTTGCAAAAGGTTACAATCAAGAAGAAGGAATTGACTTTGATGAATCATTTGCACCAGTAGCTAGGATTGAAGCAATACGCTTATTCTTGGCTCATGCAGCTCATAAATCTTTCACCGTATACCAAATGGACGTGAAAACGGCCTTTTTATATGGGGAGTTAGAGGAAGAGGTGTATGTGAGTCAACCAGAAGGCTTCGTTGATCCGGACATCCGGATGATGTCTATGTTCTTGACAAATCCGTCTACGGATTCAAGAAAGCACCACGTGCATGGTACAAAGTGTTGTCAGAATATCTGCTCAAACACAAATTCGTCAAAGGTTCAATCGATCCAACTTTATTTATTAGAAGAAAAGGTAACGACATCATGCTAGTCCAAATTTATGTCGATGATATCATTTTTGGATCGACAAATCCTAAATATTGCAAAAACTTTGAAAATATCATGCGATAGAAATTTGAGATGAGCATGATGGGAGAGTTAAAATTTTTTTGGGTCTACAAATCAACCAAACTCCTCGTGGTATCTTTATTCATCAAAACAAATACACGATGGAAATTTTGAAAAAGTTTGGAATGGATAAATCTAACTCTGTAAGCACACCTATGATCACAAGCCTAAACTAGATGAAGATAGAGGTGGTAAACCAGTTGATGCTACAAAATACCGTAGTATGATTTGTTCACTCATGTATCTTACAGCTAGTCGGCCTGATATTCATTTTGATGTCTGCATGTTTGCCCGTTATCAATCAAGGCCAATGTTAAAGCACCTTAATGCTGTAAAATGGATCTTTCGGTACCTAAAAGGCACAACTCACATAGGCCTTGCATAACCGAAAGACTCCGGTTTTGAACTAATTGTCTAATCAGATGCAGATTATGCATGTTGCCAAATTGATTGCAAAAGTACTTTAGGATTTACTCAATTCTTTTGGGAGAAGTTAATTAGCTGGTCTTCGAAGAAGTAGAATCACACTGCCTTATCCACTGCAAAAGCTGAATACATATCCCTCTCCGGATGCTGTGCACAAGTACTATGGATGAAAACATAATTGACGGACTATGGCTTCTTTTACGACAAAATCCCAATTTATTGTGATTCGAAAAGTGCCATCGCCATCTCTTGTAATACGGTACAGCACTCACGGACAAAGCATATAGCAGTCAGATACCATTTCATTAAGGAACATGTAGAAAGACGGACTATGGAATTGTACTTCGTGAAAACTGATTACCAAATTGCCGACTTCTTGTAGGTCCACACGAATTATGGATCCAAGTAGCCTTTGTTACTTGTTAGACGACTTGAATAAATCCAAATCAATCTAAGTGAGAAACTCTAACAGGTTGTTTATTGCTAATGCGGAATCTTAACAATGAACAATGAAGAACACAATATCAATAACTAACTTAGTATATTACTAATACTTTTAATCAATACGCATACAACTAACACACGTACGTTCGTGCAAACTATTGAGCCTTAGGGTTCCTTTTATACACCAAGGAAACCCTAGATACAAAACGTGTAGAAGAATATACGTATCTTCTCTAAAGATAACTACGTATCCTTTCCTAACTTATAGCTAACAAACTTTCTTAACTTTCATAAACAGACTTAACTAATAAGTCAACCAGACTTAACTACGTAATACTACCTACCAGACTTAACAATACAAAGGCAGACTTAACTATTACAAAATACAACTAACAGACTTAACTTTGTAACCCAGCAGACTTAAGTCTGTTCTTCATATTAAGTCTTGTCATGTGATAATTCCCAACAATCCTCCCCTAACTTGATCTTCATGCTTCATGAACTTCAAGTTCTTTCTGAATAAGCTTCTGAGGATTGAATCTTGAACTCTTGGAATTATCTCTAACTCTTCAAATCTGAACTTCATATCTGATCTTTATGCAGCAACTTGACTTTAATAATCTTTTCACCATCTGATATGCAATCCATCTGATCTTTTCAGCAACCATGACTACTTGTACATCAATTCTTTTAAGTTTCATACTATTCTCATCACTTCCAGGTGTGTAAACTCCTGTGAGAGGTGAATCATTGAAAATTAATGGATTTGATGCCTCTTTACCAGATAGCCATTAACTATTGGAGTAGCCAATGTTTTGGTGTGTAAGACCATGGTACATTGATAACCATATGATTTTTAGCAAACCATCAGCTATCAAAGGATTTGTTTAGTCTTTACCAAAAGCCGTTTGCTTTTGGACTAGCCAATTCTTTGGTGGAATTGCGCCTCACCTTGGTGAATTGATTACCATGTATGGTTTTCCACAGTCTTTACCACAAGCCATACTCTTGTGGGCTAGCCAACTCTTCACTATCTCAGATATGGTGAGTTGAATACCATACAATTTTTGGTAAATTGTCAACCATTAACGGATTTGAAATATCTTTACTAGAACCGTTTGCTCTGGATTAGCCAGTCCTTATGTGGGTTAGACATGGTGGACTGATAACCATTTGTTGTGTCAGTGCTATGCACCTTCACCAAGTGAGAAGTTCCTTTAGTCTTACTTATCAACTTGAAAATACTTTCAAACACTTCAAACACCCCAATATGGCTCCTTTAAGGATTGTTCCTTAATCAAATCCAAAAGCTCCTCATATACCTCATCTTTCTCATCTGCAAGCAATTCTTTTCCAACATATCTTTGCAGACCCTAGGTGGTAAAGGATATTCCACTTCTGCAAGCATATAAATATGAGCCATTTGCAAAGATAAACAATGTACCTTACAATTATGAAAGTATCTCCACCTAACAATCTCTTGTTGGTATGGTAACTTCCAAATCTCATCTGTTCTTGAAGGTGGCTCAAACATAACTTTTAAATCTCCCCAAAGGACCCTTTCAAACTTCTCTTCAGGTTTGTTATCCCCATGTTTGATATTCACCAACTTGTACAATTCATTGAGATCTTCCCTAGTTACATCATTTAACAGCCCTGGAAAGTTTAAATACACTACATCAGTGTTGTCCTCCCTTATTATCTGATAAGCTGCCCTCAATCCAGTCTTAATGATTTGATATCTGACAATCTTGGCTGGTTTGGCTGAGCTTCCAGGAATAGATCCCATGGTGAACTCCTTAGATGAAGACTCCTCTTCTTCTGATTCTCCTTCCTCTTGCACTTTCTTCTTGGATTTATTTTTTCTTGCTATACTTTTTCTTCTTGTCCACTTTATAATTGGCTTTTTGACTTCTTTCTGTTCTTGCACAACATCAGACACTTTCTCAACCTCAGATTCCTTTTCAACTTCAGTTACATTTTCTTCCACTTTCTCAGCTTCTATAACTGGCTCAGACTCTGTTACTTTCAGTTTCTTAAAGCTTCTTCTCAAAGAATCTTTATAATCTACTGGCCTATAGCCATGATCCCTCTCATAAGCACTCAGATATGCAGCTTCAATCTCCTCAAATGATTTTCCTCTCATCTTTTCCCAGGTTGAGTGCATCATGTTCTTTAGATACATCTTCATACCATGCATCTGTTCTACTTTAGACATCTTCTTGAGAGCCTTGGTTTTCTTCTGAGTTTTCTTTATCCTTAACATAAATTATCCCAAGGTATCTAAATCCCTTCTTGCATTTATGAATTCTGCAAGTTGCTTTGCTCTTTCCTCTGTTGTCAATCCTTCGACAGCTTTAAGTTCTTTCAACTTTGCCCTCAACTCATCATCTCCTTCAATCATTTGCATCAGAGGATCATCATTAAGTTCTTCTGATAGCTTTCTTGCAAGCATCTCATCTTGTCTCTTCTGTTCTTCCTCCTTTTCTATCTCAGCCTTTTCTATTTCTTGTATCCTAGCAATCTCAGCTAGAGATGCTTCCTCTTCTATTTCTTGTCTCTTTGATTTCTTGGGCTTAGGAGTTTCAATCATAATTTGTTTTCCTTCCCTTTGTGTTTTAGGTTGTTCCTCATTACCAGACTTATCCTCATGAGCATAACTAACAAGTTCACCAGATTTTTCTTGACCACCAGACTTAATTTCCTCACCAGCATTAACACCAGAATTAATATTATCACCAGACTTAAGTACTTCCTCATCTTCATCTTCATTAATCACTAGCTTCCTTTTAAGACTTCTCTTCTTTTCTTTCTTTTCTTGTTGAATTTTCTTTAGAGAAGTAGCTAGTGTCTCAGCAGCTTCCAAACCTTCTGGACTAATCTCAGCTGACTTTTCTTTAGCTGGGGTTTGGAAAACCTGTTCATCATCCAAATTCCTCCCCTGTTTGGAAGAATTTTCATCTTCACCCTCTTGATCATCAAAAGCAACCCCCTTTTCTTTCATCACCTTTTCCATTTTCTTCACCCTTCTGACCAATGTGATAATAGACTTGCCCATGGTTTCCTTTGCTTTTTCCAACACTTTTATCCTCTGAACCAGCTTAGGAACTAGTGTTAAGACTTCTTCCACAGACATAGTTTGTACATCCTCCTCTTAGACTTGAGTGGGAACTTGGGTTTGCTGAGGTGAAGGTGGTGTGGGTGTGGGTGATGGTGGTTGTTGCACAGGTGAAGGTGGTTGTTGTTCAGCCTCCTCATGTGTTGGTGATGGTGATCTCTGTTGTGGTGTGGGTGATCTTGGGACTTCCTGGGTTTGCTCCACTTGTTCAGCATTTGATGTACCTGCAATGTTAGTAGCACCAGAAAGCATAGCAGGCAAAAGTGGCCAATGTGCCCCAGAAAAACCCCTTTTCATATTAGCAAAGATTTTAGTTGTGAAAGCCACACTCACATAAGTCTGCATTTTATTTTCAGTCTCAAAATTCAAAATCATTTGCAGAAATCTTGGGTACATTAAAAACTTGTGTTTGTTGTTGACATTTGCTACCATGCCATCAAAAATAAGTTTTGAAAAATTAAAAGTCTTTCCAAGTGAAAGACAGACCAATGCAGAAGCAATGTTGCTTCCAAACTGATCCCATCAACCACTCTTGGGACTTAGGCAATGGAGCAAATGATGAAGTAAAAACCTCCACTGTGGTGTAAAATGGCTTTTCCAAAAAGTAAAAATATCATCAGTAGGGTATCCAATATTTTTCATACCCTCTAAAAGTTCATCATTAGGCAAGATATAATCCCCTGAAGCATCATCCAATTGAAGACTACTCCTAATGGATGCTTCAGTGATAAAGAAATCATGTGTATCTATAGTTGCCCTTAACTGTGATGTCCCATCAGCAAGAGTCTCAGAGGTAACTGACCCCCATAACTCCTTAACTAGGGAAACATAGATAGTAGGATTATGAGTTAAAGCATACCGAATTAAAGAACCTCTCAAAAAATCCAATATCTGCTCGAAACCTTCATTTTTATCTGGTTTCTTCAAGAAACCGACCTAGTTGTGCTTGTCACAAAACTTTAGAGAAGCCATAGATGAGATAATGATTAAGTTCTGGTTGGGAATCGTGTTAGGGTTTGCAAATTTTTAGTGCAAAACAGAGTAGCGTAGGCCGAAAATAATGATTTTTAAAATTGGAAGCAAATAATGAATAAAAGTGAGATATTTATCAAATTTTATCCTTATATACTTCTCTTTTTCGAAAAATACGCAACGGTATTATTTTATCTGAAAAATCATTATTTGACTGACCAGACCTAACGGTAATAAAATTAATTACATTTTACACTACCAGACTTAAAAATGGTCAACCAGACTTAATCACTGACTCACCAGACTTAACAAAGGAATCAGACAAACACTCATAAAAAGCAATAGCAAGGCTTCTGATCATCACCAATCCATGTGTTTTCTGCAAATGTTAGTTCCAACACCAAGAAAACCAAGAAAAACATACAAACAAACAATTTTACAATTTAAAGAAAGAAAAATTAACTACCAGAATTAAAACTACTACAAGAATTAATTTTTTTTTTAATAACTAGTATTAAATCTACTACAAGAATTAACTTCTAAGACTACCAGAATTAACTACTAATCAGAATTAACTACTTAGTACTGGTACAAACTTTACATATAGCCTCCCCTTAAATGTAACATCCCCTTAAACTGAGCTATGGGTTCATCATACCAATATTAACCACTAAGTAATTAAACCTAGGTCCATCAAAGGCTTTGGTTAATAGGTCTGCCACATTAAGATCTGTGTGTATCTTTTCCACTCTAATTAGCTTCTTTTCAAAGCAATCCCTAATGAAGTGATGCCTTATTTCTATATGCTTAGTTTTAGAGTGGTATACAGGGTTCTTAACTATACAGATAGTGCTCTCATTATCTATGTGAATTACAGTATTCATAAAGTTCAAACCATAATCCAACATTTGATTCTGAATCCACAAGACTTGACCACAGCAATTGCTGGCAGCTGCTACATACTCAGCTTCTGTTGTTGATGTAGCCACAATGGTCTGCTTCTTGCATTGCCAGGAAATCAATCTTCTTCCAAGGAATTGACAACCTCCTGTTGTGGATTTCCTATCAAGACTTGCTCCAGCATAATCACTATCTGAATAGGCTTCCAGGTCAAAAGATGATTCTCTAGGATACCAAAGGCCCAAATTGGGTTTGCCCTTTAGGTACCTAAAGATTCTCTTCACAGCATGAAGATGTGAAATCTTGGGAGTAACCTGAAAACAAGAACAAGCACACACAGCATACATTATATCAGGCCTAGAGGTCGTTAAATACATTAGAGAACCTATCATTGATCTATAGAGGTGCACATCCACATCATCAGCATCTTCATCCTTTGTCAATGGCAACTTGTTCTCTATGGGAGTGACTGCAGTCTTCACATTTGTAAAGTCAAACTTCTTCAAGATCTCTGCAAAATACTTGTCTTGAGAAATGAAGAGGCCATCTTCTTTTTGCTTCACTTGCAGTCCTAAGAAAAATGTAAGCTCACCCATTGAGCTCATCTCAAACCTGCCCTTCATTAAGCCTTCAAACTCTTCACACCAAGACCTTTTAGTAGAGCCAAAAATGATATCATCCACATAAACTTGGACCAGAATGATATCCTTCTTGTCCCTTTTGATGAACAAGGTCTTGTCTATCACACCTCTTTTGTACCCATGCTTTTCAAGAAACTTGGAGAGTGTTGCATACCAAGCTCTGGGAGCTTGATGGAGACCATACAATGCTTTTATGACTTTGTACACCTTGTTGGGATAAGCAGGATCCACAAAACCAGGAGGTTGATGAACATATACCTCTTCCTCAATAGTGTCATACAAAAAGGCACTCTTGACATCCATTTGATAGACTATGAACCCCATATATGATGCATAGGCTAAAAATAACCTGATAGCCTCAATCCTGACTACAGGAGCAAAAACCTCATCATAATCTATCCCCTCCTCTTGTCTATATCCTTGTGCTACTAATCTTGCCTTGTTCCTAACAACTACTCCTCTTTCATCCCTTTTGTTTCTGAAGACCCACTTTGTGCCTATCACTTTAGCCCCATTAGGTAGATCTACCAGAACCCAAACTTTTTGCAATTTGAACTGCAACAACTCCTCCTGCATTGCTTCCACCCAACTCTCATCTTCAAGTGCTTCAGAGACCTTGGTGGGTTCCTTCTGAGAAAGGAAACAAGCAAACAGACAATGTTGTTAGTCCTTGTGGTTGACCCTTTGTTGCTTCTTAATAAGACTGATAAGTGCATGAGATTCAGGAAGCTTTTGTACTCTACTTCTGGTTTGAACAGCTGACTTGGGATCACCAATTATCTGACTTTTAGGATGACTGTTGTGAATTCTGAGTGTTGGAGCTGGACTTACATCCACTTCTGTGGGTAAGTTGTTGAAGTCAGTTATTACTCCTTCTTCATCATAAGAAGCCCCATCAAAAATACCTTCATTTGGATTATCAAAGAACTCAAGTTCTGGCATCTCAGAATCATCAAGATCAGCATTTGGAGTAGATTCAGGTTGAGCAGTATTAACAGCATCACTACTAGAATTAACTAAGTTAGTATTGGTAGCAGAATTAATGAATTCACTACCAGAATTAACCAAGTTAGTGCTGGTATCCTTCTTCCCAAGGTGTTTTTCAGCCAATTCATTCACTTCTTTTCTGAAAGATGAAATATCTTCTGACACTTTAGAAGGAGAAGCCTTTTTGTCTTTTGCTTGAGGCTTGTTCACAGTCTCCTTCCTTGTTGTAGAAGATTTCTTTGTTCCTTCATTAGCTGCAACACGTTTGACTTCTGTGGTAGGAATCACAATAAGCTCCTCAATTGCCTTGTCTTGCTCAGCAGTGCTTGAATCAGAAGTAACTTGTGTACCTGCATGGTTAGTTACTTCTATGGAACCTACATCAAGGTTAGCTTGATTCTCCTTAAAGACAGGAATATAGTTCATAGAGTCAGTTAAATAATCAATGTCAAACATCCATCTATGAACTAGTCCCTTCACATTGGATTTTTCCTCAAGAAAATTAACGTGAAGATTTTCCTCTACCTTCTTGGTCACTAAATTGTATACCCTAAAGGCCTTACTATTCAGTGAATACCCAACTAGAAACCCTTCATCAGACTTTCCTTCAAATTTTCCAAGCACACTCAATGTATCAAGAATGGTCACATGACACCCAAAAGGCCTTATATAGCTAACAACTGGTTTATGGCCAAAATTAAGCTCCTAAGGTGTTTTATTTTGAGGCTTGGTCACTCTAACCCTATTGAATATGTAACAAGCACAACTAACTGCTTCTGCCCAAAAGGTTGTGGGTAAGAGTGAGTCTGCTAGCATAGTTCTAGCTGCCTCAATTAGGGTCCTGTTCATTCTCTCAGCAACTCCATTCTGCTGTGGAGTTCTAGCATTGCTATATTGTTGCTTGATTCCTTTATTACCACAAAACTCAATCATGCTCCTATTCTTAAATTCTGTGCCATTGTCAGTCCTAATGATCTTGACCTTTTTATTAAGTTGGTTTTCTATCTGCCTAATGAAAGTTTGAATTAATGGAGTTGTTTCATCTTTCCTAGACATAAAGAACACACAACAAAATCTAGTACAATCATCAGTGATGACAAGGCAGTAGCTAGCATGGTTGATACTTTGTACAGATGTAGGGCCAAACAGATCCATATGTTAGGTATGCAAAGGCTCAGAAACAAACCTATCTAACTTAGCCTTACAAGATGCCCTATGCTATTTGCCCTTATTACAAGCTACACAGGTATGGTCATTCTTAAAAACTTTTGAAGGCAATCCTCTAACTAGGTTATTCTTCACAAGTTTATTTATGTTTTTAAAGTTAACATGACCTAACCTTCTATGCTACAATGTAGATTCATCTAATGTGGCTTTTGTAAGAAAACAGGCAAAACCTTTTGCAGGATCAGGATGCTTCATATCAAAACAGTACATGTTGTATTGTCTAGGAACTTTAAGAAGGATCTGACTTTCATCAGGCATCTTAAAGTCCGAAGTCAATACAAAACAGTCAGTTTCACTAAACAGCACCTGATGCTGCTTATCACAAATTTGTAATATGGAGAAAAGGTTAAACTTCCCTAGTTCTTTTACAAAAGATACATTGTCAAATTCTAAATTGCCTACAACAATCCTTCCTTTACTAGAAATTTGCCCCTTGCTACCTCCAAAGGTAACAGAACCTCCTTTGAATTCTTGAAAATCCTTCAGATGATTCTTTTTACCAGTCATGTGCCCAGAGCACCTGTAAAACCCTAAAATCCAAAATGTGTAAAAAGACCAAAATGCCCCTACAACTTTGAAATTCAATTAAAGCTTATATAAGTGCCAAATTAAATCACAAAACCTATGTAACTAAACCATATATGATATGAAATAATTATGAGGCACCAAATAATAATTGTACAAGCCACCAAAAATATTTGTAACACATTTATAAGTCACATGGACCGAATTCTTTTTTTTTTAAAGTATAACATATATGGATAATAACAAATTAAAATGGAAACTATGTCAAATAATATGAGATTGATTTAGTCTTTATGATGGGCCGAAAAATCTGTCATTTCCCCCTCCTAATACTCGGCCATATCTCTATTTAGTTAACCATATCATTTTCTTCCTTCCAAAGCAAAACCGATTAACCTAAAAACCCTAACTAAATTCGTCCATCATCCATCCGAATTTTTGGAGCTTCAAGGCTATTTTTCCTGTGATCTTTAGCATCCATAGAAGCCTAGAAAAATAAGTTTGGAGTTTCTCTTGGCCTGATTCGATCGGTGTAAAAGTTTTCCTTGTCGAGTGCCATTTTGAGGTATAATTCGTTTTAATCTATTCGACCTTCATAAAATTCTTTTGTTATTTTTCCCATGTCCCTCACATCATATATGATCTGTGAAAAATAGTTTTGGGGCCGTGTCTTGCTCGATTTGCTTGTGGAGAATTTGTTGTCAATTCGTGAGGTATATTCTCAAATAATTCATTCGAGCCCTATAAAATTCGTTTAGCATTTTTCTCATACTCCTTATAACGTATATACTCTGTGAAAAATGGCTAAAAGGTTGTGGGATCATTCGTGAGCTCGTGGAGAATTTTGTGGTGTCGCATGCCTAACCGAAGAACAATAATTCGTTACGCCTTTTCTATACGTTCTATATTAGATCTGGTATATTTTCCTATGACTCTTATATCATATGAACATCAAATAAAATGATACAATCGAACCATGCAAGATCTATGAATTATATGTGAAATCAATCATTAAAACGTATGAAAGCTATAAAAAATGTTATACGAATTTTCTAGGCAATATGTATATTTTATTTGCGTTCCTTGTGGCCTATAAAGTACTGGAAAAATGTTAATTGGATTTATCATGGCTTAATATAATTATGATCGATTTGTTTGTTTAATCGGATTTAAAGAAAACGAAGGAAGAAAAGAAAATAAATTCGTACGAATGAGGGTTTAGGTGTTAGGGCATGTTCTTGGTGATATAAATGATGATTAATGATGAGGATATGATTGGTAAATGATTTGTCATATTAGGATTAGGGTTTCGTTATTTTAAGTGTTATACGATTTGGTTTTGAAAATATAAGGGTGTGTTTTGTAAACATTAAAACTTGTGGGTTATTTTAGAACATTATTGGGACTGGGTATATTTCGTATAAAATGTAACTTAAGGGTGTCATGTGTAATTTTTGTAATTAAAAGGGTTTAAATGGTTAATTAAGTATATTGTAATTCGATTTGTAAATTAAATAAGTAGAGGGACTAAAAATGTAATTTCTAGAAAGTTAAGGTGTATTCGTATATTAAATTAGGTTGAGGGTGCATTGTGTAAATTTGAGGATTTAATGGCCTAATATGTAATTATTAATATTAAAGGATTGGAAATGTAAAGTAAAGGTTTAATATGTAAACTAATTAACTTGAGGGACCTATTGTGTAAATTATGGAACATTCGTACAACTTATTAAATTAAGGACTAATTGTGTAAATTTGGTAAACCAAAGGTTTAATGTGTAATTGTTGATATTATAAGGTTTAAAGCGTAACTTAATAATATAAAGGGTGTAAATTGTAATTGTGTAAACTAAAGGACTAAATGTGTAATTCTGGATAACTTAAGTATGAGAATGAGTTAATTTAACTATGATACCTCAATCTTACTAAAGATGAAAACGTTCTAATAATGGAAATTTACTAAATATGGAAACCTGCTATAAATGGAAAGTTACTAAAAATGGAAAGCCGACAAAAATGAGAACTCTGATTTGAATAAGTTATTAATAATAAGCCGATCATTGATTCGTGTAGATTCGCCGAAGGAGGAGTGAATTCTTATCCTTATGTTATGTTTCGTTGGCGGTTAAGGTACAGATATTATGCTCTTTTGATAAGGAGCCTTCGGTCTCTATTCTGATTTGTATTAGGGTTTCCTAAGCCATTGCTATGTTCCCTACACTGTGGTATGAACCTTTGATATTTGAATCTGCGACATATGAACCTTTGATGTGAACCTGGAGATTTGGACTATTATTATGACCATGTGAACCTTTGCTTTGATATGAACCTTAGACCTTAACCCCAGTTTGATACCGAGCCAAATGTGTTCCCTAGCCAGGAAGGTAACCTGGCCATGTCTGTGATGCACCACTGGCATGACTCCCGTGTGGGGGAGTGATTTCTCACACCGTCCCTTTTATATTATACTATGGCCATTATGACTTTGAGATTGACTTTGAGTTTTGGGGCGTATGGATTGCAATCCTAGGTTCGTTTTGTTTAGTGGTTTTAACTATGACTTTGAGTATGACTTTGAGGTGAGTGGTGCTTGTGTGCAATACACGCCTTTCACATTTAGCTGGAGCTAGCTACTCCACCATTATGATACATGAGGACACCCCTCATATTATCTGGTTGCCTAAGAGGTATCCCCTCTGATTGTGAGATTATGACTGTGAGATTATGACTTTGAGATTATGACTTTGAGTTTCTGGGCTCGTGGTGGATTACTGTCCTAAACCTTTACTCTTGTACCTTTACTTATATCTTATTCATTATGCTACTTCTGTTCATTTCCGTTTACTTTCGTTTCCGTTTATTATATATCTGTTCACTGGGCTTTTTAAGCTCAGCCGCGTTTCTTTCCCGCAGCAGGTTTTAGTTTGGAAGCTGGGTATGGGTGAAGAGAACCTTGGACTTAGAAGACCTTGATAGCTACTCTGGAGTATAGATGACTAGAAGTTATTGTATTTAGAGTTAGTAGTTATTGAAAATTTTCATTTGTAACCTTGTATATTCAGCAATTCATTTGTAACCTTTGAGAATCCTTGTATTACTTTTGAATGTATGCTTTGTTTTGATCTGATATGAAACCATTAATGTGATACTTCTACCCTTGCCGGGTTGGGGTGTTACAATTATGGTATCAGAGAGACAGGCTGCGATTCGTAATACATTTACCCTTGGCCTGTGTAAGTTAGGACCACTAAGTTTCCCCTGTAGGCGCTCGTAGGATAACCTTTGCGAAGTTGCTTGAGTATTTTCCCATAGGAACATAAGTTACAACCGGTGAGGAATGGGTAGATGATGAGGCGAAAAGTGTACCGCTTTTAAGGGGTCATTTAAGCCCGAAATCGTATTTATTTGATCAAATATTGCTCTAAATCGTTCCTTTTGTCATTTTAGGTACTTTTGAGGAGAAATCTGGAAAAGGAGGCATTTTGGACGTTTTTGGAGCATTAAAGTGAAGAAAACGACAAAGTCTCAAAATCGGCTGAAATTTACCTTTGACGGCGTCAGAATCATCTCTTGACGGCGTCATGCCTTGGCAAGAAAAGTTGGATGTGAAATTTACTCATGACGGGCCAGTGAGTTAGCATGAGAATTCTGACGGCGTCACGCTTTAACTAAATCAAGGGCGTCACGGCTTAAATCATAAGGGGACGACGTCACGTTCACGAGCTGACGGCGTCAAGCCTTGATAAGCCAGAATGGATTTTTGAAGAGCTAAAGAGGGACGGCGTCAAGAAGGTCACCCGGGAACCCTAAAAGCGGCGAGGTGACGGCGTCACAACGCATAAGGTGACGCCGTCAGATCCAAAAATCTATATATAGTTTTCTAATTTTTTGTCATTAAGGAGAGCTTAGTGTGTGGAATTTTGGGAGAAAACCCTAAGACGATTTTAGCTACTTTTTCAGGGCTTTTTGCCTTGAGATCTTCCATGTTTCATTGAAAGATAAGTTATCAATTAATCATTCAATATGTCTATGTATTGTTTGATTCTATCTTATTCTTGTCTTTTGTTTAACATGTTAGGCTAAATTTATCTTGTGTTTGCTTAGATCTAATGAAACCTAGCTATTGATTATTGGTTGTTAGTGTGTTGTTAGTTGTATTGGATGATTGTTTATCTATGTTAGGCTTAAGAAAACTGGCTAACTTCCTATTCGGTAACTTGCTTGAACGTCTTAAGAAACATGAACCAAACGCGTACTAAAGGTTTTTATGGTTGTATTTAATGCACAAGCGAATTCTAGTGATCCCATGTTAGGAGCTTCCTAGCCGGCTCGACATAGGAGTGAAGTAGGAGCTTGTAGAGTTGGGGAAGTAAGTACGCCACCCCACGAATGGTATTAAAGAATACACCCGTCATCCACGCGACTAATACACACTAATTAACCGGTAAAAGATAGTTAGGGAGTAAGGAAATCTAAGTAAACACATTTCTCTACACATAAGTTTCTCACCACATTTCATTTTTGTTATTTTATTTTATTTGCATTCGTAGTAAATTGGGTTAGTTGACTAGCAACTAATTCCGCCCACTCCTTCAAAACCGAGATTTTACTTGCTTTCATAAAAATATAAAAACATAAAAAGAATCTTCCTCAACCCTTAGACCTAATTAGAATAGCCTTTCATACCTAACGAACACTATTCCCTGTGGAGAACGATCAATCCCCCGTACTTACCACTACACTATACTACATCGGTCAGGTACACTGCCTGGTGGGGTTGTAAGCCTCTTGAGATCCCTCGAGAGGTAAAACCTGTTGTAAGGTTACAAAACCACGCACATCAAGTTTTTGGCGCCGCTGCCGGGGAATAGTTATTGTTTAGGTTGAATTTTTATTTCTATTAGGTCTACTCACTAGATTCCTTTCTAGTGAGATTTTTATTTTATTTTTCTAGGTTTTCTTTAGTCTATCTATTTTCTTCGTGTCTTTGTTCGTAACCATACCATCCGACATCATGGAAGATGGTAATATCCTTAACCCACACAACCCACCACCACAACAACCACCACCACCTCTTAGAGCCCGTACTTTAGGAGAGTATTCCCGTCCTAGCCACCATGGCTATCGAAACACCATTGAGCTCACTCAAGGAGCCAATATCACACCCTTGCGATCCGACACCATCCGGTTGGTGCAAAGTGGATGCGCATTCCATGGACTTCGTTCTGAAGATCCTAATCAACATGTCAAGGACTTTCTTAAAATCGTTGATTCTATAGACCTTGATGTTGCCACTCGAGAGACGACCCGATTGCGTCTCTTCCAATTCTCTCTGCGGGACCAAGCTAGTCAGTGGCTAGAACGTCAACCCGCAGGATCCATTACCTCTTGGGATGATCTCACCACTCGTTTCCTTGCTCAGTTTTTCCCACCGGGAAGAACTACCAAGCTAAGGAATGATATCTTGATGTTCCAACAACGTCAAGGCGAAACTCTCTACGAGGCATGGACTCGATTCAAGGACTTACTCCAAAAGGTCCCTCACCATGGCATAGAACTTTGGCTCCAAGTCCAAATCTTCTATGACCATATCAATCTCTCCACGAGGCAAACCATTGACCAATCGGCCGGTGGCAAGCTACGTGATCTAAGTGCGGAACAATCATGGGCTCTCCTAGAGGATCTTGCTCTTTATGACAACGAAAGTTGGAGTGATCCCCGTGATTTGAATAAAACGGTCAAGGCAATATCTTTGCCTTCGAACAATTCAAGCACTTCCGACCGTAGGATCATAGAACTTGAAGACCAAGTCAAGTTCCTCATGAAATCCTACGAGGCTCCTAAACCTTCAAGCCAAGTGAACAAAATCACTTCTTCATGTGAATTATGTAGTGGTCCCCACGACACTCGTGATTGCATGGAACTCCCCGAACAAGCTTTTGTGGACTACGCATCCTCGCGTACCGACGGAGCGGGAGACAAGTGGTACACTTTCAAACCCGAGCCAAACCATTATGGTGATTCATACAACCCCTCATGGAAAAATCACCCGAACCTTAGGTGGAAACAAAACCAAAACTCTCAACAAACCAATTCTTCCAACCTACCTAATCGTTTCCAATCAAGCGGTTCCAACTCGAACCGTACTTTCAGCAACAATCCTTCCGGCAATGGTAGTACCAATAACTTTGAAGGATTGATTTCCCAATTTATGGCATCTCAAGAAGCTCGGATAGCTAGATTCGAGACCGAATTCAATCAACAACAAACTGAGATGACCAATAAAATTGACAACTTGTTGAAAGCCCTCAATAACCAAGTGTTATCACCTCCACATAAGGACGCTAGGAACACAAATAGCGGACCCCAAGTAAAAGACCCCTCTTCATCCAAACATGTCCACTTTGTCAACATTGTCACTATTAAACCAATTGATAGGAATGAGGATAATAGTGAACCTAAGGATGAGGATAGGAAAGTCGAGGTTGATAAGGAAGTTAGGACAAGTGAGATTGAAGAAGTAGATGATGATGAGGACTACTTCAATAGGCTACCCACTAAGGAAGAGCGTGCATATCATACAAACCTATTCGATGACCCCGAGACACCATACTTCCTAGGTAGACCAATCATAGAAATAGGCGACCCTTCTAATCTCAACATACCATGCAACATCGGACATCTACATGTGTGGAAAGCTTACATCGACCTTAGATCGCCCATAAACATCATGACTAGAGCCCACTACAACTTGATAATGAAAAATCAACTTGGGTATAGGATGCTCCCTGACAAGGGTTGGATGAGTAACTTCACGGGAAGAGTTAAGGGATTACCGGTTTATGTAGGAAACTTCACCTATGTCACCGACTTTGTAATTGTAGAAGATATCCGCCCAATAGTCGATGCATCCTTGACTCAAGTGGTTTTTGGAAAACCATTTGTTGAGGTCTCTAGAATGACTTATGAACCTTCCTTAGGGATAGTTAGATTTAAGGATGAGACCGATGAAGTAAGCTACCAAATGCCATATAAGATAGAACAATTCCAACACTTGTCAAATGTTGAGAAGGAGCTTAAACAAGCGGTCTACTATAGGAATGATAAGGATAGAAGTAAAGGAGTAGACTATGTTATGGAAAGGATATTCGGTTTCTACAAGGATTGTTTGAAATTAGGACCGGAATATAGAACCGGGAAGGAGGATGGCCTAGGAACCGTGACCGATGATGGAGTCACGTAATGTACGTGACTTTGAGTCTAGCTACAAGACTCGTTAATAAAGAAAAGCGCTTCTTGGGAGGCAACCCAAGCTTTATAAGTTTTATTTGCTTTATGTGTTTATTTATTTGTTTGTTTGATTTTATTTGTTTCCGTATGTATGTTTAATTTTTATTCTTATTGATTCATGTTCAAAACTAAATTGTGAAAATGCTTTATTTTGTTTTTAACTTCGTCTTAACTACATATAAAGGTATTTTGCAAAAGATAAGTGTAAGGGAAATCTAAATCGGTTTATTAGAACACATATTAACATGAATCGTAATAATAATAAATTAGCATACATATTAGTATTTGTTTGAGTCAAATGCTTGTATCGAGTCATAATGAAGTTTTGCAGGAATTCCAGGAAGTAAGGTAAAGGTTTTTCGAGAAATTTTCCGGAAACTTAAAATGAAAATTTTTGTCAAGTCATTTCTGACGGCGTCAGGGGTTATAACCTGACGGCGTCAGATTTAATTTCCAGAAATTTTTGAAAGTTTTGTTTTCATAAAAAGTTTTTATTAAAATCTCCAACTTATAATCTCCAGGAATCTGCAAAATTTTCATTCCACAAGCATTATATCCTTATATATAGATTTTATCCCGCCGATGTTATGCAGGTTTTCGTGTTTGTTTTCTCAGGTTAACAGGTTATTTTGGACAAGGAAATGTTTATGGAATCAAGCTTATGGCGATGCATTAGTCATGGAGCTTCAACATTCTCTTTGGAGGAAGATCTAACCGTGTAATTTCATTATCCAACGAGCGAATCAGGGGAGTATTTGATTTCATTCTTTTACTTTATGCTTTTACATCTTGTTATTTGAACATTGGGGACAATGTTCATCTTAAGTGTAAGGGGAGGGTAAAAGTACGATTTTAGAGAATACAATTACGCTTGATTTTTGTTTGTTTGATAGTAGATGTGTAATAAAACTGAGATAAATACTTGTTAAGGTAATTTTAGTTTAGTGCCAATTTAAAATTTTTTTTACAACACATAGGAGTGAAACTTTGATCTTAATGAGCGTCTCATGGATAGGAGTTATATGACTAGCACAAAAAAACCGTACCACTAAAAAATTTTCCACCCCCAAATATGTGAGGTTCGCCCCTAGAATTGGTAGGAAAAGCATTTATGCTATGATGTGTGTACCGGTAGCACTTAGATTCTAGAACTTGCGTTAGGACCATTCCAAGGCCACAAGTGAGACTACATTCGTGTAGTTAGATTTACTACATGATAAGAGGCATTAGGATTAACCCATTGTTTTACACCTGTGTTTTTGTTATAATTACGTTGGCTACATTGGTCAAGTAATTCTCCCACACCCTTTGCGTTGTACTCATTTTTAGTACACGATACCCCTAGTACACCCCTCAGAGCCTATCTTTTCGTTTCGACCTTTAAGCATTTTACTTAAAGGAAGAATTTGTTACACCCCACTAAAATGTACACCCAAATCGCCTTAGCCTACCTTGTATGCACTCATTTTTAGTGCATTATTGTTACAACATTTGTTTAAACCCAAGTTAATTATCTAGTTGATTACATGGTTGCTAAGTCGAGTCATATCCTTGTACATATTGTTTTGGGACGATTGGGACTCATGGGTAAAGTACTAGTGTAATAGAGTAATGGGGAAGAACATCATTTATTACCCTCATATGTGCTAAATATTTTAAAAGTACTCCAAGTTTTTCAATTATCTTAATTCGAGTCATTAGAATAGTTATTTGTAAAGTTATGTAAAAGTTCAAGTGTAAGGGGGATGCAATGCCCCTATGATGTATTATTTTGGATGGTAGGGCAAGAGTGTATGCAAAAAAAAAAAAAAAAAAAAAAAAAAAAAAAAAAAAAAATCAAGAAAAATACAAAAAAATGAGAAAAAGAAAAGTAGAAAAAACATACGGACTACCATCCCGTTTTATTTTATGTTTATTTTATATTTTTGTTATTTTGTTATTTCGTTTTTAGCTTAAGATCGAGTCTAGTCTTGGCTTAGCAACATTGTATAGTACATGTAATTGATCAAGATCTTTAACTAGCCACCAGTAAAATATCCCGTATCCAACAAAACCGTGTTTTCCTTTTCCCTACACCTAACGTTATAACCCATTTAAAAGCCCTCTTTGATAGTTTATCTTAGGTGCTTACGCCTAGTGGAGGAGGTTTTCGATCCTTTCCCAAGCCTATGGTAATCTATTTGCTATGACAGGTAGTGAGAGATATTATCCGTTTTCATTTATGAGATTTATTTTGATGACACTTGAGAGATGTGAGTATCTAAACACTACTTGTGAGGTGCTAGTTTGTAATCTCCGTGCTTATTATGATTAAAGTAGAACGATTATTTGTTGTAATTACTTTTATGTTAGCATTAAATGACCCCTAACTTGTATTTTGATTAGAATAAAAGCGCATTTGCTTGAGGACAAGCAAATCTCAAGTGTAAGGGTATTTGATGAGGCGAAAAGTGTACCGCTTTTAAGGGGTCATTTAAGCCCAAAATCGTATTTATTTGATCAAATATTGCTCTAAATCGTTCCTTTTGTCATTTTAGGTACTTTTGAGGAGAAATCTGGAAAAGGAGGCATTTTGGACGTTTTTGGAGCATTAAAGTGAAGAAAACGACAAAGTCTCAAAATCGGCTGAAATTTACCTTTGACGGCGTCAGAATCATCTCTTGACGGCGTCATGCCTTGGCAAGAAAAGTTGGATGTGAAATTTACTCATGACGGGCCAGTGAGTTAGCATGAGAATTCTGACGGCGTCACGCTTTAACTAAATCAAGGGCGTCACGGCTTAAATCATAAGGGGACGGCGTCACGTTCACGAGCTGACGGCGTCAAGCCTTGATAAGCCAGAATGGATTTTTGAAGAGCTAAAGAGGGACGGCGTCAAGAAGGTCACCCGGGAACCCTAAAAGCGGCGAGGTGACGGCGTCACAACGCATAAGGTGACGCCGTCAGATCCAAAAATCTATATATAGTTTTCTAATTTTTTGTCATTAAGGAGAGCTTAGTGTGTGGAATTTTGGGAGAAAACCCTAAGACGATTTTAGCTACTTTTTCAGGGCTTTTTGCCTTGAGATCTTCCATGTTTCATTGAAAGATAAGTTATCAATTAATCATTCAATATGTCTATGTATTGTTTGATTCTATCTTATTCTTGTCTTTTGTTTAACATGTTAGGCTAAATTTATCTTGTGTTTGCTTAGATCTAATGAAACCTAGCTATTGATTATTGGTTGTTAGTGTGTTGTTAGTTGTATTGGATGATTGTTTATCTATGTTAGGCTTAAGAAAACTGGCTAACTTCCTATTCGGTAACTTGCTTGAACGTCTTAAGAAACATGAACCAAACGCGTACTAAAGGTTTTTATGGTTGTATTTAATGCGCAAGCGAATTCTAGTGATCCCATGTTAGGAGCTTCCTAGCCGGCTCGACATAGGAGTGAAGTAGGAGCTTGTAGAGTTGGGGAAGTAAGTACGCCACCCCACGAATGGTATTAAGGAATACACCCGTCATCCACGCGACTAATACACACTAATTAACCGGTAAAAGATAGTTAGGGAGTAAGGAAATCTAAGTAAACACATTTCTCTACACATAAGTTTCTCACCACATTTCATTTTTGTTATTTTATTTTATTTGCATTCGTAGTAAACTGGGTTAGTTGACTAGCAACTAATTCCGCCCACTCCTTCAAAACCGAGATTTTACTTGCTTTCATAAAAATATAAAAACATAAAAAGAATCTTCCTCAACCCTTAGACCTAATTAGAATAGCCTTTCATACCTAACGAACACTATTCCCTGTGGAGAACGATCAATCCCCCGTACTTACCACTACACTATACTACATCGGTCAGGTACACTGCCTGGTGGGGTTGTAAGCCTCTTGAGATCCCTCGAGAGGTAAAACCTGTTGTAAGGTTACAAAACCACGCACATCAGTAGACTAGGACATCCAGGTGAGTAGTATTTGCTTCCGCATCACTCTGAATCTTGCCTTTGCCTTTAGTCATGCCTTATAAGAATGTTTGTCTCAGAAGACGAGGAAGTATTATCTTCCGTCATTTGAAGAATGAACTTTGTATGTTAACCAATTCCCTTTGGAAGGATTTGATGTTGATATTTGTCTAGTACGGAATTGTTATCTGAGCATGCTGATGCTAATAACTGATGTTCCATACATCTCGCCTCTGAAAATTAAACGATGTTCGTATTACTATCGATGCACACCCTACCATTCCTATGCTATAAGCTAAACAAAATTCCGATCCTTTGAACTGTTCACTCTTCTATCCTACACTTTGATGAACCATGTACCTAAATTTGATATGTGAACTATCCGTATGATTTGACAACCACATTCGTTCTGAGAATCCGTTTACCTTGGATGTATTTGACTTTGAGGTCTTTTGATTTTGGATGGGTGGTTTTCGTGAAGCTACCGTAGACTACAATATTTGGAACGTGACCTTTCACAATCTGCTTCACCATATTTTGATATGATATTCTCAATCATTTGAATCTGTTATGATTATTGTGCTATGAAGCACATACTCCGATCTCTTTGATTCCCAATTTTCTCCTAACGCCTGTTAATATCCACTCTTGGAAAGCTCCGACATTTGAAAGTTTTGTTGTACGAATTTTTGGTGTTTCCGACGAACCTTTTGAAATCCGTTTGGGAAGTAAAGTTTGCATTGAACCGATCTGAATTGGCGAAACCACGATACTGAAGAAGTTAAGAGATTGTAGGAACTGATGGAATATGAGTTTGTTCACTTCAGTGATCTCTTTGAATGCTCCTGTTTGTTTATGAAGAAGAAAGAGAGAAGTGTGCGGCGGCGCACCGACCATCGTGAATTTAACCGTAATCGTTATTCCATTTCCGCGTATCAATATTTGATTTGTTCTACCTTTGAAACCCCGTAGCAGACGACCTCATTTGAGTTCAAAAGAATGAAGAAGCAACCACAAGAACATCTGAGAAGGAAGTTGATTAGTTGAGACTAAATTCCGCAAAGCATTGCAATTTTAATTGCGAAGAGAAAGAGTTGTGATAAGAAGCTTTTCCCTAAGAAGATTCCTGAAGTTGCTTTCGTACTCGTGTGACCACTATGAGTTTTGAATGATGTCAATTGTATTGGCTAGAAGATTCATGTTTTCGCAAGTATCTGGACAATTGTCATAGTATGACAGTATGTTTGTGCTCAGAGACGAACGAGGAACACGTTGACCATTTTTCGTATGAAGTAAACCGACCCTTTATTCTAGAAGAATAGTTTTGATTTGCGTTCAGAGACTGTAGCAGACAACACTAACAGGTATCCGATGATGACAGGGATTCCACAAGAAGGACCAAGATTGAAGACCATTGTCAGAGTTAGAGGCCTTGAAGAAGATCAGTAGAAGATGTTCGTGACAGGTGTTACCAAGAGAGAAGCATGGGAGGAGAAGACAGACTGATATGGGACTCGACTATACCTCAGGCAGCACGTGGAGATTTCAATTGAGCATCAAGACAACCAGACCGTAGGAGACGAACCTTCAGCACATAACCAGGAAGTCGACAGCAGTTTGAGTTGGTAAATTTTGAATCATGCTAGAAGACCTGTCGAAGACACGCAAACCTTGTTTCTCCATTCATTTTAGTTGTACTAAGATGAATTGGGAACTGAAGCAGACTCGCAAATGGAGGAATACACGGTGATCACGTCAGGGATTCACGCTACCGCACCACAATGTCCAGAAGAGGTACCGAAGGCTTGAGGAACCAGACTCAAGTTTATGATTCCTTTTCACCCAATGAGAATATGATTAGACAAGAGACTGACTACTTGGAACTTGAAAAGATTCAAGATCATGAAATCGAATGGATGAAATTTGAAGTAAACGTTTGGATTTGGAAGATCTGATTTTTGTAAAGATATTGAAGACGTGAATTCATTTCCTCTTAGACCACTTAAGTTCCGTTACCTTTCGATAGGATCTTTTGAATGAGCCTTACCCTATTAGAAATTCCGTTCTGTGTTCGTTATGCATTTGTTTGGATGATGGTTTCGTTATGAGAAGGATGATGAATTGTGGAAGACCTAACGTTTCGACGACGAGTTTCATTTTGAGGTGTACACATTCCGTTACGCTATTTGTACGTTCAAATTCCTCCGATTTAGAATCCGTAGTGATGTTTGTTTTGGACCAACCTTAGGAGGTAGAAAGACTGATAGGTGGTTAAGATAAGTAGTTTTGTTCGCGACTTGAGATAAAGTATGACCATCATGATGGTATACTCATATGATGCTGGTATTATGACGAGTAGCTAACGTGATAATACTTACGTCATATGACGTACCCTTATTGTGTTCATAGGATATTTCGAGGAGTACTTTAGAAACCTTATAATTTTGATAGGAGATGTGAGAATTTTTGCATCTGTAAGATTTAGGTTCATTCCACCTATACGCTTAATCTGTTCGCCGTTATACGATCTGATACGTTCGATTCTTGACACGCATTTGTTGATCCCTATACTTCTGACAAGAATCTTAAGATCTGCTGTGAAGTTTTCTGCCATTTGATGTCACCAACAATCTATGTTCTGTACGATCTCATGTGATTTGCTTAATCAAATTCTATGGACGGCATATCCGTCAAAATCCTATGTATTCTTTGTATCTCTTCCGAGAGAACGCGATAATCATTTGTCATGTTGGATATGATCTTTGCAATCTGAAATTCAGTATAGTATGTCTTTCTGAGAAACCCGAAGCTATCTTAGATCGACAACGAAGAGTCATGAGAAACAAGTCTTTTACATTTCCGTTCGCTGTCCGTTGTGTCTTCTGTTTCGTTTCATTTTCGATCGTTGGGATTTTTTCATTTGCGTTCGTAAAGATTCTTTGGAAGAACCACCCAGAGCGGGAGGCTACCTGGGAAACCGAGGAATCAATACGAGCTAGTTATCCGCATTTTGTATTCTGATCTGGTACGTCCCTATTTTGTTTTCGATCCTTTCATTTCTGATTCTTTGCAAATTTTGAGGACGAAATTTTTCTGTTAGAGGGGAAGAGTTGTAAAACCCTAAAATCCAAAACGTGTAAAAAGACCAAAATGCCCCTACAACTTTGAAATTCAATTAAAGCTTATATAAGTGCCAAATTAAATCACAAAACCTATGTAACTAAACCATATATGATATGAAATAATTATGAGGCACCAAATAATAATTGTACAAGCCACCAAAAATATTTGTAACACATTTATAAGTCACATGGACCGAATTCTATTTTTTTTTTTAAAGTATAACATATATGGATAATAACAAATTAAAATGGAAACTATGTCAAATAATATGAGATTGATTTAGTCTTTATGATGGGCCGAAAAATCTGTCATTTCCCCCTCCTAATACTCGGCCATATCTCTATTTAGTTAACCATATCATTTTCTTCCTTCCAAAGCAAAACCGATTAACCTAAAAACCCTAACTAAATTCGTCCATCATCCATCCGAATTTTTGGAGCTTCAAGGCTATTTTTCCTGTGATCTTTAGCATCCATAGAAGCCTAGAAAAATAAGTTTGGAGTTTCTCTTGGCCTGATTCGATCGGTGTAAAAGTTTTCCTTGTCGAGTGCCATTTTGAGGTATAATTCGTTTTAATCTATTCGACCTTCATAAAATTCTTTTGTTATTTTTCCCATGTCCCTCACATCATATATGATCTGTGAAAAATAGTTTTGGGGCCGTGTCTTGCTCGATTTGCTTGTGGAGAATTTGTTGTCAATTCGTGAGGTATATTCTCAAATAATTCATTCGAGCCCTATAAAATTCGTTTAGCATTTTTCTCATACTCCTTATAACGTATATACTCTGTGAAAAATGGCTAAAAGGTTGTGGGATCATTCGTGAGCTCGTGGAGAATTTTGTGGTGTCGCATGCCTAACCGAAGAACAATAATTCGTTACGCCTTTTCTATACGTTCTATATTAGATCTGGTATTTTTTCCTATGACTCTTATATCATATGAACATCAAATAAAATGATACAATTGAACCATGCAAGATCTATGAATTATATGTGAAATCAATCATTAAAACGTATGAAAGCTATATAAAATGTTATACGAATTTTCTGGGCAATATGTATATTTTATTTACATTCCTTGTGGCCTATAAAGTACTGGAAAAATGTTAATTGGATTTATCATGGCTTAATATAATTATGATCGATTTGTTTGTTTAATCGGATTTAAAGAAAATGAAGGAAGAAAAGAAAATAAATTCGTACGAATGAGGGTTTAGGTGTTAGGGCTTGTTCTTGGTGATATAAATGATGATTAATGATGAGGATATGATTGGTAAATGATTTGTCATATTAGGATTAGGGTTTCGTTATTTTAAGTGTTATACGATTTGGTTTTGAAAATATAAGGGTGTGTTTTGTAAACATTAAAACTTGTGGGTTATTTTAGAACATTATTGGGACTGGGTATATTTCGTATAAAATGTAACTTAAGGGTGTCATGTGTAATTTTTGTAATTAAAAGGGTTTAAATGGTTAATTAAGTATATTGTAATTCGATTTGTAAATTAAATAAGTAGAGGGACTAAAAATGTAATTTCTGGAAAGTTAAGGTGTATTCGTATATTAAATCAGGTTGAGGGTGCATTGTGTAAATTTGAGGATTTAATGGCCTAATATGTAATTATTAATATTAAAGGATTGAAAATGTAAAGTAAAGGTTTAATATGTAAACTAATTAACTTGAGGGACCTATTGTGTAAATTATGGAACATTCGTACAACTTATTAAATTAAGGACTAATTGTGTAAATTTGGTAAACCAAAGGTTTAATGTGTAATTGTTGATATTATAAGGTTTAAAGTGTAACTTAATAATATAAAGGGTGTAAATTGTAATTGTGTAAACTAAAGGACTAAATGTGTAATTCTGGATAACTTAAGTATGAGAATGAGTTAATTTAACTATGATACCTCAATCTTACTAAAGATGAAA
Source organism: Artemisia tridentata subsp. tridentata (assembly GCA_021014915.2). Classification (NCBI taxonomy): domain Eukaryota; kingdom Viridiplantae; phylum Streptophyta; class Magnoliopsida; order Asterales; family Asteraceae; genus Artemisia; species Artemisia tridentata. Next base: position 278,378,821 of record CP139505.1, on the reverse strand, counting down.
ACGTTCTAATAATGGAAATTTACTAAATATGGAAACCTGCTATAAATGGAAAGTTACTAAAAATGGAAAGCCGACAAAAATGAGAACTCTGATTTGAATAAGTTATTAATAATAAGCCGATCATTGATTCATGTAGATTCGCCGAAGGAGGAGTGAATTCTTATCCTTATGTTATGTTTCGTTGGCGGTTAAGGTACAGATATTCTGCTCTTTTGATAAGGAGCCTTCGGTCTCTATTCTGATTTGTATTAGGGTTTCCTAAGCCATTGCTATGTTCCCTACACTGTGGTATGAACCTTTGATATTTGAATCTGTGACATATGAACCTTTGATGTGAACCTGGAGATTTGGACTATTATTATGACCATGTGAACCTTTGCTTTGATATGAACCTTAGACCTTAACCCCAGTTTGATACCGAGCCAAATGTGTTCCCTAGCCAGGAAGGTAACCAGGCCATGTCTGTGATGCACCACTGGCATGACTCCCGTGTGGGGGAGTGATTTCTCACACCGTCCCTTTTATATTATACTATGGCCATTATGACTTTGAGATTGACTTTGAGTTTTGGGGCGTATGGATTGCAATCCTAGGTTCGTTTTGTTTAGTGGTTTTAACTATGACTTTCAGTATGACTTTGAGTATGACTTTGAGGTGACTGGTGCTTGTGTGCAATACACGCCTTTCACATTTAGCTGGAGCTAGCTACTCCACTATTATGATACATGAGGACACCCCTCATATTATCTGGTTGCCTGAGAGGTATCCCCTCTGATTGTGAGACTATGATTTTGAGATGTTGACTTTGAGATTATGACTTTGAGTTTCTGGGCTCGTGGTGGATTACTGTCCTAAACCTTTACTCTTGTACCTTTACTTATATCTTATTCATTATGCTACTTCTGTTCATTTCCGTTTACTTTCGTTTCCGTTTATTATATATCTGTTCACTGGGCTTTTTAAGCTCAGCCGCGTTTCTTTCCCGCGGCAGGTTTTAGTTTGGAAGCTGGGTATGGGTGAAGAGAACCTTGGACTTAGAAGACCTTGATAGCTACTCTGGAGTATAGATGACTAGAAGTTATTGTATTTAGAGTTAGTAGTTATTGAAAATTTTCATTTGTAACCTTGTATATTCAGCAATTCATTTGTAACCTTTGAGAATCCTTGTATTACTTTTCAATGTATTCTTTGTTTTGATCTGATATGAAACCATTAATGTGATACTTCTACCCTTGCCGGGTTGGGGTGTTACAGCACCCACTATCAAATATACCTTTGTCTTCCATGTTCTTCAGTGGATGTTCCTGCACAAAAGTAGAGAAATTAGTTTCTCTCTAGGACCCAGGCCTCTGAAGGCTTGGGTCTGCCCTGTGGATCAATATATTTATAAGTCTTGTATGAACTTGATCCACTGTTGTTCTTGGATTCATAGGTAAGTGTGTTCTTAAATGGATCCCAAGACCAACATGATGGGGTCTTAACAGCAGATTCCCCATTTTCCCTTACAGCACTTGGTTGTGAAGTTTGTGTTGTATTTGTAGCAAAAGGATTCCTCACAGGTGAATGAGGTTTATAAAAATTGTTTCCTTGATTGTATGAGCTCACCTGTGATCTATTTACTGGTTGTCTGGGTCCAGAATGATTAAACCACCCAGAAATAACATTTGGCTGCACAGAATTAACATGAGGCCTACCAGAATTAAAATTAGGCCTACTAGAATTAACATTTGGCCAACCAGAATTAGCATTTGACCAACCAGAATTAAAATTTGTTCTACCAGAATTAACTTGTGACCAAACAGAATTAACTTGAGGTCTACTAGTATTCATTTGTGCCGGTCTAGAAACAAACTTATTTGCATGATTAATCCAGTTTGCATTATTCCAAACTGGTTTAACATTCATATGGCCAGTATTAACACTCTTGTGCTTCCTAAGTTCAGCCTCTCATTTCATCCTCTTTTCATGAAAGTCATAGTCCCTAATCAAATGGCTTAGACTACCACAGACAAAACACCTCTTAGGACCAAAATTGTAGTTTTTCCTATACTTTCTTCTCATCCTATCAGATTTTGGTGACTCTTGATTCTTGAAAGACTCCCTAGGAGATTTTATGTGAGTATCACAACTAGGTTTATCTGTATCAGTTTTTGGTGTAGTCACAACTGGTTCACTATGTTTGACAGATTTTGACTCAGAAACTTCTTTAGGTTCACTCTCCGATTCTGATTCAGACTGCTCAGAGACATCTCTAGTGGATCCTTCACTGTCATTGGTTTGACAAGTAGAGTATTCACTTGATTTGTCATCTGAGTTGCCTGTCTCAGGATATTGAGGACCCTTTTTACCATACACAAATAAAGAGTCATCAAGGTCTTCCTTTTGTAGAGGAGTGTAATCTCCACTTAATGGAGGTGGCACCCCTTTAAAATCATCAGTTTTTATGAACCTATTGTACATTGGTCTACCAATATAATCCTCTTTTCTGCATTTGAACACAGATCTGTCCATCTCTTCCTCATAGCTTAGAACTTCACTATCTGACTTAATCTCATAACCTAAGCCAATTTTACTTGTAGAGCTCATTTGGGAATCAACCAGTCTAAACAGATTTTTAGAAGAACTTTTCCATGAGTCAACTATCTTTTGCAATTCATCTCTTTCTTTCACTGCTTTCATGCCTATTCTCCTATATCTTTTCAGTTTTTCATCTTTCTCATATATTTCATTAGCCTGAAAGGTGAGTTTTTCATTTAAGGAAGCTTGTTTATTTTGATAGTTGACTATTTGTGCTTCTAAAGTCTTAACAGCCTTAGTATAAGCAAGAATTTTTACTTCCTGGTCACCTATTTGATTTAATTGTTCATCACACAAAGCTTTAAGATGATTGTATGAATCAATGCATATTTTGGAGCACAAAGATACCTCATTACTGGAACCAATAGCCATAAGTGCATGGTTTGGCGCTTCTTCCTCTGGTGTGTGTGTTCATCCCAATTCACAGCTCCAGCCTCCAGTGTCAACATGCTCATCTGATTCTTCCCCATCTTGTCATCATCTTGAGAGTCAGAACCCTTCTTCTTTTTCCCATCAGCAATCATCTTTTCTCTGCATTCCCTAGCAAAATGCCCCGGTTTGTGACAATAGTAGCACTCCACCTTCTTCTTATTGAACCCAACAGCTGTCTTCCCATCAAACCTGATGTTCCTCCCAGTCTGCTTGTAAAACTTTTTCATCCTAAGGGCAATCATAGCAATTTGCCACTTAATATCCATTTCCTCAACATCAACATCATCTATCTGCTCAAGATCATCACTTTGAAGATCTAGTTCTTCTAAATTATAGGCAAATAGAGAATAAACAACTTCATTAGCAAAGCCAGCTGGTACTTCTCTTTCTCTCATTCTGCTTGAAGAAGTTTCATAACCACCAGAACTAAAGCCACCAGACTTAACCTTGTTAGTGCTGCCCTTGTTTTGAGAAACAAAGGCAACATTGGTAGAACTTGAAGATGCTTTTCCTTGGATTTCCCGTTCAAAAACCCGAAGATTGTTGTACAGGTCATCGGTTGTCATGGTGTCAATTTCATCCTTCATCCTCATGGTCATTGTCACACTTGACCATTGTGTTGGTAGTGATCTAAAAACCTTGTGGTTTGCATCTTCTTCAGACACAGCTGCACCATGAACCTCCAATTGTGATAGAAGTTGTTGAAACCTATCATAGCCTTTTTCCAATCCCTCTGAACTGGATACACTGAATGCCTCAAATTGTTGTTTAAGAACAGCCTTCTACATTTTCTTGGAGTTTGCATTCCCTCCAAATCTTTTCTTGATAGCCTCCCAAATTTTCTTAACATCATCCATGCCATGAAACCTTCTCAAGTGCTCCTTGGGAAGTGCCATCAACAAAAGGTTTTTAGCTTTTCTCTCCTTTTCCACTACATGAATTTCTGGGGCAGACACAGGTGGAAGAACCCTAACCACTCCATCTTTACCAACCGAAATCCTCTTCTTCGAATTCCCATTTTGTATGACCTTCCAAACCTCGTTATCACTATACTCGAGATAGTGCTCCATCTCCATAGCCCATATGTCATACTCATCCTTCTTCAAGATAGGGAGTTTTATGTTTGATATGGTGGTTGTGGCAGGTATGGTTTGTGGTTGTGATTTGTTGTTGGATGTGCCAGCTTCTGATTTTTCATCTTCATGGTTTGAGACTTCATCTTCACTGTTGTGGTTTGAGAATTCATCACCATTCTTGACAGACATTTTGTAGGGTTTGTTTGAGTGATCTGTGTTTGTGGTTTTTGTGTTTCTTCGAACTCAGAGTCTCTCTACAGGCTCTGATACCACTTGTAGGTCCACACGAATTATGGATCCAAGTAGCCTTTGTTACTTGTTAGACGACTTGAATAAATCCAAATCAATCTAAGTGAGAAACTCTAACAGGTTGTTTATTGCTAATGCGGAATCTTAACAATGAACAATGAAGAACACAATATCAATAACTAACTTCGTATATTACTAATTCTTTTAATCAATACGCATACAGCTAACACACGTACGTTCGTCCAAACTATTGAGCCTTAGGGTTCCTTTTATACACCAAGGAAACCCTAGATACAAAACGTGTAGAAGAATATACGTATCTTCTCTAAAGATAACTACGTATCCTTTCCTAACTTATAGCTAACAAACTTTGCTAACTTTCATAAACAGACTTAACTAATAAGTCAACCAGAGTTAACTACGTAATACTACCTACCAGACTTAACAATACAAAGGCAGACTTAACTATTACAAAATACAACTAACAAACTTAACTTTGTAACCCAGCAGATTTAAGTCTGTTCTTCATATTAAGTCTTGTCATGTGATAATTCCCAACAAAGATTCTTTTTTTTTTTTTTTTAAATCTTTTATAAATTTTGCTCACGATAATTAAGAAGATTTCTCTTCTTTTCTGAAGGATTGATGCACTAAAGCGTACGTTCAAGGTCCTTTCTTTAAAAACGGATGTTAATCTATGATTTATCCAACAGCCTTTGTGAGTTAATAATTACCCGATTGTTTTTTCCAGATGTACTCGTGATGTCTGTTACTTTGTGACTTCTTTGACCTTTTGATCATCATTGTCATGTTCATCACGAATGCTTTCCATTCCTAGATGTTTTTGTAGGTATACAAATCTTTCCGGTGGTAGAGCTTTTGTAAAAAGTGTTGGGAAATATAATTTGATGATTACAAAACTATAGGGACTTTATGTAAACATTAGTTATCTTCCTGTGAAAGTTAAGTCATTTGTAAAACCCTATTTATAAAGGGTTAGGGCAGCAGTCATAGTATCATAGAGAAATGTAGATCTCTCCTATGAGAGTCGATTAGCAAACGTGTGATTGTACACGTTTGTTTGTAGCAGTTAGTTTTATTATTATTCAATAAAGAGGCGCCTTAGTTAAAATAAATCACAACCTTGTTTAACATTATTGTTCGTGTTTGATTCCGCTACTGTTATCAATAATGTTTGTAAAACAAATCCTAGATGGGGTTAAAAGATTCTTCAACAAGTGGTATCAGAGAGGGTTGCTCTCGATATCTAGGATTTACAAGGTTGTTAGTTGTCGAAGAAGGAGCAGATTTAAAGCAGTAATGGTACGAATTGGTTTTCAAAAGGTATGAACAGATTTATTTATTATCTCGTTGTAGATCTGTAAAAACCTAATTCAATTTGGTGACAATGGTATATTAAATCTGATGACAAGTGGATGTGGATCATTATCCTTGTATTAATTAATTAATCGGTGAAGTCCAGTGGTATAATTTGTTTTCTACTGCTCTCGTACTGATTTGATTAATCGATGATATGTGGGGCTGATTTATTTGTCACTTGTGGTTGTCAATGAATATGTTTGTCTCCTACAATTAATTGGTTGGTAAGTGAATAAGAGGGTTTGTCGCTTATGTTATTAATTGATCGGTGGAGGATCAATTAATGGGTGTCGTATCTGATTTGTGAAAGTGGGTCGATTATTCTATTCTGATTGGTTGCTTCATCAACAACCTCGTACTGCTTTTAGATTGTTCGACTGTCACTTGTGGATTTGTTTCGTGGTTATTAATTCAATTTGTCGAGAAGTGTAATAATGGGACGTAAGAGTTTGTGGGGCTACGTCTGGTGCATAATGTGTGCTGCTTCGAATTAATGCTGGTTGACCAAAGAGTTAATTCTGGTCTGATTGTTTGTACTGCTCTCATTCGGAATTAATACTGGTCAGTTAATACTGGTCGGTGGTGGTTAATACTGGTCAGTTAATTCTGGTCCGTGGTTAATTCTGGTGATTAATTCTGCTCTCCTTCATTGTTAATACTGCTGCGTTTCATGTTAATACTGCTCGCTCAAGCTTTGGATCGCGGACATAATGGTTTATTTTTATGGCTTGTTTTGGTGATTATTTGAAGAAGACAACTGTGTATTGCTTATTTGATGTTGTAGTTGAGTTCCACAGGTGCGCGTTCTTATGTTTGTGTGTTATTGCGGTGACAAAGACTTGATGAATCTAGCAAAGGTGTGTGATCTACAAACTTAGGGTGCTTAATGCTCACATTTGCTATCACTTTAAGGAGTTACGTTGTAGTGCTCAGTTTCTCATATAGTTGAGGATTTATCAAGAGGTCCTGGTAGCCTACTTCTAGGGATAAGTTTGGAGTCACGTGGATAGTGCAAGATATAAGACGCAAGTTTGGGAAATTCAACTTCTTCATCAAGTTCGTTATAATCGGTTTTCTTCATCAGTGATTATTTCATAAAGCCTACAGAGTTCGTGATTCAAGAGATGGTTATTGGTTTTAGGGGAAGCTTGTTTAACCATCTACATGCACCACTTAAGGGGAAGCGTTTTGATTCAAGTTGCATAGAAGACCCCTATTCGATGATTACAAAAAGGGGAAGATGATTGATTGATTTGTCGTTATTTAAGTGGCGATGTCTGTGAGATTCGGTCGTCATTTGATATTTGTCGTCATTCACTTGTGCATGAGATTTGCATGTGGTGAACCGGAGGCAACTAATTCGATTATCTTATTACTGATAGATTGATTTGCAGCTTGTTATGTGTGGTGACATGTTCAAGAAGACCTCAAGGAAGCCTTGAAGAGATAGTTTTGTAATATCAAATAGGGGAAGATTGTTGGGAAATATAATTTGATGATTACAAAACTATAGGGACTTTATGTAAACATTAGTTATCTTCCTGTGAAAGTTAGGTCATTTGTAAAACCCTATTTATAAAGGGTTAGGGCAGCAGTCATAGTATCATAGAGAAATGTAGATCTCTCCTATGAGAGTCGATTAGCAAACGTGTGATTGTACACGTTTGTTTGTAGCAGTTAGTTTTATTATTATTCAATAAAGAGGCGCCTTGGTTAAAATAAATCACAACCTTGTTTAACATTATTGTTCGTGTTTGATTCCGCTGCTGTTATCAATAATGTTTGTAAAACATATCCTAGATGGGGTTAAAAGATTCTTCAACAAAGATTTTGTACAAAAACTTTTTCTAAATTTTTTTGCTCATGATAAACAAATCTTGAGCATGTTTTTTCTGATTATTAATATAATCTTTTTTAGCTCAAGTAAGAACAAAATTTTCAAAAACAATGCTACCCACCTCATGAATAGATCAAAAACAGATTAAAATATTAAGCTATTTTTTAGGGGGAGAAAAATGAGAAATTTGTTTTTGAAATCAAAGAATAAGTTGTTAAAAGTTGTTTCAAAAATAAAATCAAAAATGTTGTTTCAAAAAGAAAATGAAAAAAGTTGTTAAAACGTTGGGAAAATACCATCACTTCGAGTGGGAGTGATGAATTTTTATTTAAACATTTTTGATATAACACAAAAGTTCATTTACTTGAACTAAAATGTTTTCAAAGTTTTGTTAAAAATAAAATGTTAACTAAGAGGAATTTGTGTGAAAGAAAACTTAAGCCAAGGGGGAGTTTTGCAAAAATTATTAAAACTGCTTTGAACCCTCCCCTAGTCCAAAACTCTCGCAGAACTGGGTCAAAATTAAAAAGTTCAAAAGGTCCAAACGGGTTGTTAACCCACCCATTTGACTGCGAGATAAAAACACACAAACCCTTATTGCTATCACAAACTCTCTCTCTCCTTAGGACACAAAATACTCGCATCGCAAAACTCATGCCTAAACAAAGATTTCTTGATTCCTAAGTGTTTTTCGTGCAAAAGTAAGATTACAATAACCTTTAACTACTTCTTTTACATCTTTGTTATGAATTTCAATCATTGTTATGCATTACATTGATCAAAAATTGCAAGTTAAGGTTGCATATTTTCATATCACTTAGATCAGTTTTGAGTGTGCGATTTAGAGTGTTTTGATTAAATTCTTGTGGTTAGATGACAGAGACAGGTTGTTTCGATCATGTTTATGAAAGAAAACGGGAACATAAACGGTTTGATTTGGGGTCAAATGGATCAATTTTGGGTCGAAGATGAACCGTTAGGGTTGCGACACTAATAATGGTGGGATACGAGACTTTAGGATGGAGCTCAAAACTGATTTTAATATTGTTAGGAATGTAAATATTCATGTGAAGACTCGGTCACCCCGAGTATCTATTTAGCATTTATATAGCTCGTAGGATTATTAATATTATTATTATTAGTTTAGTTATATTATTATTTGTGGAGTTGGGTTCGGTCTTTACCCACTGTCAGCTCACTCCACAGCCCACTAGGGGCAACCTAGCTAGTACTATAAATACCCCTTCCCAAGTGTGGGAAGGGTTGGACCTTTTAATTTCCCAAATCTAATCTCACTTACTTTCTCTCTCTACAAAGGTTTCACTCTCTCTATTTCTCTCACTAGAATCGAACCTGTAATCACAAGATCCATACGTGTTATGTTTATGAATATCCTACAATTGGTATCAAGAGCTTTGGTTTGATCTTTAGGTGTGTGGGTATTCGGATTCTCTTGATTGGATCTGTGGTTGTTATTTGGTTCGAATAGAAAAGAAAGAAAACATCACGATTTGATCTGTGGTAGTGCTTTGATACGAAAAAGTGTTTTGCTTTTGTGTTTAGTATATTAGGAATAGCTTAGTTTGATGATTGGTTAGCTTATTACATAAGCTTAGTGGTTATTTTGGGCTTATTCGAGTGCTGAAAGTTTTGTTTCTTGGTTGCGATTTGAAGGTCGGTACAAGGTTCTTGGTTGCGATTTGAGTTGTTGTTAGGTAGTTCTTGGTTGCGATTTGGTATATTTTATTCTGTGATGTGACTTGTTGCGTGTAAATTGCGACTTGGCAGTTGTGATTTGACGTTTCACCAAAAAGTTGAGATTTGACAGTGACTGTTTTGTCTGGTTGTGCCTGCGATTTGAGGTTGCGATTTAAGGTTGCGATTTGAGGTCTGCGATTTGAGGTTGCGATTTGAGGTCTGAAATTTGAGGTTGCGATTTGGAGTCTGCGATTTGGGGTGTTGCGATTTGCCTCCTGCGATTTCCTTGTTGCGTTTTGACTTGTTGCGGTTTGACCAAACTTGACTTTTTACGTCAAAACTTTAAACGGCTATAACTTTTGAACCGTAACTCTGTTTTCAGCCCACGACCTGTCAAAACGACCGTGAGACCGAGGAGAAGGAAGTTATTGAGCTGTGAAGTTTTCAGACCAAAATTTCACCATAACAACTTGCATCAACCAAACCGAATCAACTTTCATCATAACACATTCAAGTAATCAAATTACGGTTTATTCTTGATTTGTGTAAAATCCCGCGAAAGACTCTATTTCTCGGTTTAAATCATAGAATTGTAAAATCACGTGCATGTTTACACCATGTCAAATACTTTGGATTCAGTCATCTCTGAGGTACTCAAATTGTAAGACATAGGTGATGAACATAAGATTCCCAACAAAGTACAATAGACAAATGTTGTTGAATCAGATGTTGTTGATATGGGAAATAGCGATATTAACCCATATGAACAACATGTTAAACACAATGAAGTGTCTGTTGTACCTAGTAGTGCATCTTCTGTTATTAATAATGATAATGTGTTGCATGAACAGAATATTCCCAACAAAATACAACAGACAAATGTTGTTGCGTCAGATACTGCTAATATGGGAAATAGCGATGTTATCCCATATGAACAATATGTGAATCACAGCGACATGCCTTATGAATCAAGTAGTGGCTCTTCTGTTGTAAATAATGCATGTGTTGTAGATAATGCAAATGTGGTAGATAATGATTGTGAGTGGCATGAAAACACTGTGTGTGCCCCAGATTATACTTTGACTACTAGGATTAATATATATAAAGACCAGGTAGCAATTTATAAACAACGTGCAAAATTTGAGCTAACCGCACGAGAACAGAAAATGGATAGTCAGATGCGTACATTTGTAACTGAACGTAATTTAAGGGAAGAAACATTAAAAAATGAGTTAGATTCTTTAAGAAAGCAACTTAATCAAACTATTAAGCAAAAACAGGAGATTCAGGAAAGTGTAATTACACTAAAACAGGACTTCAAAGAAAAAGAATCAAAACTCCTAATTGATTTTTCCAGACTTAAAACGTTGAAAAACAGGATTGAAAGCAAGTTTTACACACAAGACCAGACCAGGCAAACTGCTCAAATGATGCAAAAGCATAAAAAGTTGTGTGATAAACATAGTGAATATAATGTAGGAGAACCTAAATTAGCTCTTCTTAGGAATGCTAAGGTAGCCCAACCTGCGTTATATGATGGAAATGAAATGCTTAAGACTATTCATGCCTCACCTGATGTGTCTTCCTTAGAAGAGAGTAATGAGATAGAGGACAGAAACAGAGAGAGATTAGCTGATAAAATGAAGGACCCGAAATGTATAGCCAATCGAGTCATAGTTAAACCCCATAATTACTATGAGCAAAATCGTTTGACTATCTTTGCACCTCAAACTAAGTTAACGCCTGAAAAAATATTTTGGTCTTTGGACATAGAAAAGAGAAAGGCGGATGCACTTAAGGAAAACACTGCACCACTTAGGAAAATTGCGGTTACAACGGTGTATCCTCCCAATACACCTGGGCACTTAGTTCCATTAACTCTTCCCACAACATGCAATACTCTAATTAGCATCTATGTTCTACATCAACTATTTGCTGATTTTGATAAAACATGTAAGAAGAGAATTACACAAACATGAATTACCGAAGGGGAAAGAGGGTTTGAACTAACAAAAGAGTGCTACTTAGCAGAGGTCATACCATTCTTTAAACTTCTCAAGGAACATTTTGAGGGCATGCAAAAATCCCTTAAAACTGAAGTAAATGAAATGAAAGTAATGTTTAAAGATATGGAAAATGATGTGGCTCAAAATGCAATAGAACTTAAGAGTCGTGAGATTGAGCGAAAGAATATTCTCATCACCAATGAGAATTTGATTGCTAAATGTGTTTCCCAGGATGTGTTTTATACTGCTACTGATGCTACACTAATTGCTTGTCATTTTCATGAACTGTCTATTGCACTGAATGCTTCCTAGAATCGTGTTGTTGAGCTTGAGGGGGAGAATTGGAAACTGCATGAAAAAATTCAAAATGATGACCATGATAACATGGTTAAACGTTTTTCAAAACTAGAGGTTGATTATTGTAATTTGGAACTAAAGTATCAACACTTAGATGAAAGATGTAAACTCTCAAATGCCAAGACATCTTCGGATGCTACTGAATTTGATACTTATTTTGAATTAAGCAAACGCGATGAAAAAATTCAAGCTCACACCAACACGATTCGACAATTGAGGGCTCAAATTGCCCAATTGAAATCAAACAAGAGTGATGTGTATGGCTCCAATAAACCGTCGTCTTTAGATTCTCAGAATTTTCACTATCAAGACACCATCAATAAGTTACACCATGAAAATGAGTGTTTTTTAGCTGAAAATTCAAAGGTCAAACAGCATTTCGAAGAGTTATATGACTCAATCAAAGTCACACGTAATAGTCATAATGAAAAGATAACTTCTTTGTTAAATGAAATCGAGAATCTAAAGACTCAGGTGAAAGGGAAAATGCCAACCATCACTGGTGATAATGTTGTTCCAAAGGTTTCTGCTTGTAGTAAGTATGCTGTTGATGTAGTGCCTATTCCTTTTCCCCTTAGAAAAAATAGGTCTGCCCACCAAGTATATCTCAATCTTCTTAAGGATAGCCTTGACACCTTGCGTGAGATCGTAGAGGAGGATAGAATAGTAAAACCACTTGATAGTGTTGTTGCAGATGCCTGCTACATTGCTAAATGGTCTCAGGAACTATTAGAATATGTCAGTAGCACAGATCCTAAGATCGATAACAAAAGAGATAGGTATATTGCATCATCTTCAATGACTAAGAACAAGCATGTCACCTTTGAGGCACCCTTGGAAACTTCAGATCCCAACACATCAAAACAAACTGGAAGTGAAAAAGACTAAGATTCCCATCAGTCCTTCTACAGGAATTCACAGAGACACTAAAGCTAGCGAGTCAAAACCTAGGAGAAATATAAAGAATTATAGGACTTCACCAGCTAAAAGTGTTCCTAAGAAGAAAGTAGAAGACCACATGAGGAACAATAAGTCAGATTTGAACAAACGGAATCATAATTCAAATCCTAATTCACTTTGCAAAACATGTAATGATTGTTTAATTTCGGGTAATCATGATAAATGTGTTGAGAAATTTTAGAAGTCGTCCAACAAGCCCCCAGTTAAGAAAGTTTGGAGCTCCAAAGATTGTTTGCACTAACCAACTGGAACCCAACTTAAATTGGGGATCCGGCACTCCAAACTCTCTTCTTTCGTCTGTTTTCAAATGCAGGTCGTACAGATCGTCCTTTGACATTTGGACTCAGGCTGCTCACAACATATGAGGGGAAACGACAATGACGTCTGTTCACATCAGTTCAGGCCTCGATCTTCATCGACAATGACGTTTGAACACTACAGTTCAAGCCTCGGGCCTCAATGTCAACATAATGGCGTCTGCTGACAACTCATCAGGCCCCGTTCATCAAAGAAAAGAAAAGTGTACGCTTAAGTGCGCTTTATCTTCTGAAGAAGAGAAATCTTCTTGTTTCTGACTATTCTCATCTACAAGCTTCATACTTGCTCCATGCTCGTTCAGTCATCAAGTGGATCTACTTTCATTAGATTGGATTTTTATTCACTCGATCAAAAATGGCATCCTCAAATGCAATTTTTGAGGGGGAGAAGTGTGAACAGTGGATCAACCTCATACGCACTTGTTCAAATAAAAAATGGCAACCTCAAATGCAATTTTTGAGGGGGAGAAGTGTGAACAGTGGATCAACCTCATACGCACTTGTTCAAATCAAAAATGGCAACCTCATATGCAATTTTTGAGGGGGAGAAGTGTGAACAGTGGATCGACGTACATTTGATTGTATGTTCACTCACTTGTTGGGCATGTGAATCTAATTGTGACTACGGAGTTGATCAGGTATCACTTATTCGAGATTGAAGCTGACTTTCACAAAGGCGTGATCTTACTTTATCTTGAAGTCGGGGTTGGTTGGATGCATGACTTTCAATGATAACTTGCTCGTGCTTAAGATTTAAGTTGAAGACTTAGTTTATCTAGTTACCAGCAGTCGGGGTAAATGTTTGAAGACCTGGTTAACTATCACTTTAAGGAGTTACGTTGTTGTACTCAGTGTCACACGCCGATGACGTTGTGGATAATCGCAAGAGGTGTTAATGTCTCATACTTTGGTTGGGTATTGAGTACTTAGAGATTTGCTTGGAGCATAAGTTCTCTACACCGTTCTTCCTACATTAGTGCAAGCTTAAGTCACGAGAATGGGGAATTCTACTTCAGTTTCAAGTTTGGTATATCGGGTTTGCTTCATCAGTTATCAATTCAGATGGCCTACTTAAGGGTTGGTAAAGATTGTCAGAAAGTGTTTCGGTAGCGGTTGATTCTCACTTGATACATTTGAGCCAATTTTCGTCTTCTCACAAGATCTCAAGTATATGTGCATAAAATGTGTTGCTGATTCTGAGGTATCAAAACCAGCAAGGGGGAAGGAGACATGCATCTGAACGCACAACGAGTACACGTGATGAACTTTATACCTCTTCTGAGTTGAGGTTATTCCGGGAAGACAAATGTCATAACCGCAGAGAAAATCAGTGTTTTAACTCGTTCCTTATGGTGTATCATTCCAACTACGTGGGGGAAGAGATGTATAAAACAGTTTCTGATGATTAAAGAGGTACACAATTGTATGATGATTCCTATGGTTAGTCGGTATCCTACTGAAGGAAATGTGAACATCCGATGCTCAGTTGCTTTTGTGGTACTGTCTTGGTGTTATCATTTCGACTACATACGGGATAAATTGCTTACACTCGGGACTTAGTTGAATTTGGTGTAACAATTCTCATCTGCAAGTTCCTGAAGGGAGATAAGGGGATTTTCGAATCTTGATGATGCGTTTTCGACTTCATTAATGGGATTGAGTGTGTACTTCGGGTTTTTGAGCTTCATACAATGAGATTGATTGCATCTCTTCAACTACTTGGGGGAAGTTGTCTCTGGATACTTTCGGTATGCATTACTTCATACTTCAGCGAGAAGAAATGTGAGAAGAATTATTCAAGTGTGAGATGATTCGTTGCTGATCTATTTGATGATCCCCGAACGGAGAATCACGATGATTATTCTTAAAAGGAGCAGCAATACTTTATGTGGTTTGCTACGGTTTCCGCTGTACACTTACCTTTCTTTAGCTAGAAAGAGAGCTTTAATACTGCTCAAATGGAAGATTGTCGGTTTAGGGGGAAGCTGTCAAAGCTTCAAATTGAGAAGGCTCAAGTGCAGTCTATTATTCAGGAGCCTCGAAAGCTTTGGTGGTGAAAGTTTAAGAGATGTTGACTACTGACTTCTACAACATACAGAACGATATCCTTATTTCGGTTTTCATGTCAACATCATCGTAAATAGAGTAATATATTTTGTACATATCTTATACCAAAATGTAAATAGAAAATATAAAACCAAAATGTAAATAGAAAAATATAAAACCAAGAAAAACCCATAAAAATCAGAAAATTAGAAAATACCAAAAATAGTTTTTTCAAGGCATGTCTTGTGGTATCGATAACATTTACGGTCCTAGAAATGTCATCAATAATGACACGGGTCTTTAAATAAAGTTCAAGCAGAAGTTCAAAATGTTTTCAAAACATGCCTAAATGGCTTGCTATTACTTTAGATAGCAACCCGCGTTTCAAAATGGGGAAAGCACGTCGCCAAAAAGACAGTTGTTCCTCCCACTGGGTGAAGTTCACCCGGGCATGGATTACTTTATATCCATGTTTTCCCAATTAGATGTACGTTTCAGTGCATCATTTCTTGTAAAGGAAGAGAAATCTTCTTTGTATACAAATAGTTTTCATTCTATGATTCTTCTAAAAATTATTTGTGAGACACATGGTGGTAACGTGTTGGTTGAAAATTCTTTCAGACTTGGATTGTGCATAAAATTTATCACTCAATCAATGACTACAACTCTTTGACTAAAATACGGGTCATTGATTGAGGGGGAGAGAGATTTCAAATTTTATATCATCAAACGGGTTTCTTGGTTATCTCATAATTGTTAGAAAAGGTTTTGTAGTTAATGGGGTATTTGTTGAAGATGAACTTACTAAGCTTTATCTCAAATGGCCAAATGTGATAGTTGCTAGAAAGATTAGGGCATTATGTGCAATTTGCTTATAGTATTCTAGCTTTATGTAACTATAAGGTCTTTGCTTATAGTATCCTAGCTTTATGTAACTATAAGGTCCATTTATATCAATCTGGAATCCTCGTTTAATCCCCTAAATACTTTAAAAACCAAAATCAAAAAGGAGTTAGAAAACCCATTGTGATTGATGTTCTTGAATACTCCACAAGCATTTGTATGATCTGATTTAATGAGTTTCAAATGTTGATTGACTTTTGTTAGTCGATAGCTGCTTAATTGTTGTTGAGTTAGTGCATGTGTTCTTAGGATATGCTTAGGTATGTAGCTATCGTGTTAAAATCATGTCCCTAAGTTATCATTTATGCCTCCCTAGTGGATTAGTAGTTGTTTTGAACAATTGTCATTATGCTCCCTCTATTACCAGAGGAATTATTTCAGTTTCATGTTTGTTTGATGATGGTTTTATTAACCGCTTTGAATTGAATAATACAATTTCAGTTTCTAGGAATAATGTTGTTTATTTTAGTGCTATCCCAAGGGATGGTATTTTTGAAATTGATATGTCTTGTTCTAAAACAAATGATAGTTCTATGTTTGTTGTTAGCAATAAAAGAGCTAATCTCACCTTGGACTCTACTCTCTTATGGCATTGTCATCTTTGACACATTAGCAAGAAACGCATGGAGAAGTTGCAACATGATGGACTTCTCAACTCAACTGACATCAAGTCATTTGAAAATGTGTATCCTGCATGTCTGGTAAGATGGCAAGAAAACCTTATGCACATCAAGTGGAAAGGGCTACGGATCTACTTGGACTAATACATACCAATGTAAGTGGCCCATTTAGAACTGTGTCAAGACAAGTAGCTAGCTACTTCGTCACTTTTACTGTTGACTATAGTCGGTATGGTTATGTTTACCTACTGAAACATAAACATGAAGTGTTTGAAACATTTAAAGTGTTTCAAAAGGAAGTAGAATATCAACTCAGGAAGACCATTAAGTCACTACGTTCTGATCGTGGAGGTGAATATATGAGTCAACAGTTTTTGGATCATCTTAAGGAGCATGGGATTATTGCCCATCACACTCCTCCTTTACACTCCACTACATAATGGTGTGTCTGAGAGGAGAAATCGAACACTGCTAGACATGGTTCGCTCCATGATAAGTCAAACTACTCTTCCAAAGTCCTTTTAGGATTATGCCCTTGAGTCTGCTGCACGCATTCTCAACATGGTTCCAAGTAAGAAGGTTAATAAGACACCATACGAGGTATGGCATGGGAAAGCCCCTAATTTGTCTTACTTGAAAGTCTGGGGTTGTGAGGCACTTGTTAAGCATGATACACTTACCAAATCAGACAAACTGAAACCCAAATCAATTAAGTGTATCTTCGTAGGATACCCAAAGGAAACAATGGGATATTCTTTCTACCTTCCATCCGAGAACAAAGTATTTGTTGTTCGGAATGCTGAGTTCTTTGAGAAAATATCTTGGATCAAGAAGCAAGTGGGAGTCTAGAAGATCTTGAAATTATTCAAGAAGAAGATACAAATCCTTCTGTAGACACTAGCTTAGGTCATGATGAGGATGATCAAGAAATTGATAAACCTCAAAGTGATATCAATCCCATTCGTAAGTCCGATAGGACACGCCGTGCCCCAGATCGAATGTGCTTATACGTCGATGCTGAGGAACATGAGTTGGGGGATCTTGGTGAACCCAATAACTATAAAGCTGCATTGTTGGATCCTGAATCCAAGAAATGGCTTGATGCGATGAATGTGGAAATGTAATCCATGAAAGACAACGAAGTCTAGGACTTACTTGATCTTCCTCCTAACGGTAAAACCGTTGGTAGCAAATGGCTCTTCAAAAAGAAGACTGACATGGATGGTGCAGTACACACCTTTAAAGCTCGTCTCGTAGCAAAGGGCTTCACTCAAACCTACGGGGTTGATTATGAAGAGACCTTTTCTCCTGTTGCAGATATTAGATCTATAAGGATTCTTATAGCCATAGCTGCATTCTATGATTATGAGATTTGGCAAATGGATGTCAAAACCTCCTTCCTCAATGGACATTTTTTCGAAGAAGTCTATATGGTGCAACCTGAAGGTTTTGTTATTCCAAAATATCCTAACCGAGTATGCAAGCTCAAGCGTTCCATTTATGGACTTAAGCAAGCATCTAGGCAATGGAATAAACGTTTTGATGATGAGATTAAGAAATTCAGTTTCACTCAGAATCAAGATCAGCCATGTGTATATCAGAAAGCTAGTGAGAGTTATGCCACTTTCCTAATTCTATATGTTGATGACATATTACTCATGGGAAACAACATTCCAATGGTACAAGATGTAAAATCCTATCTTGGAAGATGTTTTGCCATGAAGATCTAGAGGAAGCTGCATATATTCTTGGAATCAAGATCTATAGAGATCGATCAAGACGGTTAATTGGTTTATGTCAAAGTGCTTACATTGAGAAAATCTTGAAAAAGATATTTCATGGAGAATTCCAAACGAGGAACTATCCCAATGCAAGATGAGCCTAAATTGAGTAAATCACACGGTGTTGAGACACCTGCTGAAAAAGAGCGCATGCAAAGAGTTCCCTACGCCTCGGCTATAGGATAAATTAAATATGTTGTGAGATGTACTCGTCCTGATGTTGCGTTCACTCAGAACATGACAAGCCATTTTCAACAGAATCCAGGTAAACTTCACTGGACTGCTGTTAAGAATATTCTTAAGTATTTACGCAATACTAAGGATATGTTTCTGGTTTATGGAGGTGATATGAAACGAGAGCTCAGGATTTCATGCTACACTGATGCTGGATATCTAACAGATGCTGATGACCTAAAATATCAGATTGGATATGTGTTCATTTTAAATGAAGGTGTTGTTGACTGGAAAAGAACAAATCAGAGTATTTCTGCAACTTCATCTACCGAAGCTGAGTATATAGCTGCTTATGATGCATCTAAAGAGGTTGTATGGATTCAAAAATTCATTTCTGGGCTTGGCATTGTTCCCACAATTGAAGAACCCGTAAATATGTATTGTGATAATACTTGAGCCATTACTATAGTGAGAGGATCTAACACACTTAAAATGTGTTAAGTATACTTTGAGTTTATATCAACAAGTATGAAAAATCTATTTGATGATACTTAGAAAGTTGGTTTGATGTAATAGTAATGACACAGTTTGTATGAACAATGAACACAGAATATAACTCCAAACGATTCAATATTATTAGATAATAATACGAGTGATCTCCGATATCAATAGGGTTACAAGACCATGAATCTTAACAAAAACGTATATAAACATCTAACCTAGGATCTCCTTTTATAGCACAAAGAGTCCTTTACAAGATAAGTATCTACCCGTATAATTCTAACTAAACAAAATATACATACAATCTTTTCCATACTTATCTTCTACACGTCTTCTAGAATCAGTCTTCATGCAGTATCTTCATCAATACTAGCAGTACTAACTTAGCAGTTTGTACTGTTTAGCTATATCAGCAGTCTTCAACTTACACTAGCAGTTTGTACTGTTAGTGTTATCTTCAGCAGTACTAAGTCTTCAACATTTAATTCCTAAAACTCCTCCCCTAAACTTGTGATTTACCCAAAATCAACAAGTTTCTGAATTAAATGAGTACCTTATAAGGATTGTGAGGATTCTTCCAAACTTCTAGCCTTCATATCTTCTGCTTGTTGAAATATTTTTCTTATCAGTTGATGCGCGTGATGTGTCGTTGCGGTTTAGCAGTTTTAATGCCTACTCAAGTTTTAAATTTATATTTAGCCGACTTATCAATAACACACACACTTAACGAGCAGTGTACCCGGTCAGTATGAATATAATGGTAAGTAGAGTGTCGATCACTAAGAGTGGAACGTATTATCTCGTTATTCTAATCAGTATTTTAATATATTAAGTTAGCTATACAACCTATTCTAACGCAAGGGGGTTCAGCCTGAGAGACTGGCACGATTTGGTTGCAATTAAATAATAAACTAAACCAATACGCACGAATCAGCAAGTAGCACATACGTACACAGATAAATACTCGAGACAATAAGAGGGCTGTCCTTATGATAAGTAGTTTGTCACTTGTTTTATTGCTAGTGTTATATGAAGTGTATAGTTCGATGCAACGCACCGAGATTAAGTCCTTTCTCGTTGGTTCTAATCTTATCGGCGAGTAAACCCTTAATGATTACTTATGACTATCCCGTTTATCTTTCTCCTACTTTTCTACAGACCATAGAATGCATAGGCGATCTAATAAACAGGCGAGGGCAGAGGCATGGCGACCCGATCAACGCTCAGCTAGACACAGAGGTTATCAATGCACTAATAAAAGTCACCAATGACATCAACATATAAACTTTAATTAATGAGAAAGCAGTTTTAAGGGAGTGCAATCTTTCCGTTGTCACATTACACAAGCCACCAATCTTGATGAATTAAAGTTTACTAACACAATAAAACAAAACTACTTAATGAATTAAACACATGCAGCACCTTCTTACAGCTCTTGTATCTTTGATTTGGGTGTGTCTTGTGCTGCTGCCTTGACTGAATTCGTCCTAGGTTTCTGGTCTTCGGTTATAATATGTGTCACCAAAGCTTCGGAATTCGTCTGGTCTTGGGGTATTTATAGTTTCTGTCTGAGGGTAAGATGCGGCGCATCTAGTAAGTAGATGCGGCGCATTTACTTAACTTCGCGTGGGGTCCAAGATTATAATATTCAGGAATATTCGTACACCGCTAGAAGATGCGGCGTAACTCCATAATAGGATGCGGCGCATGTCCTCTTGTATCTTGGATCGTATCTGGTGAAATATTGATAGTGATGCGGCGCATGTCATAAGTGAGATGCGGCGCATCTGGAGCAGAATAGTCTTGATCTTGTACATTTCAGTAGACTCTTAACTTCTTGCATGTTTTGCTCCATAATTAGTCCAAAATCGCCAAGTTTCACCAAATGCTTGTTTTCAACTGAGAATTACAAAAGTAAACGATTAAGTATCAATCCTCATATATAATATAATAAAACAAGTCAAATTAATAGGATAAATGATAGTAATAATATGTACTTATTTGAGTTCATCAAATATCCCCCCACTTGAACTTTACTTGTCCCCAAGTAAACCTTAGAATTAATCTTATGAAAATGTATCCTAAAAGATATTAGGATTTATTTTTATACACTACTAGAAAAAAGGCCTTTAATGACGCGCATTGCGTGTCATAAAAGGGGTCAGATGACGCGCTTTTTGGTGTCATTGATCGACCCGTCATAAAGCTTTATGACACGCATTTCGCGCGTCATGAATTTATGACACGCTTTTATGACACCCTTTTACGACACACTTTTATGACACCTTTTTTGCGTGTCATGGTTCAAATTTTAAAAAAAAAATATTTTTTATAAAATTACTAATATCCACACATTAAATAACAGTTAATCTCATAATACAAATAAATACACAAATAGCAAAAGAGCTAATTTCATATATATCAAAACAATGTGTTTCATACAACCACAAGTTATTTTAAAATTCTAAAATTCACCATAAAAGTTTACAACCGCTAAATTATATAGAATTCAAGACCGGTAAATGAAGTTTGCCACATAATTTGCTCATTCTTCACGAATTTCATCCAAATCATCATCCGTGTATTCTTTTTTACCTTCCCTGATCTGACAAAACACAATATTAAAAAAGAGAGGCATTAAGAACAAAAGTGTCACAAGCACTCTTATTGCCATTCTCATGCATAAGCAGTCTCATGCAGTCATGCATATGTTAATTAGTTTGAGATAATAATATAACCCATCACAACCACTGTTGATATATAAAGAGTTTCATGAATCAAATGTTATATAAGGGTAAAACTTACAAGCACTCCATCCCGCACATCCTCAGCAAGAATTTGGAACTTATTAGCTGTTGGTTTCTATGTTTGATTTCTTGACTTGCGTCCTTTGAAAAACAACATCCCAAGTTCCCTCTCAACTTCACTGTTATATAAAGCAGAATTGTTAGAAAGAAGTAAAAGTTATATATGAAAGAAAACATAAAGGTGGAAGAAATAAAGGGTCGAGTGAACGAAAACTCACCAGAACTATTGCCATATATGCCATTGAAACTTTGCCCAGTCGGAACTCTGTTCTGCAGGGGATAGTATATAGGTATATATTAATATTAACAAGGTTGGCCACGACCTGCCGCGTTGCGGCGGAGCAATGGTCTAAGCAAACAAATAATCACAATGATATTATGTATGAAACAATGCATGGTAATTGACTAAAATAAAATTTCATAGCAACGGTAAGCAAAAATAGTATTGTATATGGAAGATAAATACTTACTTGCTGTGTAGATCATACATTGTCCGTCTTCAACTTGAATGTGAATCTGTTCAAGTAATTCATAACTAACCTGGATATGGAAAAGAAAATGCGTTTTTGGTTTCAACTGATGCATATCTGATCTTTTTAACACTAAAGTGAAGGTGACACACTAACCATTTTTTATCAATAAGTCAATTGACTTAATAAAGCACATATTTTTAATGAAATTAAGCAAATAATTGTGGCTTCATCATAGACTCGTAAAATTCCAAGAATTCCCAGTAGAAAGGTTTCATTAGAAGATTCTTAGCCATCTATCCAATAACACCTTTAGGTCCTTATCTCCTCAACCACAGCAGACTACTTCAGCATGATAATTTCCAGTAGTCGAACCAAATGGTATCAAGATTTCAACTGATAACCATCTATACTTAAACATACAGTTTATCCATCCACAAATAAGAAGCTTTTGCTAGTCACGATCTTCTGAAACAGTTATCATAATCTATTAATCCCAGAACAAAAACAGTAGCTGAAAACAACAAACTTAACCCCAAAAAAAAAAGAACTAAAAAAGAGGCGGCGTTACCAACAACAACAATTAAACATTAACATCAAACAAATAAACATGAGCGGCAAACAATAAAGCAAAAATCACCATACCAACAACAATCGATTAACCTCTGGAACGGTGGAACCCAGCAGAGAAAAGAGTAGCGGATCAAATAAAGCCAGTAACGATTTCTGAAATAGTTATGACAATCTATTAATCCCAGAACAAAAACAGTAGCTGAAAACAACAAACTTAACCCCCAAAAAAAAAGAACTAAAAAAGCAGGCGGCGTTACCAACAACAACAATTAAACATTAACATCAAACAAATAAACATGAGCGGCAAACAATAAAGAAAAAATCACCATACCAACAACAATCGATTAACCTCGGGAACGGTGGAACCCAGCAGAAGCAGATTTGTATATATATATATATTTTTTTTGAACAAAAAAGCAGATTTGGGGGCGCGTGAACCACAGATCCGCCTTCAAAGTGATGAAACAAGGGTGGGTTTGGTGGTATTTTGTTGGTGAGGTTGGCGATGTGGTGGTTGGTGGTGTCTCTTGGGGAGCGGCGGCTGCAAAAGAGGAGGAGGGAGATATATTTTAGGGTTATAGTAAAGTGAAGAGGGAGAGAAAAATAGCGCCTTATGAGAGGAGTGTTGTGTGTGTGTGTGTGTGTTATTGAATGGGTGTGGGTTATAAAAAATTTGAGATCTTATAAAAAATTTGAGATATGAGCGTGTCATCTAGCTTCATATTTTATAAGTTATGACAGTTTTTTTATGACCCTCATTTTTGCTTGTCATTATTGATGCGTGTGTCATAAATTAGGTGTCATTAAAGGCTATTTTTCTAGTAGTGATATTTAAGCATGTATTCATTTTTTGTCATAATCACACAACTAAACACTTAACGAATTAGAAGTAGAATAAAAATATTTCGATAAAAGCAAATCTAATCGTTTAACTGTCCAGTCGCGACGAATATTCTATCATAAGCTTGGCAAGTATACACATCTCCTCCACTAAAGCTAAGGAATAAACAAGTCTAAAGCGGTAAAAGGGTTTTTAGGTTTAAGGGTTAATTATTCTTAATCACTATCGATCTCAAATTCCAGAAAAGGCGACAAAATCACAAATACATGATCAAATCCACGAACACGATACTTGCAATTGCTCAAATCCTTAACTCGAATAGGCTAAAGATAGGTCATAACTTCACCAATAATAATATATCAAAAAGGGCGACAAAATCATAAATACATAGCCGAATCCACGACTACGATACTTAAGATTGCTCAAATCCCTAATCTCAATAAATCAAAGGTTTGGTTGGATAAAGAATAATAAAGGGCATGGATAATATTTGGGATATAAATTGGTGTAAAAATAAAAATAAATAAAACAAATAAATTAAAATCCTAAGTGTGGTTAATCACTATCCCAACCATCCCATGAATAAGACTCATATCATTGAATAACTCACGCTTTAACACTTGAAACACACGCTTTAGGTAGACACGAATTATACTCAACAAGATCTTAATCAAAGAATAACCTTAGTTGACGTTCCCATAACTGCCAACTCCCATTCAATCCATAGATATAATATACAACAAATAGTGGTGATATCGACCACTTACATAACTTTACATCGTTGGTTTAAATCAAACATCCAACTTTTTTCCTTTCTATTTTGTTTTTTTTTTTCTTTTCTTTTCTCATTTTTTTCGATTTTTTTTTTTTTTTTTTTTTTTTTTTTTTTTTTTTTTTTTTTTTTAAACATAAACATAGATGTGTAAAATTTCACCACATCACTATAACAATAAATCTGGATAATTTTTCCATACTTTTCATAACTTCAGAAATAACAGTAATAGTGAAAGTAGTAAACACACGAAAAAAATAAACTCAAAGATATATAATATTTACTTTCACTCCAATTGCATTGTGCAATTTCCCGACCTAACCATAGATAATGAATTACGCACGCGAACACAGGTAATGTAAGGAAACACACTTTGCCTAAAGCAATTAACCAACCACGGATTCTAATCTACAGGGTAGGCTAAGGTGTAAGGTGTAACGAAACATTTTAACAAAGGTGTAAGAAACGAAAGGAATGGCTCTGAGTGTTTTTCTAGGGGTATCTTACTCTAAAAATGAGAGTAACAAAAGGGTTTTATACGGGGGTTAACTAACCAGTGTAGTTAGTTAATATCACATAACATATAAGGCTTTTTGGGTGTAATCCTAGAATTTTATCAATTTAGACAAGTCATTCCAATTATATAAAATAATACTTATTATGGTGGTCTCGAATAGTATACAAGCCAAGTTCTAAAGTTTAAAAGTCACCGGCACACTCATAGATTTGTGAATTTTGAAAAATCACAATTTTTGAAAATAACGTCATGTGTGCAGCTATGCAACTTAGACTTTAAACAAAAACATGCTAAAAATTTTAAATTTTGATATATTAAGCACATTTTAAGCATATTTTGAAAAGTTTAGGACAAGTAAGTGTTAAGTGTTCTAATTCTCCAATCCCCCCACTTAAGTTAAACAACGTCCTCGTTGTTTGTATGAAAGGTTAAAAACTAGAAAATAAAAGAATTAGAACAGAAAAACTCCCCTGAGATTTGCTCGGTATGATCCTCCATTTATATTAGAGCAAAAATCATCTTTCTTGTGGATTAGAACGATTAAACTTCATAAACAATGTATCCACAGGAAATGCAGGAATCTATAATACCACCAAGGCTTCAAAACACACCTAAGATAAGAAAGGTTCAACTTGCATAATACATTAGTAGTTAGGAAAAATAAAACTTAAAAATTAAAATGAAAATCATCAGGTCAGTCGATGCGCCGTATCTTATGGAAGAAGATACGCCGTATCGAGCCTGGAATAAATACGGATCAGAATAAAAGATGCGCCGCATCCTTAACCAGGGATGCGCCGCATTAAAATAAACTGATAAAAAGTTTTAAATTCGAAAATAAAAAATGCAGAAAAATAAAGATATGACCATTGCAGGAGATGCGTCGCATCTCATGGTTGAGATGCGCCGTATCCTCTTCGGCCTAACTGACTCGACACATAAACAGAATAATAAAAAGATAAATCCGGGTTGTCTCCCGGTAAGCACTTGTCTTTATTCCAGAGTCTTCAAGTTAGACTCACGTTCAGCTCTTTATTCCATTACTTCAGGTTCAAACTCCACCACCTCGTTCTCATTATCCTCAATTTTATTGTCAAAGTATTTCTTCACACGTTGCCCGTTTACTTTGAATATATAACCATTTTTATCGCATATTTCAATAGTTCCATAAGGATACACTTTCTTGACAACGAATGGACCCGTCCATCTTGATTTAAGTTTACCAGGATACATCTTCAATCTGGAATTAAATAGTAGCACTTTCTTTCCAATAGTAAACGTTTTATTAACAATTGTAATCTTATAGTTTAGAGGATAAGAATTTATTCCGAGGTTAGGAACAAATATCGTTTTTAAGCATACAAAATTAAGATTACAATTCGAATCAGATGTATAATATGGATGATAAAATTGAGATTATAATGTGGAGAACTTCCCTTTGGGCTGGTTGAATAATCGAAGAGGTTACGTTTGATCACTCCAGCTAGCGTCTCTCGGTTTTGTTCAGAATGTAATCTTTCATGGTGATGCTTGAATCATCCTTTATCCTGAAAATAAACAACTTGCAAACGAGAGTAGCGGACCGATCAAAGTAAAATCAAAAATCAACTATATTTATCAAATTATAATCGTCGTATTAACAAAAGTTAATGCGCCGTATTTTCGTTACGTTTCAAAATATAAGATTTTTGATTCAGAAGATACGCCGTATCGATAAAAATCGATACGCCGTATCTGTTTAATTAATCAAAAACTGTTTTTAATTAAAATAATAGATACGCCGTATCTGCTAAAGCAGATGCGTCGTATGGCGTTAACGTTTAGAGAAAAAAAATTATCAAAAACAGATACGCCGTATCTTGGGGAAAAGATGCGTCGTATCACTTTATCGCTTAGAAAAAATTTCTTATTAAAAACAGATACGCCGTATCTTAGGGAAAAGATGCGTCGTATCGAATTATTTAAAAGCGTTGTATTTTATAAAAAATTGAACGCAATACGCCGTATCTGAGAAATCAGATGCGCCGTATCGTTCGATTTAGCTCAGTACAACGATAGCAGAACACAAAAATTACGAAAAATTAAAAACAAATAAAAACACACGAAAATAAACACAAACAAAAGCAAACAAATAACACACAAAAACAGAAAATATGCAAAATAGTACAATGAATGCAAATTAATCTAATACACAACAAAATTAGCGGTTAGAAAAATTAAAAACCTAATTAAAATACTAATCAAATTAACAGATAATAACAATTCACTCCCCGGCAACGGCGCCAAAAACTTGATGCGCGTGATGTGTCATTGCGGTTTAGCAGTTTTAATGCCTACTCAAGTTTTAAATTTATATTTAGCCGACTTATCAATAACACACACACTTAACGAGCAGTGTACCCGGTCAGTATGAATATAATGGTAAGTAGAGTGTCGATCACTAAGAGTGGAACGTATTATCTCGTTATTCTAATCAGTATTTTAATATATTAAGTTAGCTATACAACCTATTCTAACGCAAGGGGGTTCAGCCTGAGAGACTGGCACGATTTGGTTGCAATTAAATAATAAACTAAACCAATAGGCACGAATCAGCAAGTAGCACACACGTACACAGATAAATACTCGAGACAATAAGAGGGCTGTCCTTATGATAAGTAGTTTGTCACTTGTTTTATTGCTAGTGTTATATGAAGTGTATAGTTCGATGCAACGCACCGAGATTAAGTCCTTTCTCGTTGGTTCTAATCTTATCGGCGAGTAAACCCTTAATGATTACTTATGACTATCCCGTTTATCTTTCTTCTACTTTTCTACAGACCATAGAATGCATAGGCGATCTAATAAACAGGCGAGGGCAGAGGCATGGCGACCCGATCAACGC
Source organism: Artemisia tridentata subsp. tridentata (assembly GCA_021014915.2). Classification (NCBI taxonomy): domain Eukaryota; kingdom Viridiplantae; phylum Streptophyta; class Magnoliopsida; order Asterales; family Asteraceae; genus Artemisia; species Artemisia tridentata. The sequence continues at coordinate 278,351,043 of CP139505.1, read as the reverse complement.
TCAGCTAGACACAGAGGTTATCAATGCACTAATAAAAGTCACAATGACATCAACATATAAACTTTAATTAATGAGAAAGCAGTTTTAAGGGAGTGCAATCTTTCCGTTGTCACATTACACAAGCCACCAATCTTGATGAATTAAAGTTTACTAACACAATAAAACAAAACTACTTAATGAATTAAACACATGCAGCACCTTCTTACAGCTCTTGTATCTTTGATTTGGGTGTGTCTTGTGCTGCTGCCTTGACTGAATTCGTCCTAGGTTTCTGGTCTTCGGTTATAATATGTGTCACCAAAGCTTCGGAATTCGTCTGGTCTTGGGGTATTTATAGTTTCTGTCTGAGGGTAAGATGCGGCGCATCTAGTAAGTAGATGCGGCGCATTTACTTAACTTCGCGTGGGGTCCAAGATTATAATATTCAGGAATATTCGTACACCGCTAGAAGATGCGGCGTAACTCCATAATAGGATGCGGCGCATGTCCTCTTGTATCTTGGATCGTATCTGGTGAAATATTGATAGTGATGCGGCGCATGTCATAAGTGAGATGCGGCGCATCTGGAGCAGAATAGTCTTGATCTTGTACATTTCAGTAGACTCTTAACTTCTTGCATGTTTTGCTCCATAATTAGTCCAAAATCGCCAAGTTTCACCAAATGCTTGTTTTCAACTGAGAATTACAAAAGTAAACGATTAAGTATCAATCCTCATACATAATATAATAAAACAAGTCAAATTAATAGGATAAATGATAGTAATAATATGTACTTATTTGAGTTCATCAAATATCCCCCCACTTGAACTTTACTTGTCCCCAAGTAAACCTTAGAATTAATCTTATGAAAATGTATCCTAAAAGATATTAGGATACAACTGCTCTCAGTGGATAATCCTTTTCAACTAGCATGTAGACCTCCACTCCTGCTTTAGTAGATACCTGATGAACTCCACAGTTGTTAAACAGTCTCCATGTGGTGGCCAAGTTATTAGCTTGAAATCTCCATAGAGCATCACCTGAGTCAGACTCATATAGCCTCTTCAGCTCCACCCATAACTCCTTGTCTTTATCTTCAGTAGGATCAGTGGTCTTGAACCTTTCTTGAACTAAACTCCAAAGTTTATCCAAGTCTTCGCTATCAAATGCTTTAATCAAGTCTTTAAAGAACTTATACACTTCTGATTGTCCTCTTACTCTGATAATTTTCTAGCCTTTCCCAAATGTGTCTTGATGTATCTCCCAATCAATTATAGGATGTTTGGCTGAAATGGGATCCACATTGAGTGTTTCTGGAACTATTACCATCATACCATGAAGCTGTTCATTAGTCAACACTTCTTCTTCTTCTTCTTCTTCTTCTTCTTCTTCTTCTTCTTCTTCTTCTTCTTCTTTCAACTGCTTCTTCTTCATTTCCTTCCTTAGTCCTTTGCTTCTTGGACTCCTCGGATTCTAATTGCTCACCTACTCTTTTCTCACATCTGCTTGTCTCAACTGTTTCTGTTTCACCTCTTAAGAACATCTGAATTCTTCTATGAGCATTGAAGTACAACTTCTCTATTTCTTCATAAGATCTTCCTTTGAAGTGTTTTTCCTTCCAGTTGTCTTGATGTTTCAGATAAGTCTTCATGTAACTCAGTTGTTCCTTTCTTGTAGGAGGTTTCTTCTGAGCAGCTTGCTTCTTGCTTTGACTCTTTCTAATCTGCTCCAATAAGTCACTAATTGCTTGTTCTTCATCTTCAGTTGTGAACTGTGACCTTTCCTCCTCTTGCAGCTTAGCAGCTAATTCCCTATCAGCTAGAACTTGAGCAGCCCTTTCTTGTTCTTTAGTCAATAGCTTATGTTCAACCATAAACTTAGCCACTCTTTCTTCTTCAGCTGCTCTTGCTACTTCTTCAGCATGAAGTCTTTGAGCAAGTTCATTATCATGAGCAATTTGAGCTTGAGATTTCTTACTTGTCTTCTCAGATGATTCACCTTCAATCATTATGCCTTTTCCCTTGTCTGCTCTTGGTCTTCTTATGTAAACTACACCAGCAGTACCTTGAGAAACACCAGCAGTACCTTTATCTCCACTAGCAGTACCTTGTTGACCTTGAGCAGTTTCTTCCATAAGAACATCTGGCCTCCCTTGAGTGTCAGATTCCTCTTGCACCAATGAGACATTAGGGTATTCATCTAGCTCAGCTATCTTCCTCCCCTGTTTGGAAGATTCATCACCCATGTCTTCATGTGAACCATCACCTGAACTGGAAGATGTAAAAGATTCCACCAAGTGAGCTGATCTTTTTCTTTAAAGAGTCTTGACTTTCTGCTCTAACTTCTTCACCTTCAAGACTAATTTGGTGTAGACTCTTCCAAAGACCTGTTTATGTGTTGTGAGCTCAGCCTCCAAGTTAGAAACCTTATCTGGCAGTTGTGTACATAAATCCATCAATTCCTTGAGTTTATGAATGCCCTCAGCACTTCCTGATGTGTTACCTTTAGGGAGAGGTACATCATGGGGCATAGACTCAGACTCCACCATAAGGTAAGCATCTGAGCTACCCAATTGTTCCAGTTGGCTTGGGATTCCACCACTAGTACTTGGTTCAAAAGAACTTGGCACTGTAGGTGTTGCCATAGGTTAGGTCTTACTTATGTTACCCCTTTCCTGCCCAGCTTCTAAGCCTATGACAGTAAGGGTAGCCCTTCCTACACTGACATTGTCAGCCTCATCTGCATTATGGGAAGAAGTAGGAACTCTGTGCTGAGGAACAATAGAGCCCTCTTAGGATAAAATCCTAGTTGGTGATGATGTGGGTTGTGAGGCTAATTGTTCTGAACTTGTGGGTGTGTGTTGGGAGTCAACTGGGATTGTTGATCCTTTAACCTGTACCTATATCATAAAATTAAACAAAGGTAATTCTACCCCACTATACCCTTTTGAGGCCATCCTCATGTTGCTAAAAAGTTTTTGGGTAAGTTTGGGTGTTTGATAAACAGTTTGATGAGGTAGAAGCTAACTTTTCCTTATGTTCAAAATTGTTTGAATGAACCTTGGATACATCAAAAAATTTGACTTACTGTCCACATTCTTAACCATTCGTTCAAAAATAAGTTTTAAAAAATTGAAAGTCCTATTGGTTGATAAGCAAATGAGAGCAGTTGCAATAATGCTACTGAACTGTTCCCATGAAGTTTTTTTAGGACTTAAACAATGAAGGATGGTATGAATTAAAAATCTACATTGTGGGGCAAAACAACCTTTTTGAAAATTTAAAGATTGAGATTGGATGTTGTACCCCATTCTGGTTAAGGTTTGAAAATTTTCAGTATCGGGCAAGGCACTAATACCATTGTCATCAGCTAGGTGGAGATGCCTCCTAACTGAGGATTCAGTAATAGTGATGGTTTTTCCATCTATTGTTGCATTAAGTTCTTTGTCTCCAGTTTCAATAGTTTTGACAGTAACAGTCTGCCAAAACTCCTTGATTTGGGAGACATAAATAGTAGGATTTAGAGTTAAAAAATACCTTATATGAGAATCATTCAAGAAATCCACTATCTGATGAAATTGTGAACCCTCCTCTGTTTTCTCCAAAAAGGCCACCATATTATGCTTGTCGACAAAAGTTAAAGAGGCCATTATTATCAGTAAAATTGTGATTTGACTGCTGGGATTTGAGTAATTAGGTTAGAAAGTAGGTTGAGGAAAGTGAATTGAGATATTTTATAAGACTTGTTAGGGTTTCTAGTGGACCGACTTCAATTAAAAGATAACTTTCGATCGAAGAAAAGTGAATATAATAGATTAAAAGTGAAAATATCCAAAAAGGAAACCCTTAATTAAAGATATTGATCAGTAAAAATCTCAACAACTTCTCAACGGCTATTTTCAAAAAGCTATTATTTCGCGCCAGTACAAACGGCTATCCAGCAGTACAAACTTTAGCCTAACAGTACTAACTTTGGTCTAGCAGTACTAACGTTTTGGAAAAAATTTGACTTAGCAGTATGAACTCAATTTTGATTTAAAACTATACTGCATACTATCATTTTGAAGGGATTAAGTGTAAAGACAGACACTTAATCAAATTTCGGTTTAATGCAACCCCTGATTGTGTGAGAACCAATAGTTTCAGTTATAAATAGCTGCCTGTGATCAGATAAACTCATTCAAATAGCTTTCTTGACAGGGTTTCCAGCTCGTGGCAGGTGTTGCCTCTAACACAAATGTGTTAGATTCACTTTTGCTGGCTGTTCTCTCTACCAGATGTCCTTGGACTAACACATTATACTAATAAAAGTATAAAATGGTAGAGAGTGAGTTAGATCAGTTACTATCTGACTAACTATGTCATCAATTCATATGCAAAAACATCATAATTAGGTTTCAAGAAAGATATTTTAAAGAATCTCTCAACTTAGGTATAAAACCTTTGTTAAGGGACCCCCAAATTCTGTCCATCATCTATCTATTATGTCAGCAATCAATCCACCATTTGCTGCTCACTCAATGCAAACTCCATTAATTCACAGCATGAAATAAGGGGAAGTTGATATCTTTCTAATATTTCAACTTCAGGGGAAGTTCGTGCTTATTTTAAACATTATGACCTGCAAATGTTAATCCAAAACCAAGAAAACAAAATGCAAAGCATTTTCTTCATAACAGTATAAAATTATGACTAACAATTCAAACATAACAGTCCTAATTTGAACTAGCAATACAAACTATAAACAACAATACTAATTGACAAACCTAGCAGTACAAATCCAATTTCATGTACAAAAACACACAGATTAAAACCTTTAAGGATTAAGCATTCCAATACTTGCTACCAAGTATTGAAACCTTCCAACATCAAAAGCTTTAGTGAGAAGATCTGCAAAATTTTGATCAGTATGAATTTTAACAACCTGAACTAACTTTTTCTCATTGTAGTCTCCTATAAAATGATGCCTAATTTCTATGTGTTTTGTTTTAGAATGTTGCACTGGATTTTTAATAATGCATATTGTACTGCTATTGTCAATATATATCATGGTATTCATAAAATTATACCCATAGTCAAGCAGCTGATTCTGAATCCATTATACTTGACCACAGCAACTTGCAGCAGCTACATACCCAGCTTCAGTTGTAGAAGTTGCCACAATTGTCTGCTTCTTGCATTGCCATGATATAAGTCTGCAACATAAGAACTGACAACCACCTGTTGTTGATTTCCTATCCAGACTTGCACCAGCATAGTCACTGTCTGAGTATGCCACCAAATCAAAAGGTTATTCCCTAGGATACCATAGACCCAACTTAGGTTGACCCTTTAGGTACCTAAAGATCCTCTTCACAGAAACTAAATGTGAAGCCTTGGGATTGACTTGAAACCTTGCACATGCACACACAGCAAACATAATATCTGTTCTTGATGAAGTAAGATACATCAAGGACCCAATCATGGACCTGTAGGTGTGTACATCAACACTTTCTCCATCTGCATCTTTGAGCAAAGGTTTCTCTAGATCAACAGGTGTGCTTGCCACTTTAGCATCAGTAAATTGAAACTTCCTTAGTATCTCTGTCACATATTTATCTTGACTGATAAATATGCCTTTAGCTGATTGCTTCACTTGCAGCCCCAAAAAGAAGGTAAGTTCACCCATGGAACTCATTTGAAACTTATCATGCATAAGTTTCTCAAATTCTATGTACATGTCCTTCTTTGTGGATCCAAATATGATATCATCCACATAGACCTGTACCAGCAAGATATCTCCCTTGTTCTTCTTGATAAAAAGAGTCTGATCAATCTTTCCTCTGTGAAACCCATTTTCTAATAGATAAGTAGCCAATGTTCCATACCAGGCCCTTGGAGCTTGATGCAATCTATAAAGAGCTTTCACCACCTTGTACACCTTGTCTAGATGTTCAGGATCTACAAAACCTGAAGGTTGAGAAACATACACCTCCTCTTCAATAGTACCATAGAGAAAGGCACTCTTGACATCCATCTGGTAAATAGTAAATCCCATAAAAGAAGCATAAGCTAAGAACAATCTTATAGCTTCAATCCTAGCTACAGGTGCAAAAACCTCTTCATAGTCTACTCCTTCTTCTTGTGTATACCCCTGGGCTACAAGTCTAGCCTTATTTTTGATCACTATCCCCCTTTCATCTTTCTTGTTTATGAATATCCATTTAGTTCCAATAACCCTCATACCCTTGGGTAAGTCAACTAGCACCCAGACCTTTTGAATCTTGAACTATAGAAGCTCCTCTTGCATGGCTTCTACCCAGCTTGAGTCTTGTAAGGCCTTAAGTATGTTTTTGGGTTCTTCTTGTGAAAGAAAACATACAAAGAGACATGTGTTGGCATCTTCATGCTTCTTCTCTTCATAGACAGTACTAAGAAAGCCTTGTTGATCTGAATTCAAAGTCTGCCTTCTTGTCTTCACACCAGACTGTATGTCTCCAATCACATTCTCCAGGGAGTGATCTTTGTGTATTCTTGTGTGTGGAGTTGTGGGAACTTGATAGGTGAGTGGCATGTTGTTGATATCCACTTCATCTTCTGAGAAATCATGAGTAGTACCTGATGGGCCAGCAGTATGAACATTTTGCCCAACAGTACTAATATGAGGCTCAGCAGTACAATCTTCATTTGCACTATTTTCATGATTCTCTGGTTCTTTAACTCCTCCTTCATTATTTCCATCTTCAAAACCTTCTTTGTCTGCATCAGTAGAAGGTCCAGCATCATTTGAAGATGAATCCACACTATTCCAAATAGGCATCAGAATATGATCTTGATCTTTCTCCTTTTCCAAGCTTGGTACATCTGTTGCAACACTATCTTCTGAACCAGCAAAATCATTAGAAAATGTTTCTGCAACAAAAGGTACATAGTTCATAGATTGGGTTAGAGTATCAAAATCAAATAGCCATTTTGGACCTTCACCTGCAACATTAGACTTATTTTCTAAAAACTGAACATGCAGGTTTTCCTCTACTTTCCCGGTTCTTGTGTTGTATACTCTAAAGGCTTTGCTATTTAATGAGTACCCAACCAAGAAACCCTCATCTGATTTACCATCAAATTTTCCCAAATGGTCTAAGGTATTGAGAATAGTGACATGACACCCAAATGGTCTTAAAAAATCTAAAGCAGGTGTTCTACCTCTGGACAGTTCATATGGTGTCTTGTTGTGTGGTTTGACTACTAAAACCTTGTTCTGCACATAATAAGCAGTATTAACTGCTTCAGCCCAAAAAGTGATGGGCAACTTAGAATCAGCTAATATGGTCCTAGCAGCCTCTATTAGTGTCTTATTCCTCCTGTCAGCAACCCCATTCTGTTGAGGAGTTCTAGCTACACTAAACTCTCTCTTAATACCTTTTTCCCAACAGAAATCATCCATAACTCTATTCTTAAACTCTGTCCCATTGTCACACCTGATGATTTTCACTTTCTTATCAACTAGGTTTTCTATTTCAGTTATAAAAGTCTTAAGAATGCTAGGTGTCTCATCCTTAGATCCTAGAAAGAAAACCCATGTGAATCTACTAAAATCATCCGTTACTACAAGACAATACTATTTATGTTGAATACTGCTCACAGATGTAGGACCAAACAAGTCCATATGCAACATAAACAAAGGTTGAGTAATAGAGTTCTGGGTCCTGGGCTTACAAGAAGCCTTGTGTTGTTTGCCTTTTGGATAGGCAACACAAGTTTGGTCATTTTCAAAACGTTTTTGAGGCAAGCCTCTTACCAAACCATTTTTGACAATTTTATTTATGGTTTTAAAGTTGACATGACCAAGTCTTCTATGCCATAACATTGACTCATCCAATGTGGCTTTTGCAACAAGACAAGTGAAAGCCTCTTTAGGAACAATTTTCTTCATATCAACACTGTACATAATGCCCTTTCTTGGAACTTTAAGTATAGACCCATTATTTTGGTTGGTCCAGATCTTCATGTGACAGCATAGACCTATTGTTTTGGCTGGTCAGAAATGCATAAAAGGTAGTATCACTAATACCAGCAGTACTAGTTGATGAGCTAGCAGTACTAACACTATGGTTAGCAGTACTAACTCCTGCAGCCACTTTCACTTCTTCTGGACTGGTGTTGCTGGGAGATGACACAAAAGCCATATTCCCAGAGCTTGAGCTTGAGCTTGAACTAGAACCTCCAGATTTCTTCACTTCCTGTTCAACAATCTTAAAGTTGTTGTATAGATCATTGAGGCTCATGGTGTCGATTTTTGGCTTGTTCTTCCAGACCACCACATGAGTATACCATTCAGCAGGTAAACTCCTTAAGAACTTGGAGTTCAGATCTTCCTGAGGGATTTCAACTCCAAGCACAGCCAGTTGGCTGACAATCTTCTGCAATCTATTAAACATGTGATCTAAAGACTCATTACTAGAAGCACTAAAGTTTTCAAAGTTCTGCTTCAGTAAGGTCTTTTGGGTCTTCTTGGTGGCTTCATTACCACCATACCGAGTAGTGATTGCTTCAAACAAGGATTTTGCAACCTTGTATTTGCTGATCATTGGGGATGGTCATCATCAACAAACTCCTAGCTTTGACATCATTCTTCTTTTACAGCTTCCCTTCTGCAGTAACTGGAGAGGTATTCATAGTAGTCTTTTCCTCACCATCAACTGTTGTTATAGTTGTTGATGGTTTAAAGGAGTTTCCATCTTTAATGATCTCCCATAGTGCATAGTCCTGCACTTGGAAGTACTGTTCTATTTGAAGCCTCCACATCTCGAAATCGTTCTGCTTAAGCATAGGCAACTTTGCAGCCATGTTGGTCTGTGTGGTTTCCATGTCCATTGTCTTTTTGGAATAAAGAGTTCTTCTACTAAATCAAAGTATCAGCCTGGCTCTGATACCACTTGAGAGGATCTAACACACTTAGAATGTGTTAAGTATACTTTGAGTTTATATCAACAAGTATGCGGAATCTACTTGATGATACTTAGAAGGTTGGTTTGATGTAACAGTAATGACACAGTTTGTATGAACAATGAACATAGAATATAACTCCAAACGATTCAATATTATTAGATAATAATACGAGTGATCATCTCTGATATCACTAGGGTTACAAGACCTTGAATCTTAATAAAAAAGTATATAAACATCTAACCTAGGATCTCCTTTAATAGCACAAAGAGTCCTTTACAAGATAAGTATCTACCCGTATAATTCTAACTAAACAAGATATACATACAATCTTTTCCTTACTTATCTTCTACACGTCTTCTAGAATCAGTCTTCATGCAGTATCTTCATCAATACTAGCAGTACTAACTTAGCAATTTGTACTGTTTAGTGTTAATACAAATATCGTCCTAAAAACGTTATTTATATTTTACGATCTTTGCTTAGTTTTGTTAATGACAATTACAAAGTTTATCTTTAAGCAAGGCATAAATGAGATTAAGTCTTTTGCAGTTATAGTGATAAGTCTTTTAAAAACACATTTTCACATTACAAAGGTTACTAGGAATAACATATACACATTTACATGTTTATTCCTTAAAATAGAAACTTTATTTCTAAAATATTATGATGACATCATGGCATGCATCATGAACACAATCTTGGATAGATTTTGTGATATTTTGTTTAGATCTTCAAGCCAAAGAGTTGACATTTGAAGATATGGAAAGATATGGCAAGATTTGGAAAGATTTGAAGATCTCTTAGCTAGCCTGACACGGCGGATCCAAATCCATACAAAGACGGATCCAAGTTTTGGGATCCGCCAGATCCGCCAACTGTTGATCAGCTTTGCCTATAAATAGCAAGCTGATCATTTTGTCATCTCATCACTTATATAGCATAAAATATATATTCTTTCATTTGTATATCACTAACCCATATTATATCATTCCTAGTGATCTTCCTTTTGTAGCAAAAGAGATCAAGCATTGACAAGCTTCAACATTCTGTTGCAAGACTTGATAGTTACCTACTGTGTAATTATTAGAGTTTAGGCATCATAGTTGCATCTTTTATTCAGTAGAATCCGGTTAGTGTTGTAGTCCTCAAAACACATAGAGTGAACGGGAGTGGTTGTACCCTTGTAAAGAACTCGACATCTAGCTTAGTGTCGGTAATCATTTAGGCAACGTCAGGTTGGTTCTTCCTTAAACAAGAACCCGGTATTTAGCTTTGTATCGGAAAAAGGTGTAAGCGATGTGTATTAAGGTTTTCTCCGCCGAGAAGGGAGTTTGTTTCTTAGTGAAGAAAAACTCTCGAGTTAGAGGCTCGAGGAGTGGAGTAGGGCAAGGAAGAGAGTCCTTGTAGCCGAACCACTATAAATATCCGTGTTGTGTGGTTTGATCTTTCCTTTCTTTACTTACTTATATTATATTGTTTGTTTGTGCATACTTACTTTGAAATCACGTTAAGTTACAAAGCGAATTAATTTTAAACGGTAAAACTATTCAAGCCATCCCCTTTCTAGTTTTCCACAATTGGTACCAGAGCAGTGCTACTCAAGATTTTCAAAATATATTGTATTTTAAAAACTTGAAACGATCAATAGATTTTGAAAACTTTAAAGAAGGGAAATCTATGCAAAGACCACCACTATTTGAACCAAATTGTTTCATATATTGGAAAAATCGCTTTGAGACATACGTGAAGTCAAAGGACATAGATCTGTGGTATATTATTGTAGTGGGTGATTACAAGCCCATTAGTAATGATGTTTCAGGTGGTCGGGATGTAGGTACTTCTTTTATTCGTTACAGTGATGAACAAAAGAAGTTGATTGCCAAAAATAATGAAGCCAAAATGATGCTTTATAACGCTTTACCTAAGAAAGAATATGAAAGAGTTTTTATGTGTAAAACGGCTAAAGATATTTGGCAATCACTAATTATCACTCATCAAGGAAACTCACAAGTCAAAGATAACAAAATTGATATTCTTGTTCAACAATATGAACAATTTGTTATCTCTGAAGATGAGACCATTGATAGTGCGTTTGCTAGGTTTAATACTATTATTACATCTCTTAAAGCACTTGACGAATCTTTTTCTAGTAAGAATTTTGTCAGGAAATTTCTAAGAGCACTCCACCTGAAGTGGAGAGCAAAGGTGACAGCCATTGAAGAATCTAAGGATCTTTTAAGAATGACGCTGGACGAGCTCATAGGAAATCTCAAAGTTCACGAGATGGTAATGGAAAAAGATTCAGAAATAGTCAAAGGCAAAAAGGAGAAAGTAAAGTCCATTGCCTTGAAAGCTAGGGTAGAATCAAGTAGTGATACAGAATCTAGTTCTAGTAGTGAAGATGAAGAATATGTCATGGCCGTAAGAGATTTAAATAAATTCTTTAGAAGACGAGGAAAGTTCGGTAGACCTCCTCATAAAGAAAAGAAATCCTTCCAGAAAAACCATGATGATAGGAAAGGAAAGGTAGATAGAAAGTGTTTTAGATGTGGAGATTCTAGTCACTTTATAGAAGAATGTCCAAAGCCTCCAAAGAACAAGTCTCAAAGAGCCTTTGTCAGTGGAGCTTGGAGTGATAGTGAAGGAGATGACGACGAGCCTAAGAACAATGAAGTTGCTCTAATGGCTCATGACACAGCAGAGGTACATTCTGACTCGTCGTACTCTTTTATTAATGATGACACATTAGATATAGAATATAACAAATTATGTGAAATCACTCTAAAAATCATAAGCAAAAATAAGTTCTTAAAAACTAAAAAGGAATTTTTAGAAAACGAAATTCATCGGTTAAAAGAGAAAGCTATAAGGTTAGAAAAAGGTAAAGGTATTAGAAAAACATGTGTTTTATGTCAAAAACTAAAATTTGAGATAGATACACTAAAATCTACGCAGGAGAGTCTTATCAAACAAAAATCCAAATTCAAAAGGTTTGATAAACACTTAAGTTGTACTGATGACATAATAAAAATGCAAAGAATACCTCATGATAGTTTCAAACCAGATTTTATGAGAAATGGAAACTTAAGTGACTTTCAGGAACAAACGATAAAAGAAAAAGAGACTGTTCCAACAACTTCTGATAACCACGGATCTGACGGATCCAAAATTTTGGATCCGCCAGTTGTATCCAAAGGATCCGCGGAAACAGAAGATGAACAGATGGCTATTAAATTAGATCGTACAAATTTTGTTAATATCACTAGAAAACCTAGCACGAGTACAACTATTAACAAACAAAAACCATTAGTCTATGTAGGAAAAGGTCAAAATAAGTATAGGGTCAAAATGATTGTAGACTTCTCATTCTATGAAGGAACCATGCTTAGAGAACAACTAGCAGCAATTCCCTTCGATTATATGCTAGATATCAGTGAACCATGGTAAATGTTATGTCTAACCCAAACGGACCCATGAGATATTGGGGACCAAATGCTTGAGCTTTTCTTAAACTAAGGTATGCTCAAGAGTTGAGTTAAAATCAGATGAGAGAATTAAAGATAGTAGGTGTTCAAGATACATGATGAGAAACAAAAGCCTTTTCTCAACCTACCAAGTGTACGACGGAGGTATTGTCACATTCGGTAGCAAGCTTAATAGTAAAATCATCAGAAAAGGTACAATCTCTCATGACTTTCTCACTATTGATAATGCTACTCATATAGATAACTTAGGTTGCTAAGTATTAGTCAACTATGCCGTAAAAAGTATAACGTCCTTTTTAGTAAAAATACAAGTAAAATACTTAGAGACGGTATAACCGTAGGAAAAAGTGTTTTAAAGAATAACGCATTTGTTATGAAATTAGGTAAAACACCTAAAGACAAAACTTGTCTCACTTCTTTGGACAATAACTCAACTCTATGGCATCGACGCTTAAGTCATGCTAATATAAGGTTAATTCAATCCTTATCATCTAAGGAAATCGTTAGGAACCTGACCAAGTTGAAATATAACCAACTCTTTTGTGATGCTTTCAAAATAGGAAAACAAGTTCATAATAGCCATAAGGCTAAAAACATGGTGTCTGCATCTAGGTGTCTAGATCTATTACATATGGATTTGTTTGGTCTATCCGCTATACTAAGTTTCGGGGGAAACTTCTATACTTTGATAAAAGTAGACGATTACTCTAGATATACATGGACCTAGTTTTGAAAACTAAAAATGAAGAGCTTGATAAATTTGAAAATTCAAAATCAAACCATGATAGGTACAAAATGGGTTTTTAGAAACTAAATGGATGTCAAAAGTACATTTCTAAAATGGATTCATAAATGAAGAAGTATATGTAGCACAACCTCCCGGCTTTGCCAATTTTGAAAAACCTAATCATGTCTACAAACTTAAAAAAGCATTATACGGACTTAAGCAAGCACCAAAAGCTTAGTATGATCGACTTAAGACCTTCCTAGTTGACCATAAGTATACCATGGGCCTAGTAGACAACACTCTCTTCACCAAGAAAAAGGGATCACATATTATCATAGTCCAGATATATGTGGATGACATAATATTTGGTTCAACTTGTCAAGAGTTATGCAATGAATTTTCAAAAATCATGCATGATGAGTTTGAAATGAGTATGATGGGGAAACTAAACTTTTTCTTAGGTCTCCAAATAAAACAATTAGAAGATGGGATATTCTTCAACCAATCTAAGTATATCAAGGATATGCTTAAGAAATTTGGTCTTGAAGACTCTAAACCTATGAAAACACCAATGTCTTCCGAAACCAAACTCACCAAGGATGACGAAAGTGAATCCGTAGATAGCACTAAATATAGAGGGATGATTGGTAGTTTACTCTACCTAACGGCTAGTAGACCGGACATTATGTTTAGTGTTTGTCTATGTGCACGCTTTCAAGAAGATCCCAAAACATCCCATCTTGAAGCCGTTAAACGTATATTTAGGTACATAAAAGGCACTACACATCTAGGATTATGGTATCCCAAAGGAACGGGAATAGAAACCATAGTGTACACCGACTCAGACCATGCTGGTGATTATGTTGATAGGAAAAGTACAAGCGGTATTTGTACTTTTGTAGGACATTGTCTCACCGCATGGTTTGCTAAGAAACAAACAGCCCTCGCCATATCAACAACTGAAGCCGAGTACGTGTCAGCAGGAAAAGCTTGCCAACAAGCACTGTGGATGAAACAAGCTCTTGTCGACTATGGAATTGTACTCAACGACATTCCCATTCTTTTTGACAACAAAGGAGCTATCGATCTTAGCAAAAAACCCAGTCCAACATGCTAGAACCAAACACATGGAAATACGTCATCACTTCCTTCGTGACAATGTTCAGAAGGGAAACATCTCAATTGAGAAAGTTTCCTCAAAGGACAACATTGCCGATATCCTCACAAAACCTCTCAAGAGAGAACCTTTCAACTATCTTAGACTTGGTTTAAGATTAATGGAACCTAGTAATTAGACTAAACGTTAGCTCAAACCTTAGGTTAACCAAACACAGACAATTCCAAAATTGTTCTGATCCTGCGGATCCAACCGACATCAAGGGCGGATCCCTTTTCTTGGATCCGTCGGATCCGCGGGTTACTGAGACAGTTTTTAATACATTAAAACAAACACTCTTTACTGTACACCATATTCCCTAAAAACACACATCTCACTGGAACTCGACCCTTACCACACCAAAAATTAGGTTATTCTCCACAACCAATTTGGGCTTAATTCATCACTGTAAGTATCCTAATCTTATCTAATTTCTAATCTGAGTCTAGGATCCCTATTTGGTGCACAAAATCAAAACTTGGGGTTTATACATTGTTCTTGTAAAATCATGAGGCATGTTAAAATTGCATAACAAATCATGTTTTTCATAGTTAGGAATTGCATCTTGTAGTACATTATCATTATTCATCAAAAACCCCATGAGAAATGTTTGCTAAAATCTTCTCACGACTAGGAAAAACGGTTTTTGAACATTGTTCATACAAATACAAAAACGTTATGTTTTAAACATCACTTGCATAATGTCTCTTGAATGCTAAAGGGAATACATAACTAATATGTATTTTCGGGTACATTCAAATGAAGCTATATTGAAGTAGGAGCGCTTGGTTTATCTCTTGTTTTATCATAAAACTTGCACAAACAAAATTTTCATGCATCAAAAAAAGGGTCGAGATAACCGTACCTCCACATTGTCCCCATGTAGGCACACACACTAGACATTTATACACATTTTTTGATAATTTCAACTAAATCATATATTTTTCGTGTCTAGGATAACTATGCCTCCCGCAACTAATTACGATCACAAAAACACCATCAAATACCTACCTCAACACCACAAAACCAAAGGTCTCACCGAAGCTCAAGTTAATATCTTTAAAACTTTAGAAAAACGGTATGTTCATGAAGGTAGAACCGTAGACTCATCATTTTTAGAAGAAACCAATATCCGTGAACAATTAACCGCTATCCAACTTGATTGTCTCCTCGACATAGATGAGCCTATCATTCCTAGGTTTATACTTGAATTTTATGCCTCCGTAAAACTTAGATCTGACGACTTTGGATCTTTAAGCATCCATTTCAAAGTAAACCACAATCAATTTAGTTTTCCTTTAAATCAATTCAAATAAGTTTTAGGTATTCCAAATCAAGGAACTTGCTTTTACTCAGACAAGTGGCCTTTGTCCATTCTAGAATGCAACCTTGGTCGTACCCATCCATACGATACACCTCTCACTTCCAAAGAAATCATCCGAGACCATCTCTTCAATCCTAGAACCAACCAAACTAAGAAAATCCGAGGTAAACAAGTAAATCGTGATCCATTTGCCATGGAGCTTAATGAACTCAAACCCGAATTTAAGAAACTAGAGGAGATTCTTAGAGCCAATGTCATTAGCACTGTTGGAAATAGGGACCATATGAATGCAAGCCTATGCTACATGCTTTACTGTGTGTCAACCCACCAAAAATTCAACTTAGCCTACTATATCGCCAAAAGAATGGCCGATATACCTGTCTTAGGTACCACCGCCATGCCATACGGGATGCTTCTTACCCGTTTGTTTAGAGCTTCTATACCTATTCCTCAAAATGAGAGTGGTTTCCTTCCCATCTACACCGAAATCCCACACACCTTTGTTCCTCTCAGTGATCATAGGGTAGCTGTAGCAAGATGAAAACGTGCTCTTACTCCAACTTCATCTTCATTATCATCGGCTAGTGACGAAGACGGTTTGCCCAACTCTAGGATTCCTCCACCCGAATACTTGAATCAACTCCCTTCCATTAACAATTAATCCGAGGAGCTTCAACAAACAAAGGGAATGATGAAAAATCTAAGACGGTGGATCATGAAACTTCACAAGAGTCACAAGAAATTGATCAAGATAATGAACAACAAGTGACATCTAAGGAGTGTTTGGTTTTAGACTTTATTAGACAATGAGATGACGAACTTATGCGCTTCTTAAGATATTATGTAAGTACTTTACATGCATGTGAACTAACTCAAAATTGCAAGTCGATAACATATGTTGTTATCAATTTTCCGAGACTAAGCCCCTGTTTGGCTTAACTCACTTTATGATAAGATATTATGATTGGATTAATCAATGTGCAAACGTGTGTTAGAATCTAAATATTTAGTAGTTTTCTATCACTTATTATTTATTACATATGTTTTAGGAGATTTTTCAGGTTTTGACCGAGAAATGCGAAATTTGACATTCATTCTGTTAAGAAACTGACTTTCCATATGGCGGATATGGCGGATCCCAAAATTTGGATCCGCCTAGTGTATCTCTTGGCTCCGCCATTCCTGAACCTGCGGATTCCGCGGATCCCAAAATTTGGATCCGCCTTTGTTGTCGATTGGATCCGTAGGATTACACAGTAATATTTTCCATAACTTTCCCAATTAATCAACTCTAAGATTCTTCATTTTATGAGCATTCTAATAATCTTTAGGATGTTTAGAAACCTTTAGAACAACTAGAAAACAATAGAATCAATTTCCCACCAAAATTTGAATATTTAAATTTTTGTCTAGGTTACCCTTCTCTAACACATCAGGATTCCTTAACTAGGTTCCTTGGAATCTGTGAATCAATAACATCACATGCTTTTGAGTCATCTTCTGCATATCTTCATTTCAACTTCAATTTTATGGATTGACTTTGATAATATGACAAACAACTTTATCTTACTCCAAGTTTTTGGAAACCAACATCTCTTTAAACATCTAATTCAAACACCAATTTCCATACACTTTAGAGTAGTATAAATTAGAAGCCTTAGGATGATTTCAACTCAAATTCTCATACTCATACCTGCACAATCTCACAATGCACAAATCCAACAACTCACACACATCCAGACCACACAGAAGAACCGCTAGAATTAGTGTAAGACCATACTGGTTCATAAATCCTATTTCTAATGTGAACTTCCCTACCATATCCACTACTACTTCAACACCCATCATCACTCATATGGTTAACATACCATCACCCGTTTCAACTCAACCATCAAGATCACCTTCACCTATCATAACTCCACTAAGTACGACACCATCACCTACATCAAGGTCACCATCACCTACCATAACTCCAATAGGCAATACACCATCACCAACTCCATCTCAACCAAGCGAACCATAACCATTATTAGCTTCCTTAACACTACCCACATCATCTCAAGTGAGAAAATTATCATCACCTTCACAATCACCCAACTTGCAACCCCATAATTTACTTACCACACTCCAAAACATTGATGACTCAATGTGGCTAAATCAACCAAACATTCAAAACAATAAGGATCTTGATCCTTTCAATTCCTCTTCAAACATAATGGACTCTAACTTACGTGATACAAAGGACTTAGAATCCATATGGCTTGCTTCCATTATATCTTCATCAAACCCAACCAATCCTCGGCAATAGGCGTTCTTAGGATTTATTCTAGTATTCTCTTTGTAGGATTTATTTTTCCTTTGTAACATCATGTTTAGTGACTTATGTCATAAACAAATTTTCAATGAATGGATGTTATATTTTTATGCTTGTAGGTGATCAACATTAAGCATATTATCTCATTTTAGATTACTAACATCATAGTATGGTTGTTTTAACCTCACATATTGCTTTGATCAAATGTACATTAGGTACTAAATTTTCATCAGACACTTCATTTTGACTTTGTAAAGTCAAATGGGTTGACCTTTCTTGTTTGGTTGACTATTGCATATGCATATTGCTTCTTGATTGAAGTATTTCATTACTAACCTTTATTTTGTAGTTTTTCTCAACCTTGAATCATATACGTTGGTACCCTAGCAACGGGGAGTATAGATCGAGGGGGAGCATATCATATACTAACTCATCATTTTATAGCATTTATCACTCTTGAAATGTATACGTTGGCACTCTAACAATGGGGAGTATACATCAAGGGGGAGCATATCATAGTCTAACCATTTGTTTTGTAGGATCATACATCATATCAGACTCTTGAAATGTATACGTTGGTACTCTAGCAATGGGGAGTATACATCAAAGGGGAACATATCATAGTCTAACCATTTGTTTTGTAGGATCATACATCATCATACATCATATCTTCATTTAGGGGGAGTATACATCAAGGGGGAGCTTTAAAGTTCTCAAAATTGCATTCCGCTTCGCATATCTTTTTGTTTTGACAAAAATGGGGAGAAAGGATTAAGTTTGCATCACTGTGAAACATCACAGTACATACATTTTTGCTTAAAATAGATTTTAAAACTTGCATAAACTAACTTAATCTATATTTTTAAAAGACTCATCCTTTATTTAAGCTCTTTACTTAAAAATACACTTTATGTTTTGTCATCAACAAAAAGGGGGAGATTGTTAATACAAATATCGTCCTAAAAATGTTATTTATATTTTACGATCTTTGCTTAGTTTTGTTAATGACAATTACAAAGTTTATCTTTAAGCAAGGCATAAATGAGATTAAGTCTTTTGCATTTATAGTGATAAGTCTTTTAAAAACACATTTTCACATTACAAAGTTTACTAGGAATAACATATACACATTTACATGTTTATTCCTTAAAATAGAAACTTTATTTCTAAAATATTAGGATGACATCATGGCATGCATCATGAACACAATCTTGGATAGATTTTGTGATATTTTGTTTAGATCTTCAAGCCAAAGAGTTGACATTTGAAGATATGGAAAGATATGGCAAGATTTGGAAAGATTTGAAGATCTCTTAGCTGGCCTGACACGGCGGATCCAAATCCATACAAAGACGGATCCAAGTTTTGGGATCCGCCGGATCCGCCAGCTGTTGATCAGCTTTGCCTATAAATAGCAAGCTGATCATTTGGTCATCTCATCACTTATATAGCATAAAATATATATTCTTTCATTTGCATATCACTAACCCATATTATTTCATTCCTAGTGATCTTCCTCTTATAGCAAAAGAGATCAAGCATTGACAAGCTTCAACATTCTGTTGCAAGACTTGATAGTTACCTACTGTGTAACTTATTAGAGTTTAGGCATCATAGTTGCATCTTTTATTCAGTAGAATCCGGTTAGTGTTGTAGTCCTCAAAACACATAGAGTGAACGGGAGTGGTTGTACCCTTGTAAAGAACTCGACATCTAGCTTAGTGTCGGTAATCATTTAGGCAACGTCAGGTTGGTTCTTCCTTAAACAAGAACCCGGTATTTAGCTTTGTGCCGGAAAAAGGTGTAAGCGACGTGTATTAAGGTTTTCTCCGCCGAGAAGGGAGTTTGTTTCTTAGTGAAGAAAAACTCTCGAGTTAGAGGCTCGAGGAGTGGAGTAGGGCAAGGAAGAGAGTCCTTGTAGCCGAACCACTATAAATATCCGTGTTGTGCGGTTTGATCTTTCCTTTCTTTACTTACTTATATTATATTGTTTGTTTGTGCATACTTACTTTGAAATCACGTTAAGTCACAAAGCGAATTAATTTTAAACGGTAAAACTATTCAACCCCCCTTCTAGTTTTCCACATTTAGCTATATCAGCAGTCTTCAACTTACACTAGCAGTTTGTACTGTTAGTGTTATCTTCAGCAGTACTAAGTATTCAACATTTAATTCCTAACATATAGCTAACGAAAGTGGAATCACCAAGGGTGCTAGACATTACCGTGCAAAAGTTCATTATCTTTGAGAAACCTTTGAGATGGGTGACGTGAAGATATTAAAAGTTCACACAGATGACAATCTAGCTAACCCCTTTACGAAGGCTTTAGCATATCCTAAGCATTCTAAATTGACTAGGAATATTGGTTTGATACCAGCTAGTAGTCTCATGTAAATCTGTGTGTTAATTAGTATTTGAATAATTTGGAATTGTAAGATAGTTTTATTTTTTGATAAATAAAGATACGAGGTATTTGTTATTTTGTTCATAAAACCTGTCATTCCATATTTGCATGTTTAATCCATGAAATGATTTATCATTCTAAATATGTCCATTGTCGGTTAACAATATGGGAATATTGTTATGCAAGGCAAATGTGAGTATTGGTTATATTCTATGAGAATGTGGATTGTTCCCGCCAATCTCATATGTATTCACAAGGGATGCATATTGGATACCCCAACTTTCAAACATTTACTTTTGGATCCCTGTCATGAGTAAAATGTTGAAATGGTTTGTTAAGTCATCCTTAGACTTGAGATACAAGCAAGTTCTGTTATGTGTGGATATCACTTTTGTAATTATATGCCAAACGCTGTCCTGAATAAGGTAGTTATAAAAGCTATTTTTCGGAGTGATGTGAAGCAGCATCCACAACACTTGTAGTCAACAAAGGATTTGTTACTCCACTTGATATGTGCAGAAAGATACAATGGGCCCTCTCCAGAATTAATCAGATAATTGTTCGGCCGAACCCAAAGGGTAATGCAAGATGATTTTTGATTACATTTGGTATACCTAATTAAAATTCTATAACGAAAAACTAAATGGTTAAACGGTATCTATAACAAAGGATGATAAAAGCAAGACATAAATGACCATGCTACTGAGAATGATTTATGAAACTATATCTCAGACACCTTTAGTTTAAATAGCGAGTGAGAGCGTTGCTAGACGTTTCCGTCGTTGGTATTTGTGCTATCTGCTACTCCAACTCCCAAGTGGGAGCTGTTGGAATATGTGAGTTGGAATAGCCTAATACGACTAAAGGTTTGTGAGCCTATTGGGGGCACACACGTTAAAACACATAGAGCTTGTTGGGTTTTATAGATTTGATGATACAAAACAAGAAGAATGAAACATGAAGGACTTAATGTGACAAGAAGGAAAGTTACAAAAAGATGGAGGATTTGGAAGATTCTAGAAGAATATTTACTTTCCTAATTATATTATGTTTTCCTTTGTAAACCCTAATCCTCTAGTATATAAAGCGGACATGGGACATATTATTAGGTGTGCACAATTTACAATGTAGTTGACTAAATAGAGTTGTGTGTGTCTAGGCGTTTTGTCATAGAAAAACGTCTAGGGTTAGAGTTGTTTGTCACTACAAGGATCTTAGAATCCCTGTTAGATTGTAACCGTTCTAGAGTTGATCATCTAGAATTGTAGTGATTGTGTGAATCGTATGAATGAAAAACCTTGTTCATAACATTGTTCTTATTGTTTATTATTCCGCTGCATATCAATGTTATTGTTCCTAGATAATATAAGACCTAATCAGTCTTGAGCTAAAACGGTCCAAGAAACTATCTTTACCACGTTCTTAGTTTCTACAGGTGGTATCAGAGCTTGGGAGCTCGTGATATCTAGGATCTACAAGGTTTGTTGAAGAAGAAAGCTGTTTCGAAAAAGGTTTTATGATCGATGGTTTAAAGGGTTATTCATGCTCATTGTTTTTTTTAAGGTATCGACTTTTGTTTATGTACAGCAAACAACATGGTAATTATTATCTTTTCGTCGTCTGGTACATGATATATTCAAGATTCATTAATGATACTAAATCGGTGGAAGATATAATATAATTGGTGAACCGATTATTTATCATTCATTCAATTTGTCGACAAGTGCAATGGTGGAACAAAGTCATGATCAGATTTAATTGCTTGAAGTTGAATGTGGGACCTCTTACTTATTGATCACGGTTTTATTCTCAAAGAATTGTGGTCTTTTGCAAGTTGTACAGTGAAGGTTACTTCGTATTAATTGGTCGGTCGGTGGAGTATTAATAATACGAAGATGTCATCAAACCTTGTATTGGGGTGGGATCATGGATTACTTTATCTATTTAATTGGTTTATTCTAATTGGTTTGTGGTTTGAGCTGTTATTGATTATTCAAGGTAATATTGATGTGTTTCGTATAACTGCTGAATGGTTGGTTTGTGCGGCTAATTCAAGTAATTAATACTGTTGTTCATTGGAGAGTTAGTGCTGCTTACTGGTTCTCATTATTAATACTGCTACGTTATAAGTTTCTGTTGCTACACGTTATTAATGCTGCTGCGCGTCAAGTTTATCAAGTTAATGCTGCTAGTAGTTTTGATTAGTACAGCTACTTCTCGGTTAGTACTGCTTATGTTAATTAGTGCTGCTGCGTTTTTAATTAGTACTGCCCAAAGGAAGTTAATACTGCTCGTTATTGGTTAATACTGCTACTTTACAACATTAATGTTGTTTTTGGTACGTTAGTGCGGCTTGAAGTTGAGAAAGGAGATATTGGTTCACACACACAAAAGAGATTTGGTTATTGGATTTTGGTTTTGGTTCTTAAAAGTTTAAAGGCTCGTTCTTATTTGTTCTTATTGGCGAAGAGGATTAATTGTTGCTTATTTGACAATGAAGTGGAATTTTTCAAGGTTGTGTTTTATTATACCTTTTTGCAGGAGGTAACTTGTTTGTTCATTCAAGTGACTACGAATTGACAAACACTTGAAGGAGTTACGTTATTATGCTCAGTGATTATTGTCAAGAGATTGCGATCTCCCTATACGTTAAATATATGTTCGAAGTCAGTTTTAGTACAAGATATAGGACACAAGGTTGTTTTATTCTACTTCAGCATCGAATTGGTAATAGTTAGTTTTCTTCATCATTATATAAAGCCTACAGATTTGAAGAATCATGAAGATGATTAACACATTGGTTTCAGGGGAAGTATATTATGATGTGTTTAATCATTTGATGTTCATGCACCACTTAAGGGGAAGTTTTTGCATATGTTCCCTATTTGATTATAACAAAAAGGGGAAGAGATGTGGTGGCATGGCATGGATTAAGGGGAAGACAAGATTGTTTCATTCATGGTGAGATTTAATTATCTCAATTTCTCTACTTCGTCTAGGGAAGTTCGTACAAGAACGTGTTTGTTTTGTCATCATCAAATAGGGGAAGATTGTTGGGTTTTATAGATTTGATGATACAAAACAAGAAGAATGAAACATGAAGGACTTAATGTGACAAGAAGGAAAGTTACAAAAAGATGGAGGATTTGGAAGATTCTAGAAGAATATTTACTTTCCTAATTGTATTATGTTTTCCTTTGTAAACCCTAATCCTCTAGTATATAAAGAGGACATGGGACATATTATTAGGTATGCACAATTTACAATGTAGTCGACTAAATAGAGTTGTGTGTGTCTAGGCGTTTTGTCATAGAAAAACGTCTAGGGTTAGAGGTGTCACTACAAGGATCTTAGAATCCCTGTTAGATTGTAACCGTTCTAGAGTTGATCATCTAGAATTGTAGTGATTGTGTGAATCGTATGAATGAAAAACCTTGTTCATAACATTGATGTTCTTATTGTTTATTATTCCGCTGCGTATCAATGTTGTTGTTCCTAGATAATATAAGACCTAATCAGTCTTGAGCTAAAACGGTCCAAGAAACTATCTTTACCACGTGAGTTGAAAAGACATGTTATTTGGAAACAAGTGGTATCAGAGCTTGTGATCAAGAAGAACCTATTGATCGTTTATAGCTTAAGAAAAGACATGGTATCAGAATCTACTCACATGATCACTGCATCAAAGGTCCCCATTCTCAAGCTTGGAGAATATGAGCTATGGAGGATGAGGATAGAGCAGTACATTCAGATTGTTGATTACTCTATGTGGGAGGTCATAGAGAATGGTAATCAACTACCAAAGACTGAAACTTCTGCTGAAGGTGTTATCACAATAATGCCTATCAAGACTGCTGAAGACAAGGCTCAAAGAAGGCTTGAAGTAAAGGCCATAAGTACTCTTATGATGGGAATTCCTAATGATCATCAACTAACCTTCAACCACATCAAGGATGCTAAACAGTTGCTAAAAGCAATTGAGACAAGATTTGGAGGGAATGCTGCAACCAAGAAGACAAGGAAGAACCTCTTGAAGCAACAATATGAAAATTTTGCTACTTTAAGTTCTGAAAATCTTGATCAAACCTTTGACAGGCTTCAGAAACTCATCAGTCAATTGGCACTTGTTGAACTCTCAATTTCTCAAGAAGATGTCAATCAAAAGTTTTTGAGAAGCTTATCACCAGAGTGGCACACACATACTGTGGTGTGGAGAAACAAGGATGATCTTGATACTATGAGTTTAGATGATCTGTACAACAATCTTAAAGTTTATGAATCTGAAGTTAAAGGGTCATCTAGTTCATCAACAAGCACACAAAACTTAGCTTTTGTGTCCTCCTCCAATAACAGTTCCAACAGTCCTAATGAAGTAGTTAATGTTGCTCATGGAGTTAGTACTGCTGGCACACAAGTTAATACTGCAGGGTCTACAACCCTTGATAACTTGAGTGATGTTGTTATCTATGCTTTCTTGGCTGGTGCATCTACTAGTTCTCAAATGATGCATGAAGATTTGGAGCAGATTCATCCAGATGATCTTGAAGAGATGGACTTGAAGTGGCAGATGGCAATGTTGACTGTGAGGGCAAGAAGATTTTTAAGCAGGACTGGAAAAAATCTCAAGATTATTGGGAAGGATACCTTGGGTTTTGACAAATCCAAGATTGAATGCTACAACTATCATAGGAAGGGTCCCTTTGCTAGAGAGTGCAGGGCACCAAGGAACCAAGACAACAAGAGTAATGAAGTTTCAAGGAGAACTGTACCTGTGGAAACTACAAATTCTACAGCTTTGGTGTCTCAATGTGATGGTCTTGGAGCATATGACTGGAGTGATCAAGCTGATGAAGGACCTAACTTTGCTCTTATGGCCTACTCTTCTGCATCAAGTTCTAATTCTGAAGTATCTAATAGTTCTAGTTGTTCATTTAAGTCTTGTTTAGATACTGTTGAAGAACTTAAGGCTAGGAGTGACAAGCTATTGGAAGAGGTAAAAATGTTGAAATTGGACAATTTAGGCTATAAGGTAGGTCTAAAATCTGTTGAGGAAAGACTTGACTTTTTCAAACAAAATGAGTTAGAATATGTAGAAAAAGTGAATGTTCTTGAAAGTAAGCTTTTTGTAAAAGAAAATGAAGTTAATGTACTTTCTAAAAGACTAGAAAAGGCTGAAAAAGAAAAAGATGCAGCTTATAAGGAATTAGAAAAACATCAGGTTAAGGTCAATAAGCTTGAGTTTGCATCTGAAAGTGTTAACAAGACAATTGAGTGTCAGTTAATGAGGAGAGGTAGTAGCATAGATTATCATGAAGTTCCTCCTTCAATAACAGGAAAATATGTACCTCCTATTCAAGAATTGTCTTTTCTGAGTGAGTCAAATGTTGATTCTTTAGGAGAAAGTAGTGAATCTAATGAGGACAAACCTAAGACTGAAACAAAGTATTCTGATGCACCTACTATTGAGGATTGGGTTTCTGATGATGATGAGGAACAAGAAAAGGATAAACCTAAGGTTGAGAGTGTAACAGTCAAACCTAGTGTTGAGCTGATTAATTTTGTCAAACCTAGTTTTGGTAAGAAGTTGTTTAAGAAATTTGTTGAGTACATTGAGAAACCTAGTCAGATCACAAACAGGCCTAGAGGTAACCAAAGAAGTTGGAATGGTATGATATCTCAAAGGTTAGGAAGTGACTTTGAGATGATCAATAAGGCTTGTCATCACTGTGATAGTTTTGAACACTTACAAGAAAATTGTTTTTACTATCAAAAACCAGTATGGAACTATGCTAAGAGGGTGAATCATAAAAACTTTTCTAAAAATACTCACCCACATGCTAAAAGAAACATGGTTCCAAGAGCAGTACTAATGAAATCTGGTGAAGTATCAGTTAAAACTGCTAATCAAAATGTTTCTAAACAAGCAGTAGTAACTAATACTTCTAGATCAGTTGGTGCTAGCAACACCAAAAGGATAGTGAATGGTGCAAATAAATTGTCAAAGTTTTCAAACAAAGCACATTCCATTGTAAAACAGCCCATTCAAAAGCCAACAGCTATTAGTGCTGCTAAGGCAAAAGCAGTAGTTAATACTGTTGAGCCAAAAGTAATAACTGATACTGTTTTGGAAAATCATTTTTATGCTGTGAAGTCCTCAGCTTGTTGGGTCTGGAAACCAAAAATTAAAGTTTTAGATCATGTTTCCAGACACAGCAGTGCATCTATAATTTTAAAGAGATTTGATTATGTAGATGCACAAGGCAGATCCAAGTCAGTATTGGCTTGGGTCCCCAAAATGAACTGATTTTCTTACTTTATGTGTAGGGAAATCCACAGATGGAATTGGAAGATAAAGGAGTATTTGATAGTGGATGCTCAAGGCACATGACTGGAAACATGTCCTATCTTGAAGATTTTGAAGCTATTGATGGAGGATATGTTGCTTTTGGGAGTAATCCCAAAGGAGGGAAAATCACTGGTAAAGGTACAATAAGGACTGGTAAATTAGATTTTGATAATGTGTACTTTGTCAAAGAGCTTAAGTTTAATCTCTTTAGTGTCTCACAAATGTGTGACAAAAAGAATAGTGTTCTTTTCACTGATACTGAATGTATTGTCTTATCTCCTGACTTTAAGTTGACTGATGAAAGTCATGTTCTACTTAAAGTTCCTAGAACAGACAACATATACAGTGTTGATTTAAAGAATATGGTTCCCAAAAGAGGTTTAACTTGTCTCTTTGCAAAGGCCACATCAGATGAATCTAAGCTTTGGCATAGAAGACTTGGTCATTTAAATTTCAAAACAATGAATAAATTGGTTAAGGGAAACCTTGTAAGAGGTTTACCTTCAAAAGTTTTTGAAAATTCTGAAATCTGTGTTGCTTGTCAGAAGGGAAAATAACATAGAGCTTCTTGTAAGTCCAAAGTAGTGAACTCTATTAGTCAGCCATTACATGTGTTGCACATGGATTTGTTTGGACCAACATTTGTAAAGAGTTTAATGAAAAAGATGTATTGCCTAGTTGTCACAGATGATTTTAGTAGGTTTACTTGGGTGTTCTTTTTAGCAACTAAGGATGAAACAAGTAGTATTCTTAAGGCTTTCATAACCAAGGTAGAAAACTTAGTTAATCATAAGGTTAAAGTGATAAGATGTGACAATGGAACTGAGTTCAAGAATAGGGAGATGAACCAGTTTTGTGAGATGAAAGGTATTAAGAGACAGTATAGTGTAGCTAGAACTACTTAGCAAAATGGAGTTGCTGAGAGGAGGAATAGGACACTTATTGAGGCTGCTAGATTCAAATCTTGAATAGATGAGGACCTAGGGCATAGATGAGATATAGTATGTTTAGATAAGTATAGAAAAGATTCTATAAAGACTTATCTTGATTCACAATTTTGTAAGCCGACTATCTTTACACGTTCTTAGTTTCTACAAACACATAGAGCATGTTAATACTTCACGTTAGCTTCTATTTGTAAACCTTAAGACAAGAAATGACCAAGACAAGATCCTATGATTGTCCTAATCTTACTTCCAGCCATTGGAAGGATCTAGAAGAGTTCTAAAGTGTCTAGGTTCATTCCTGGAGATAAGAAGATGGAGGAGTTGGGATAAGGCTTAAACTTGAAGAGTTTTAGACTTATCACAAGTAGGTTTTTGAGTCTTATCATGAGTAGGGCTTGAAGGTTTTATAAACCCCTCACCCTAGCTCATTATACACGACCAACATCACCACAAAACTCATAATTCCTGCACTTAATCCATCTTCATGTCATATTGAAGTTATAAACCGATTCTAGGGTTTATAAGCCTCGACTTCATTCATACAACCTTTCACTTGCATTCTAATCAATCCAAGGTGTTCTAGTAGGTGTGATTCGATCCCTTAAAGGTTCTGGAACTTTGGTTTACAAGCTGATAAGCCACAATAAGCTGTAGAAGCTTTTGATCTTTTCCTGATCGTTCTCGGACAAAGTGTGGAAAAGAGACTGCCTTAGTTGTGTTCGATATCGAACAACACAGGAAATTGGTTCTTAGACAGCAGCTATATATCGGACGACACAGACTTTTGGGCTATTTTGATTCTGATTTGGTTTTAGGCTATTTCACTTGGTGTTTGAGCATACGTGGAGTTAGGCTAGCATTCCTAACATACTTGGTTGACGTGTTTGTGTGAGCACTCGTAGAGGTGATTGTTTTAATCACTTGTTTCATTTGCTGTTGCTTCGAGGGTTAGTTTTTCTTGTTTTCCCTTTTACCTTAATTTGTTTATTATATGTGTTAATCATAATTGCTAAACTAGATCCATTATCCGATGCGTACTCGTAGTATTAATGGTTAACATGTTAATTAAATCCCAACATACGACAGATGCAATATTAAAGTATCTAACAGAATATTTTTTAAAACTAACGAACTTTTTCCCATGTTTAATGTTTACTCACCAAGTACCAAACTTAAACATCTAAAAAATTTGAGTGGCAAATACACACTTATTATCCAGTTCAATGGCAAATAATGGTGGTTGAAAAGATTAGCAGCAAAACAACTCTTTTGATACATTTTCAATAGCAAATTTGTTCTTTTAACAACATAATTTTATTTAAAAAAAAATAAAATAAAATAAAATAAAATAAACTACTAGACAAGTAACCAAAATATCACTATAACTATCTGTCGGTATAAAATTCGCTGATATGCACGAGTACCCGTCTAGTTATTTAAATAGTTGATAAGAGGAACTCCTTTTAAAGTAAAAAGTTGAGAATTTATAAGAGGAATTTTTTCGTAAAGTAAAAAAGTTAAGAATTTATACAAATTGATGACCAGATTGTCTTGTTGCTGTTATAAATTTTCTTTTATTATAACAGCAATAAACACGTCTGGCCAACAACTTAATACTTATTTCAACTTATTCATATGCTACACATCACAGTATATATGTAAGTGAGAATTCGTTCCCAATCGCGATGTGGGATTGGAAGCTTTATACTTCACAATAAGATTTGGCAAAAAAATGTTCTAGAAGCATGACATACTTTGCTCTCGTAACCTTTTGATAGCAAGTATGCGAAAAAACCCAAAGGGAAGTTGAGAAAAAGTGGAAAGAGAGATTGCAAAAGGTTGCGAAAAGTGATTGAGTTTGATATTCATCTCAAGTGTAAAGAGCGTGTTAACTTTTTGTTTTGCATATATTGCTTAGAAGTTTATTGCTAATTTTCTATGGAGCTATAGAAAGTTAATTTATATATTCGTGTTGCGTTTGTTTGTGCATTTCTACAACATAAAAAAAGTAGCATTTGTGGTTTCTTTTGATTATCTACTAATTTAGAAATTTTACATAACTTAACCAGACACACACTCACTCATAAATTTTAGATACAGTCAATTTATATATATGCGCATCACCTAGTTGTTTTAGAAATTTGTCAAGTATTTATTTTAACCGGTTGACGGTAATGACACATCAGCACAACACACGTATGATATCATAACAAAATTAGAATATCAGAACAAATTTTGAAAATACATAAGTTATATTGATATTTTTTTGCGATTCACGCATGCTTATTGAACATTTAAGAAAGTTCGTCACTATTAGATCAATTTAAGCATTTTTTGGGGGTACCATGGTTTCTGAGCTTTTGTCCGACTAATCCACGATGTTTGAACCCATCGGCACACAGAGTCGAACCATATAAAACCCTCATTTTTAAAAGTTGACATTGCCACTTTAGGGCACACGTTTTAGCGTCAAACATTTCTAACACTGGCCACCTGAGAGGTTTAAATTTAAGCCTTTTACATATTACTGCCAGCAACAAAGATATAGAAAGGAGTTTCCAATCGGTCTTTTTTGTTTTAAATAACCAATAAGTCCACGGTATACAAGTTTTTGGTTATGTTACATTGGCAAAATGGCAAATGTGCCTATCTTCCTCAAATAACCTTCGGTTTGTCACATCTTTGTCAAAAATGTTCCTCCCGAATCTTGAGACCGAAAGACATGTAGAACTGGCTTTATATGTTGTACTTATCTCAAATTTTTACTCCGTATTAAATAAGATCACTGGTTATGGAGTATATGTTTGAAAGAATACAAAAAACAGATTTCCCATTTTACTGGTGCTGGAAGTATAATTTTGTAAAAAATATTTGTCCAACACACTAATGCATAGTCAAATGTTTATTTTATTGGGTTTTGTTAATGGTAGTTGTAACTATTTAGCTTTAACAAAGTTAGTTAGAAAGAAAAAGTGATAAAGTATTTCCATAAAATCCAATGTACTCCGTATTCTTTATTTCTCGTGGCCTTATTATTCTGGGTCATTATCCAATCATAAAAAAAGAAGTTAAATGACAAAGACTGTTTATGATTTTGCCAAATTGCATACGTTATTCTTAGAACTTCGATAGTGCAAGCAAAGTCATGTGGGGGACTTTGGTGTGCAATTGTCGTCAAGGACGATACTTGCATACCCGAGTTCCATACCGAAACTTTTTTTTAATGACGGATATTATATAAAGTAATACTAGCAAGAAGCTAGACAAAAAACGTGATTGCATAGTTTTTGTACAATCAAGCTTTAGATCATAGATCCAATCAAACCAATTAGAAATGAATTTCCTTTTTTGATGAAGGATCCAAGTGTGTGAGAATTTTTATCCTCACTTAACGGGCCTTTCCTTGGTCTTTTTACATCAAAGAATAACCGGTTTTGGTACCTCCAAATGATCCAAAACGTTGTTTGAACAACCGCATCAAAGCATATCTTCCCTAATATTGGAAATAGGACCGAGTCTCCCCGCTTGATTAAGCTAGAAAGGTCCTTTGGGTAGTTATCCAAGCCCCACCATCTAGTTACCATGGTCCATAATTCTCTGGCAATTGAGCAATCTACAAAAAGATGTTGCGAGTCCTCGAGTGCTTGATCGCAAATTTGGCATCGAACCGATTCAATTTCTATACCGCAGTGATCGAGATTGCACCTAGTTGGAAGCTGATTATTGCATAGCCGCTATGTATGTATGTTAATCTTAATGGTGATTGACTTGTTCCATCGAATATTTTCTTCAAGAGACGACAACGTTTTTTCTTCAATTATTTTTCGCATGGAAATGACATGATAAACTTTGGGAGAGTCCACATTACATTCCCATGCATCAGGTACTTGATTTAATTCAATGTTATTGATCCACCAATTCATTGAATTGTTCCATTTTTGGACCATCACGCAGGTTTCGTCTTAAGGCCCAAACACATGAAGAATGCCCATTTGAAGAGATGCATCTTTCACTAATATTACACAGTGGGTTAGTTTTCAAGGCAAAGATACGTGGGAATTTTGATTTGAAGTCAAAGTCACCAAATCAAGAGTCAATCCAATTTTTGAAAGTAGACCTATTACTCACTTTTTTGGAGAACAGTGGGTGAAGATTGATGTTATGATTCGAAAGTTGTTTTTGTAACCCAATTATTGATTTCCAAGGACTCCAAGGTAGTCTAATAAAGCATGATTCGCTCATATTGATACTACCTTGATCCCTGTAAATGGAAAGAATTACGTTCTTCCAAAGTGAGTTTCCTTCCGAGTAGAAACGCCACCACCATTTGGCGAGCATGGCAATGTTTAAGGCTTGTAGTGAGCCAACCTCAAGGCCTCCATAACTTGTAGAAACACACACTTTATTCCAAGAAATCCATGCCATTTTTTTTTATTCCATTGAACCCCTCAAAGAAATTTCTCCTAATCTTTTCAAGACGAGGCAATACATTTTTTGGGGCTTTGAAAAGTGAGAAGTATGTACCTAAAGCTCCAACTCCAATTGACACCTTTATTTATTTTAGCGCCTAATAAGAGACCAAGGTAGATACAAGGAAGTGAGGAAGGTTGGAGCTTAAGAACAGAGGCAAGGTTTTGAACTTCAATATTTATAACACCAATACCAAAAAGTTTGCTCTTCAAAAATTAACTTTTAAACCCAAAGACAATTGAAAACATCTAAGGACATGACATAGGTTCTTAATTCGCATTTTCAAGAGACCAAGAGCCCAATATAAGTGCATCATCCGCAAATTGTACGTAAGAGATGTCTACTTTATTACGACCATCTTCAACTCCTTTAAAAATAATTTTCAACTTTGCCGTTTGGAGTGAGATATGTTAGTATTAATATTTGATTTATAATTATCCTAGGTTTATTATTAATTTAGTTAAGTGGCAGTTAATCCTCAAGGGACACGTCGGTTAGATTGAAGGGTTCACACCCTTTCACAAACTATAAATAGCCATTTAAACTTTCATTTGTAGATTGATGTTTAAAGTATAATTGCAAATTCTCTCGAAAAGAACATCCACTGCGGTCTTCAATTGGCATCAGAGCCTGTTTTTCAAGAATTATAATCGAAGAACAATTTCAATATTTCCATCCCCTGTTTTTGGATAAAAAACGCAGAATCAAATCCGAACGAAAACTGATAACGTAAAACGAATTCTTCGATTCAGAACCATTCACCATAACGAAACAATCACAGGAACAAGAGTTTAAAAGCCCATAACCGTTAAAAAAAACAAATCGGAATAACCAGAAGGTTCCGGCGGAACTCCGGCGAGTCAAAACGAAACGAACAATCACGAATCATCATATAACGGTTTTAAATCCCTATAATCATATTGTTAACCAAATACAAAAAAGTTGTTGTTCTAAAATCATATCATCATAGTTTTGTAGTACTCTGTTTTTTCAAAAGTTTTTGAAACTAATAACTTTAAAAAATTGTTTTCTCAAAATAACTTTTATGAATTCTGGTTAAAGGAACAATTAGAAACTTGTTTCAAAACAAATCAGATTTCAAAGAAATCAAAGAACAACATTTTGTGTTATTGAATTCAAGAAAGAACCCCACTTTGTATTTACCCGTATTCGATTCATTTGAAATTTTTGATTAAAAATCTGATTTAGAACATCAGATTTTTACAAAGATTGTTAAACGAAGATTAGAGCAGAATAACCCCGTAACGGCGGGGAAGGCTTTCGCCTCGAATCCAAACGATTTCTCATCTTTTCTTAAGAGATTTCTAGTTAGGACTTGATCGAGGATCAATTTTATCCGGAACATAAAGTAACAAGACCAGAACCCCGTGTGGACTATGAACCAACAAAAAAAAGAGCGTCAGCTCCAAAAAAAGGATTGTTTGCATTACTAAAATGTACATATTTTTTACTCTGAGATCTATTCCAACATTTCCAGAAGAAACCATTAAGATTTAGTTGAAAGATGCAACGTACATCAAAGATTCTCTCTTCAGATTCGTTAATATGTGGATTCCGTTATGGCAGGATCAGTCACCCGGGCAAACCAACCCTCCTCCAAGAAGAATTGTGCTATGCCCCCCCCCCCCCCGATCCCTATAGAGCGAAAGAGCTGCCTGGTGATCCCTAGGTTGCAGCACGTTCGGTCGTTAACTCCTCGCGCCGCTGCCGCCATTTCTAGGACCGACCGACGCCTCACCTGCACAGGTACCTACCATTACTATCAAAGCTATTGGACATCAATGGTATCAGAGTGCGCCTCTTCACGAGGGTGATTTAAGTGCAATGAAATGCCTTAACGAACAAATTTATTGTATTCGTTTAAAACAGATCATAAGGGAATTTAGGGCAGAATTAATATTTTTGGCAGTTTGACTTTTGTAAAGTCAACAAAGGAAACGATTTTTAACTTATACATATTTTGGAGGGAAACGGTTTTGTAAGAAACCAAATTTCTTTTCAGAATTTGGAATTTTTTGTTTAACAAAACAAAATTTTTTGTTTTAAAAAGAAATATATGATTTAAAAATAATAAAGTAAAAAATAATAAGGAGGAACGGTTCTGATTTGCGACGCAACCGAAGAACCCGTTCAAGAACAGTTGGTTTGATTTGCTTGACAACCGAAAAAACCCCGAATTGGTTTTGACTTGTCCCGCAACCGAAAGCCCGTTACTGTTCAAGAGAAGCAACAATTGGTTTGATTTGTAGACGACCGCTAGACCCGTCAGTTTGGTTTTGATTCGTCCTGCAACCGAAGACCCCATTTATTGTTGTGATAGAAAGAATAGTTAGTTTTGATTCGTTCTAGACGACCGAAAGACCCCCTGCACTAGTCTTAGAAGTAAGGTTTTGATTCGCTACGCGACCAAAAAACCAGAAGATTGATTAATTTGATCCGAAACGAGTGGAGTTGATATCAAATTAGTCACAGTCGAAGAAGGAAGATAATTTGATCCGAAGTCAGTCAGGCTAATATCAAATTAATCTCAAGTAAGGTTGACATCGATTTGATCCGAAACTAAGAAGTGTTGATATCAACATCGATCCGAAGCCAGTGAAGTTACAGTACAGTTAGTCAAAGTTTAATTTACCAATATTGGAAGAAAGAAAAAGAAGACACAAAACAATGACTAAGGAAAAGGAAGTTGTAAAAGAAGAAGGAACATCAGTGACCTTCCAATGCCCGATTTTGAATTCTACAAATTACATAATTTGGGCAGTGAAGAATAGAGCAATTTTTAACGTTCACGGAATTTGGGAAGCTGTCGAACCGATAGGAGAAGTGGAAGCAAAGAAGAATGCCAAGGCTATTGCTTATCTCTATCAAGCTATGCCCGAAGAACTTGTTTTTCAAATTGCTCATCACACAAATGCTAAAGATATTTGGGAAGATTTAAAAGCATGATTTGTAGGTGCAGACAGAGTCAAGGAAGCAAGATTACAAACGCTAGACTCAGAATTTGAAGCTCTAAAGATGAAAGACTAAGAATCACTAGATGATTTTACTGGCAAAATTAGTAAACTTGTATCACAAGCCAACAACCTTGGATCTACAATTGATAACAAAAGACTAGTTAGGAAACTACTCAGCTCCGTACCGGAAAAGTACATCCAAATTGTTGCTGCAATCGAACAATTTGCCGATATTAAAACTATGCCATTTCAAGAAGCTATCGGAAGATTAAAGGCATACGAGGAACGCATCAAGAAACCAGGAGAAGGTGACATGCATGCTAAACTCTTATTCACCAAAGAAGATGCAAAAAGAAAAGTTAAAGAAGATAAATGTGAAAATTGTGGTCATGCAAATTCAAGTCAAGAAAGTCAAGGACGTGGTAAAGACAAAAATTGGAAGACTTGGAGAAACAACGCTAGTAGGAGAAACCAACAAAACAAGAGCCACATAAGATGCTTCAATTGCAATGAATTTGGACACCTTAAAAATGAATGTCCAAAGCTAAAGAAATATGAGGAAGCTCATCTAGTTCAAAGTGAAGATGATCATACCCTACTATGAAGCAAGAAGAATAAATCAAAATTATGGGGGAGAATGTTAGTATTAATATTTGATTTATACTTATCCTAAGTTTATTATTAAGTTAGTTAAGTGGCGGTTGATCCTCAAGAGACACGTCGGTTAGATTGAAGGGTTCACACCCTTTCACAAACTATAAATAGCCATGTAAACTTTCATTTGTAGATTGATGTTTATAGTATAATTGCAAATTCTCTCTGAAAGAAGATCCCCTGTGGCCTTCAAGATATGCAAAGCTTCAACTGCAATAATGAAAAGAAAAGGAGATAGAGGGTCACTTTGACGAAGTCCTTTTTGAATTTTGAATTCTTTGGTTGGTGAGCCATTGACATGAACTGAGCGAAAAGATGAATCCAAACACCCATTAATCCATTTTCTCCGCTTTTGAGAGAAACCATTTGATTCATGATGTGGTTTCAAGAAGCTCCAATAGAGAGAATCAAACACTGGGCATACTACGCCCATACTCTAAAATTATAGCGACCGCTCCTGCAATCACATTAAACCACTGGACAGTTTTTGCAATTTACTCTTAAGAATTGCCAACTTTAACTAAACAAAAATATGGAGTAAGCAATAAGACAGCTGGACATATTTACCTTGTTGTATCATGTATGCAATCATTTATTAACCTTCACTATCTGGTATTACTATTTACTTTTGTCTGATAGAATGAGATGATCATGATTCTTAAATGTGCTTTTCTAAGTGCATGTGCAATTTATACCGTGTTCATATAGCTAGTTAGTTGAGAGTTTTAAATAATGTATCTTCAAAACAATTTAGAAAATTATACAATTTATTTGTTGTAAATTTTGTTAAAACATACCCCGTAAGTGTATTGTATTATTAGCTAAACTATATATAGAGTAGCATGAACCTTAATGGACCCAAACCCAGAGTCGGGCTTGGGCCATATTTATCGTCTAATAATTTTGACCGACGCTCTTTGATTTCAAATGATAAACCTGCATCTTATAAATACACTACCTGTTAACTGCTGTTTGTAACATCAAGACGGATGAGATGTTTCTAAAGTACTAACCTTTGTTCTACAAGATATAAAGTAAATGATTATGCTACTTTTATTTGTTGGAGTATAAGACAAGATCATCTCAGTGGTTTTCTATGTTGGTAAAATGGAATTCAAAGTCATAGTACTTGTAACAAAGTTCACAACACAATCCTTACTTAATGGTAATAATCCATTAGTCATTGGTACAAAATAAAGCATGGTAGTAGGATAAAATGATACCATAATCTCATCGCCGCAATAAGGTTACCAAACCTTACAAGGATGGGCCTAAATTGACATACACAATGACACCAATATATTTATATGGCTGGCTGGCTATCGGTTCCTATACAGTATTAATGAGTTCTATAGATAGGTGTAAACTAAAATACCCCGAAAATGGGTTCTTATAGTAGCAATATTTGAGGATAGTCAAATGCACCCAGAGACGAATGTATCAGATGTCGACTGTGGCATACCATCTTGTAAACAGTCGATAGGAGGTATGGTCAGCGTCTCCTGCACCCCATAAGCATTCCAACAAAATGGATCATCCAATAATTCCCCTTCATACGGAAACAGCTCCACCTCAGACATGGTTATGTTGGTACAGGCAACAGAGTCACTGCAAGCAAAATGTATTGGTGGGCTGCGCACATCGTATGTTCCCTTTATGTTTCTGAAAGTTATGTCCCTAACGTACACAGCTGACGTCTGATTAGCACAGTTTTTATTTGAGCAGTAGTATTGGTCTATGATGGCACAGTTCCTCACGTTCTCCATTTGGATGTTCTCAAAAGCTATCCCTGTAACCGACCCAGCCCCACCCTGCCACGTCTTGATCCTCACCCCGTTGTCTGAATCGTGTATCATTACGTTTCTTACTGTTATATTAGACACACATGCCTGTGAATTGTGCACCCCTAGGCTCCCAATGCTGCACACAAACAACTAGTACTTTAGAGGTAATTCACAAAAGCATTAAATGTTGATTGATCAAATAGCAGAAAATAACAAAACACACCTGATCCCATGACTAGGCCCACAAGTCAAACCCGCTATGTCAACATTAACGCAACCGGGTCCAATCGAAACACAATCATCTCCTGAATAACATTTATTCTTATAAGTTTGGAATTGTTTGTCTAAACATTAAAAACTTAAGTACTAGTGTAAAAAGTATACGAATAGTAAATACCGTTGCTTATCTTGGAATTATAGATGCCCACAGACTTGGTGTTCTCAATATGGATACCGTCAGTGTTAGGACTAAGTTTAGGAGAAGAAATGGACACTCTATCGATAAGTACCCCTTCACATCCGTCAAATTTCACATGGAACATAGGACTATTTTGGATACGTAGTCCAGTCATTTTCAAATTTGAGCTCATAAAGAAGCGAATTAACTGACATATATAAAACGAGACCAAAATTAGGTACATGTTAATCCAACACATAAACCAAATTAAACCCCTGAGGTTAACTGCTGTTTAACTTACTGTAGGGCTGTCACATGGTCCAGGTAAGGTTGAGCCATTAGGACCCTGAAATGATTAATCACATTCCTTAAGTAAGTAACTAGTTATATAATAGGAGTTTATCAAACGTGTGCGACTGTGCCCTCAAGCACGTTAAATATGTATTTACTGAACTCAAACTTTTCTGTAAATTACATTTTATACAAATTGATTAAACTTACAAATCACGGCGGCACAAAAATATTTTTATCTTTACTAAAACATGTGACGCGGGGACACATGTTTGAAAACTTATATAAATACATATATATTCTCAATCAAAATATCAATTTGTCACTACACAACATCCAAATGCTATATGTACAAAATCATCTTACAACACACAGGAATATTTTTTTTAGTGTGAACAGAGAAAAAAAAAAAAAAAAAAAAACAGATGACTCACCCTATGAGGCTTGCAAGGTAGGTTCCACCAGTCTTGGCCATTACCTTCTATGGTACCAGTCCCAGTCAAGGTCATGTTATCAAGCTTATAGAAGACTAACCATTGCCTTGGACTATCTTTTTTAGGCCAGCAGTCCGGTCCTGTTGGTGGCGATAGCACCCCATCTACCTATTTTCACATACAAAAACACTATTTAGTAAAAACTCATAAAGTCTATGAAATTAATTAGCTAATAATATAATCTTTCATACTAACATGTAACCAAAAAAAAAAAAAAAAAGCTTACTTGAAAAACAAGTCCTGGTTTGCAAGGACCAGAGAAAATAGTAGAAGTGATCATGTAAGTGCAACCAGAAGGTACTAAAACAGTAGCTGATTCAACTGCACAAGCATCTTTCCAAGCTGCCACAAAAGCAGGAGTGTCATCTGAGGAACCATCTCCTATGGCACCATAATCCTTAACATTAAAAACACACGGCGTATCATCATTATCTGGGTCAGTTGGCGCTGAAACCGGGTCAGAAGGGACTTTGGGTGCATATACAGGTGTTTGCGAAATAGGGTCTGTGGGAATGGTTCCATTAGGACTAGGAGCTGGTGCTTTCTTTTGGCCCTTATGATAATGATACCTTCCTTCTACATTGCTAAATAAAACCAACAAGGTAATAAAAATGGTTGAAGAAAACATATTCTTCTTCTTTAATGATAAGATATATTGTTTGAATAGGTAGTTATATAGGATTAAAAAAGAAGCAGAGAGGAGTTAACAGTTAGGGAGTGAGTGGCTTATTACTAGTGCCAATGCAGAGGCTGTGATTTATATTAAGGCTCTTGTGTGATCTCATGCAAAAAAATAAAAAAGATGTAGAGGAGTTTTGACAGATGTCAACTCAATATTGGTTTGCCTTACTCTGCCAATTTTGGTGCATGTGGCTATCTACCCTCTTCACTTTTTCCTTGTTTTTTTTTCATGGTGATACTATAATCGCCATATAGTATATGATATATATATATATATATATATATATATATATATATATATATATATATATATATATATATATATATATTTTTTTTTTTTTTTTTTTTTTTTTTTGTAAGAGCGACTTTCAATTTTTTGGTTAAGAGTCGTACCCGCCACACGGCAGGCTCTCATCCACCACATACCCAGACTATGTTGTCTGAACCGGGTCCACGCTGGAGTAGTGGGGATTAAACGGCTTCCGCCCGGAAACCGTACTGCCTCCACACGATATTATTCACTGGAGTAACAGTCGGATGAAAACCGGGGCCGGCTCGGATTCAAACCTGCGCAACCACTGGCTCACAGGCTCTCCTCTTCATTGCCTGATAACAACAGCGCATGTGGCCCATTCCCATGTGAGAACTTCCCGATTGGTCACCCAACCGGGCTGCTCTCACAGGGAACTCCTTAACCCACATACCACCTTACCACTAGACCACATGGCCGTTGTTTCGCCATATAGTATTTGACACTTTTAAATAGTTGAATAGTCCTTGGGGTTCTATGTGTTGTTACATCTTTTATATAATAAAGCAAAACCTCTAGTGGGACTTTTACATTTCAAAAAAATCAAATCATACCTTATTAAGTAATAATCAAATTATTATTATTATTATTTTCTTAAATATTAAATAAGAAAAGCCTAAATACTTCTAAATTTATCCATATTCTACAAAAAAAAGAATGTGATTTGTAATCATTCAATAAAAACTTACAAAAATATATGTGTCAAAATATAAAAAATTAAAACTTGAAAACGGTGAAACAAGTTTTTCAAACATTTGGGCTGAAACTTAAAATTCAGTATCATTCCCACTAAATATTTGAAGTCCCAACATTCCTAAATTCCTCCTCCATCAATCATACTCGATCTTTTATCATTCATTCACGCACAATCATTGACGCATGAACATCTCCTCCAAATCTAATTAATATTAAAACCCACTACATTCGTAAATAACCATAATTCAATACCTCAATCAAAGTACAATGATTTTGAAGGTCCTGTTATAATAATTAAAACCCGAAATTAAAAATAATAATTTATTTAAATGATTAGAAAAAACCCTACGCGTGCGCGGGCATTATATCTAGTTTTCCATAAAACAATTTCAACTTTATACTGCCAATCTATGGGTTGTCAATAGTATTTTGTGACATTTGATTACTAGCTAACCATCTATCTTACAAAAAATGTTGGTAATCGGCACTGCTGACTAACTCAAACGTCCTGCCCCAAGAACAATATGTGGAAGATAATGTTTGAAGCCCATTTAAAAGAATATCCGTCTGTCTTTAGGAGCGTGACAATTTTCTTAAAAAGTCCTTTTTCGCAAAACAAACTGACTAAAAAATAGCCACGGGAGCCGCACACCTAAAGGATAGCCACAAAGTTGTTGCATGTGAAGTTTGAATTACGTCTACACCAACCAAATCACAAGTCACCACCCCAAGCTAGACATGTATATTGCAACCAAGCTGGAGATCTACATTGGGCAGAGGAACAGTGGGTTAATATATAAGCCATATATATTTGTTTCAAATCTCAAACGTGTCTAGCTTTGATGTTTTGTGTTTTGGCACTTGTGCAACTTTTTCAGACTTTCAATATTTGTGTTCTACTATACTTTTCAGTTTTTACTATTGTAGTATTTGTTTTTATGGTTTTCAGTTAAGGAGTTCTTGTGAGCTGCTGTTCACATATGGTCCTGGTGCTCTTGAATATCGTGTCGAATCAGTTAATATATATATACTATCATATATTATCATTCTTCTGGTGAATGAGTAAATCACCTTATCTATCGGTTCACTCATCTCACGTTCATCTGTTTATTTAATGATAAGCTACACGCATGTACTTAATCTTTGCACCATGTTATAGTATTTTATCGAAATTGTATCTCACTTTTCGATATGGGTTGATGTCATCTAGTGTATCATCTGACTTACCTAAACTTAGGACGACATGGTTGTTTACGAGTATCATGAGGCCTTATGCAAAAAATATTTGATTACTTTTTTTTTTTTTTTTTTTTTTTTTTGAACAGCGATTTTATTAGAACTAGCTAGGAGCTATAAACAAAAGAAGATACATGGGATTACAAGAATGAACAAGCAATGACCGCCGACCGGATCACTAGTCTAGTTTAACCAACATCGTTTACAATTCCTACTCCTACGAGAAACCAACATGATTACTTGCAACTAATAAAAATGAGGCCTTAGATAAAGACATGAGCGGAAAGAAACGGTATCAAGTCTATAACGTCAATCTGATCAAATTTTAATCATATTAGAAAGACAGCGAAAATTTTTACTTCAACAAATAAAGTTTTTATTGGTTTGTAGACATAAGAATAAAACTAGCAAGTATATCTGAAATTTTATATGATAACTCTAACGCGTTATATTGGAATGTAAGAAATTCCAACCCGAAATATATATTAATTGCAAAATGTTAAGGCCGTTAGAACTTTGAAGCCTCGTACAATTACACATTTTGTAGTTCGTACATCCCCGAATAAGGATCTACTTGCGGAAGGATATATGACTTGACGCAAGAGAATGAAACAGCAAATGATCGAGATCCACTATTACTATGTCATACTACTCGATCACAAATGGTGAAATTTGATAGTAGGTGACCTTTATTGTACGTGAGATGGCGTATAATTAAGTAGGGTATGAATTTAAGATACCATTTGTATTTTTGTGTGATAGAGAAGTTAAGGGCTTTGCGAGTGTTTTTTGTGTGGTGAGAGGGAGATGAGTATGTATACTTGCCATGTATCACATTCACACATTTAATGCTTTCATTTTTTTCACTCTCTTTATGAAAAAATAGTGAATGTTTTCTCCCTCATTGTAGCTATCATATATTTATTGCCATTCTTTTCTCAAATTAGAAAAGATAATACAACACTTTTTTTTTCTTTTTTTTAAGCTTGATAAGCAACTAAGGGTTTGTTTGTTTCATTAAAATGTTTTAGGTTTGAATCCGAACGAAATAATATTGTTTGTTTTTGTATAATTGTCCGAATGATTTTAAGTGTTCGTTTCTGCATTTTATTTAAGTAACTTATGTAAATATGAAACAATATTTTTTATCATAAATATAACATAGTTAATAAACTATCATATATATTATATTAACACGAGTCTTCAATCTCTTATCGAGTAAGAGGCAGTAAGACAAGTCCCCCACCTCTTACGGAGTAAGATGTTATATGTCTAACTGGGTCTGACTCAAAAAAAAAAAACAAACAAGCAAAAAGTCTGACTGGTAAGAGTAAGAGGGCTAGTAAGACTTTTTTTTAAAAAAACAAACACACCCTAAGTGATACGTTTCAAGTAAATATACTTTAATTATCATTACATCTTATAAATAATACATTTTGGATTTGTTTCGTTATTACCAAAAGCGTTATACAGCATTGTTGGCCAACTAAGATCGTCCTATTATTTGTTTTTGGACCTTTTTAAATTTAAAACCAAGAGAAATTATCTGGATTAGAAAGCTAGTGATTTGTAACGTTAAAAGAAATAAGCCACGAGCGAAACATCCCTATGAAGTAAATAAAAAGCGATGATAACAATTGTGACTTCGTTTTATAAATGTTTCCATAATACTAAACCAAAAAAGTACATTCTAATTATACAAGGAATATTGAATGGCACCTTTCGGTTTGTGACTTTTGGTAGGTTCAAATTCGAACGATCCTGTATGTGATCTTACATGTTTGTGCATGCATGTTTGTATTGTAGCTAGAAACGTATATAGCCTAGTTGTAATATATATTATGTGTAAAGTACGATACATTATGTAAAGATTTGATATAATTACTAGTAAGTACGTAGTAAGTATAACATGTACATGGTCGGCACATGATGGATTTTGATATAAAAAGCAAAAAAGGAAACACAGAAGCAAATATATATTTGCATTATATAATTGAAAAAGTGTTCCTCGTGACACTTTGTTGTTGTTTAGTTTATATCCTTGTGGTTAAGAAACTCGGCTGCTTGGAGACATATAGTTTAGTAGGGTCCAAATAACACTATGGAATAAATCCATTCACGGGTGATTCCATCTACCTCATACGTACATTTGATCTCATTTCATTTTCATGAATAAATATATATACGTGCCCATGTTCATTGCACTGCGAAAAAAAAGTACTCGCACTCGATATACGACTTCATGTACAAATTTTTGTACACGCTGAAACCGTTTACCGACATATTCTTTAGGCATTTTTCTCTAGGGTTTTTTTTTTTTTTTTTTTTTTTTTTTTTTTTTTAATAAATAATTATATAACCAAAACTAAGAACTACACAGATCACTCCTCGCAAGCGAGGTCAGTTCATAAGGAAAAGAAACGTCCCACGCAATACATTGATTCAAAGAAAGAGCAAATTAAATTGAGCAGTCCAATGAGCCACTTGATTATTTATCCGATTCACCCACGAGAATGTAAGTCGCAAGTTCTTCAACCAAGTACGAATGTCATCAATAAGAGCACCTAGGCTCCAAGGTGGCATTTTTCT
The DNA here is from genome assembly GCA_021014915.2 of Artemisia tridentata subsp. tridentata. Classification (NCBI taxonomy): domain Eukaryota; kingdom Viridiplantae; phylum Streptophyta; class Magnoliopsida; order Asterales; family Asteraceae; genus Artemisia; species Artemisia tridentata. Next base: position 278,306,856 of record CP139505.1, on the reverse strand, counting down.
CTAGGTGAAAGCTCTATTTTTAGTTGTGATCGATGAGCATAGAATTGTAAGCGGTTTAGAGGCTCTTTTTTTTTCTTCGATCAAACATGTATAATGGTGGTTGTTATAATGTATTATAAAAATACATGGTTACGTGTACAATTTGCGATCCAACTTGTATAACGGTTGTTTTTATATTCTACAATTGTTATAGAGGGTGTCTGGGATTGGTTATCTTTTTACTTATGCTCTGCTTACAAATAAGTATTTATAAGAACTTATTAATAAGTACTATCTAAAAACATTAGATTTGCTTATTTCATTAAAGATAAATTAATACTTGAAGAAATATAATGATTTGATGGGGTGTTTGGTAAGAGGGTATGGGTATCAAGAAATGGTTTTCATTCTTATTGTATTTGTTTGGTTGGTAGATTTGGTATTCGAATATGGGTATCAAACCTTCAAAAGTATGCATTTTCTAAACCCATCAAAGGTGATGGGTTTGTAAACCCATTCCAATTCTCATTCCTATAGCAATTCCCTTATTGAACCAAACGCCCCCTAAGAAAATTTTCAACCAAATTCTGTAATAAGAAAAACTAAATTATCTAATATGATTTAAGCAAGTCATTGGATGTGTTTGACAAAGGTAGCAGTAGCATAAGGGCGGAGCTACTAGAAGACTGGCCCTCCTAGAATTTCTTGTAGTACATGTACTTTTCATGCTTTTTATGTGTAAAAAAAAAATATATAGTTTAGCTTTTGGCCCTCCCATTATACAAGGATTGTAACACCCGTATCTCGGGTACAAATAGGCCCCACCCTAGATGGAATTGACTAAGGTTTAACGTGATTCGTTAGTCAACGAATGTTACGTTATAGTCAAACCCGATAGTCAAGTGGTACTCAATGAATGTGTTATATAGTTATGGAAAGTATTATGTAGCACAAATAGAAAGGGAATAGACTTCAAGGGTTTAAGCTGTTATATATGAAAGTGTTATATATTGTTGTGTGGCCAAAATAGAAGGAAATAGACTAAAGGGACTAAATGTGCCAAATGGCCATAGTTGTGCAAGTAAATAATTGGAGTGTAGAGTCTTCTAGTCATTCCACCAAATTCTAGAGGGTGTTTGTGGGTTCGGTTAAGAGAGGAAGAAAAGGAGGGAAAATGTGAGCTTGATGAGGGATATCTAAAGGATCAAGGTTGTGATCAAGTAGATGAAGCCCTAGCAATGGTTCCCACCCAAGTAAGTATTTTAATTAGAGTATAATTGGTGATTTAAGGGTTAGGGTTTATGAACCCTAACTTGGGGAAGATGGGTAATTGGTGTTATAAGTTATATAAGAGGTTATAGTAATTATGAGGTGAATTATTATGGATTAAAGTTAATAAGTTTATGGGCTTGATCATCATATAATCAATGTATAATAATATGATGATTAGAGGTGTTAGAGGTAAGTTAATGGTTGTATAAACCATTGATTATGATTATTTGATTGTATATTAAGTGTTTGTGTCATGGTGTTAGCCAAGGATGCTTACATGGATGGCAATGATGATGATGATGATGATGATGAGTTTGATGATGATGCTTTGATGTGCTTAGCTTGGAGCCAAGGTAAGTAAAATGATAATGGCATGGTGTTATATGGAATACTAACATATATGTGTTATGTATGTTATAGATGTGAGGTGTTAAGTAATAGGTGGTTTAGATATGCTTGTGTGATGTAATGAATGTGAGCTAAGTGGCGACTTGATGTTATGTGTTAAGTGAGACTTGGAGTAATAAGCTTGTAAAGTATGTGTTATGATGTATGTGATGCTTATATGTTTGTGTGAAGTATAATGGTATGTTATAATCGTTTTACTTACTAAGCGTTATTGCTTACCGTTATAGTTAATAATGTTTTGTAGGTTTTATGGCAATGCTTTGGCTTGGATTAATGAATGGATATGCGAATGGTAGAAGGTTTGGTATGTCATAGGAGCTTAGTATAGAATATCGAGCTCAAGTCAATGTTGTATCCCCGAATTTCTAAAATGGTTTATATGTATGTTGTCGAGTGTCAAAGTTTATGTCTTTGTTGTTAAAGTTAAATGTGTCAAACGGTTCGTTATAGTAACAGGTTGTAGTGTTTAGAGTCACGGATAAAGGGGTGTTTGGAATAAGTGTATTCATACCCATTTTGGGTTGCAAACGGGTCGAATGGTTATGAAAATGATTTATTATGTTATGTTAACGATTTCTGGAGGTTTTGGTGTTATGCAGAATTATGGAAGTCATTTTCCAAAAATTAGAGTTAGTTGTAAAAAGTTGGGTTTGTTAGTAAAATCTGGAAATGGGAGCATAAGGCCTTCCGTGCCTGGATATAAGGCCTTCTGCAATTAAAAGTAGTTTTCTTAGTTTCTGAGTTATAGGTCATACGCCTTTATGGGCTGGCATAAGGCCTTCTTCCTAAAAAATGCATTTTCACAGTTTCTGAGTACAGACCATACGCCCTTTTGGACCTTGGGCGTATGGTACACAGGTTGTCTTGGTGGATTTTTGTCAATATTCGAAATATCATATCTTTTGAACCGTAAGTCATCATGGGTAGCGCCACCCGGCGTTTCGAAGGTAATTGAGTCTAGTTTCATTTAAAAATAGTCTAAAGGTCTGAATGTTTATAGATTTTTGTTAATGCTTAAAAGAGTAACAGAATGTCCGTTAAAGTTGGGTCGTTTTCGCGTAAAAGTTCAAATTTCAATGATTTTTTGACGTGTCGTTCACGGGGTGTTACAAGGATTGCTTCAATGGCCTTCCCAAAATATTTGGTGTAGCTCTGCCACTACAGTAGCAATAAGAAATAACAGTAAGCAGTAGTTGTTTTATTCTAAAATGATGTTTAAGAATGTAGTTTTAGGTGTAATCATAATGTCTAAAACAACTCTTAAATGATTAACGCTCTAAATCCTACTTCATGGGACGTCGAAAAAGGAGCATTTCTAAAAAAAAAAAAAAAAAAAAAAAAAAAAAAAAAACCTTGTTGTTTGTCAAACGAGCATTAAAAATCATAACGCTCAATACTTACCATTCACTGCTCCTAAATGCCACTAAACGCTCTGTGGCAAACACACTCATATCCAAAAAACTCTTTTTCTACTTAAAAATAAACAAGAATCATAATAAAATCGATTTACCTACTTATTTTTAAGTAGACTATCAAATTCAAACACCACACTACAACAAAAAGGAGAACGAGTGATGAAGAAATTAGCGAGGACATCTATGTCCTCGCCAAAACCAGCTAAACGACAAAAATGTTATACTTTCAGACTTTGACTAAGCCATTTTGTGGAAAACTAGAAGGGGGTTGAATAGTTTTAGCCAAAAGGTTGACCAAATTGTGGAAAACTAGAAGGGGGGTTGAATAGTTTTAGCGTTTAAAATTAATTCGCTTTGTTGCTTATTGTGATTTCAAAGTCAAGTAAACAATAAAGCACACAAACAAGTAATATAAGTAAATAAGAAAAGAGAGGAAAGATCAAACCACACAACACGGATGTTTATAGTGGTTCGGCTACAAGGACTCTTATCCTTGCCCTACTCCACAACTCGAGCCTCTAACTCGAGAGTTATTTTTCACTAAGAAACAAACTCCCTTCTCGGCGGAGAAAACCTTAATACACGATGCTTACACCTTTTTCCGGTACAAAGCTAAATACCGGGTTCTTGTTTAAGGAAGAACCAACCTGACGTCGCCTAAATGATTACCGACACTAAGCTAGATGTCGAGTTCTTTACAAGGGTACAACCACTCCCGTTTGGTTCTTTACAAGGGTACAACCACTCCCGACACTCTATGTGTTTTGAGGACTAAAACACTAACCGGACTCTATTGTATGAATTATACTAACTATGATGTGTGACTAATACAAGAACACACAGACTCTATGTTAGAAGGAAGATAACAGACTGTTACTCCTTATATGTTGAGATCTTCTTTGCTACAAAAGGAAAGATCTATGAAATGTTAGTAAGCTAAGGGTTAGTGATATGCAAATGAATGAGTATGTATTTTAAGCTGTATGAGTGATGAAATGGCCAAATGATCAGCTTGTTATTTATAGGCAAAGCTGATCAACAGGCGGCGGATCCCTAAATATGGATCCGTCCGTGTATCCAATTGGATCCGTCGTGTCAGGCCAGCTAAGAGATCTTCAAATCTTTCCAAATCTTGCCATATCTTTCCATATCTTCAAATGTCAACTCTTTGGCTTGAAGATCTAAACAAAATATCACAAAATCTTACCAAGATTGTGTACATGATGCATGCCATGATGTCATCCTAATATTTAACTAATAAAGTTTCCATTTTAAGAAATAAACATGTAAACTTGTATATGTTATTCCTAGTGAACTTTGTAATGTAAAATGCTTATCACTATAAATGTAAAAGACTTAATCTTATTTATGCTTTGCTTAAAGATAAACTTTGTAATTGTCATTAACAAAACTAAGCAAAGATCGTAAAATATAAATAACGTTTTTAGGACGATATTTGTATTAACAATCTCCCCCTTTTTGTTGATGACAAAACATAAAGTGTATTTTTAAGTAGAGAGCTTAAATAAGGGATGAGTCTTTTAAAAATATAGATTAAGTTAGTTTATGCAAGTTTTAAAATTTATTTTAAGCTAAAATGTATGTGCTGTGATGTTTCATAGTTGATGCAAACTTAATCCTATCTCCCCCTTTTTGTCGAAACAAAAAGAAGATATGCGTAGCGGAATGTGATTTTGAGAACTTTAAAGCTCCCCCTTGATTTATACTCCCCCTAAATGGAGTAACAAGGATGTGATGTATGATCCTACAAAATAAATGGTTAGAATATGTTATGCTCCTCTTTGATGTATACTCCCCATTGCTAGAGTACCAACGTATACATTTCAAGAGTATGATATGATGTATGATCCTACAAAACAAATTGTTAGACTATGATATGCTCCCCTTTGATGTATACTCCTCATTGCTAGAGTACCAACATATACGTTTCAAGGATAAGAAATGCTAAAAATGATGAGTTAGTATATGATATACTCCCCCTCGATCTATACTCCCCGTTGCTAGGGTACCAACGTATATGAATCACGGTTGAGAAAAGCTACAAAAGAAAAGTTAGTTACTTCAATCAAGAAGCAATATGCATATGCAATAGTCAACCAAGAAAGGTCAACCCATTTGACTTCTAGAAAGTCAAAATTAAGTGTCTGATCAAATTTTTGTACCTAATGTACATTTTATCAATGTAATATGTGGAGTTAAAACAACCACACAATGATGTTAGTATTCTAAAATAAAATAATATGCTTAATGTTGATCACCCACAAGCATAAACACATAACATCCATTCATTGAAATTTTGTTTATGACATAAGTCACTAAACATGATGTTACAAGAAGAAAATAAATCCTACAAAGAAAATACTAGGATGAATCCTAAGAACACTTATTGAGAAGGATTGGTTGGGTTTGATGAAGATGTGATGGAAGCAAGCCAAATGGATTCTAAGTTCTTGGTATCATGTGGGTTTGAATCAAGTTCCTCATTGCCTTGAATGTTTGGTTAATTGAGCCACATTGACTCATCAATGTTTTGGAGTGTGGTAAGTAAATCATGGGGTTGCAAGTTGGGTGATTATGAAGATGATGTGGGTTGGTGAGGAAGCTAATGGTGGTGATGGTGATCTTGGTTGAGATGGAGTTGGTGATGGTGTATTACCTATTGGAGTTATGGTAGGCGATGGTGACTTTGATGTAGGTGATGGTGTGGTACTTAGTGAATTATGATAGGTGAAGATGATCTTGATGGTTGAGTTGAAACGGGTGATGATATGTTAATCACAGGAGTGATGATGGGTGTTGAAGTAGTAGTGGATATGGTAGGAAAGTTCACATTAGAGATTGGATTTACAATCCAGTATAGTCTAACACTAATTCTGGCAGTCCTTCTGTGTGATCTGGACATGTGTGACTTGTTGGTTTTGTGCATTGTGAGTTGAAATCATCCTAAGGCTTCTAATTTATACTACTCTAAGGTGCATGGAAATTGGTGTTTGGATTGATGTTTGAAGAGGTGTTGGAACAAGATAAAGTGGTTTGTCCTATTTGTGAAGGTCAATCCATAGAAATGGAGTTGATATGAAGAAATGCAGTGGATGACTCAAAAAGATGAAATGTGATTGATTCACGGATTCCAAGGAACCTAGCTAAGGAATCCTGATGCATTAGAGAAGGATAACCTAGGCAAAAATTTGAATATTCAAATTTTGGTGGGAAAGTTGATTCTATTGTTTTCTAATTGTTCTAATAGTTCCTAATCATCCCATCCTGAATTATCAGTAGAACGCTCTAAAATGAAGAGTCTAAGAGTTGATTAATCGGGAAAGTTATGAAAAATTTGTTGTTGGTACCCACGGATCCAATCGACAACAAAGGCGGAGCCAAAGTTTGGGAGCCGTGGAATCCGTGGATTCTGCACTGGCGGAACCGAGTTATTAACTAGGCCGATCCAAATTTTGGGATCCGCCAGATTCGCCAAATGGATTTTCAGTTTCTTAACAGAATGAAAGTCAAATTTCACGTTTCTTGGTCAAAACCCGAAAAATCTTCTAAAACCTATGTAATAGCTAATATGTGACACAAATATGCTAAACATATAGATTCTAACACACGTATACACATAGATTAATCCGATTATAACATCTTACCATAAAAAGGAGTTAAGACAAACAAGGTCTTAATCTCGGAAAATTGATAACAATATGTGTTATCGACCTGCAACTACAAGTTAGTTCACATAGAAGATAAGTGCAAAACATAATATCTCAAGAACCACACAAGTTCAACATCTCATTGACAATGTAAGTCTAAAAAAAATCTAAAACTAAACGCTCCTTGGATGTCACTTGTTGCTTAACATCTTGATTATTTTCTTCTGACCCTTCTGAAGTTTCATGATCCATCGACCTATATTTTTCATCATTCCCTTTGTTTGTCGAAGCTCTTCGGATTCATTGTTAATGGAAGGAAGTTGATTCAAGTATTCAGGTGGAGGAATCTTAGAGTTTGGCAAACCGTCTTCGTCACTAGCTGATGATGATGAAGATGAGGATGAAGAATGAGCACGTTTTCCTCTTGCTACGGCTACTCTAAAATCACTAAGAGGAACAAAGGTGTGTGGGATTTCGGTGTAAAGAGGAAGGAAATTGCTCTCATTTTGAGGAATAGGTATAGAAGCTCTAAACAGATGGGTAAGAAGCATCCCGTATGGCATGGAGGTTGAGCCTAAGACTGGTATATCGGCTATCCTTTTGGCGATATAGTAGGCTAAGTTGAATTGTTGGTGGGTAGATACACAGTAGAGCATGAAGCATAAGCTTGCGTTCATGTGATCCCTATTACCAACAGTGCTAATGACATTGGCTCTAAGAATCTCCTCTAGTTTCTTAAATTCGGGTTTGAGTTCATTAAGCTCCATGGCAAATGGATCTCGATTTATTTGTTTACCTCGGATTTTCTTAGTTAGGTTGGTTCTAGGATTGAAAAGATGGTCTCGAATGATTTCTTTGGAAGTGAGAGGTGTATCGTATGGATGTGAACGACCAAGGTTGCATTCTAGAATGGACAAAGGCCACTTGTCTGAATAAAAACAAGTTCCTTGATTTGGAATACCTAAAACTTCTCCGAATTGATTTAAAGGAAAGCTGAATTGAGAATTCAAGAATAAACCTAGGAATGATAGGTTCATCTATGTCGAGGAGACAATCAAGTTGGATGGATGCTAATTGTTCACGGATATTGGTTTCTTCTAAAAATGATGAGTCTACGGTTCTACCTTCGTGAACATACCGTTTTTCTAAGGTTTTGAAGACATTAACTTGAGCTTCGGTGAGACCTTTGGTTTTGTGGTGTTGAGGTAGGTATTTTTTGGTGTGTTTGTGATCGTAATTGGTTGCGGGAGGCATAGTTATCCTAGACATGAAAAATATATAGTTTAGTTGAAATTATCAAGCATACGTATATATATGTCTAGTGTGTGCCTACATGGGGACAATGTGGAGGTGCGGTTATCTCAACTCCTTTTGATGCATGAAAATTATGTTTATGCAAGTTTTATGATAAAACGAGAGATAACCCAAACACTTCTACTTCAATGTAGCTACGATTGAATGTACCCGAAAATACATATTAATTATGTATTCCCTTTAGCATTCAAGAGATATTATGCAAGTGATGCTCAAAACATAACGTTTTTGTATTTGTATGAACAATGTCCAAAAACCATTTTTCCTAGTCGTGAGGAGATTTTAGCAAAAATTGCTCATGGGGTTTTTGATGAATAATGACAATGTACTATAAGATGTAATTCCTAACTATGATATCTAATTCCTAATTACAAAGAAAATGATTTGTTATGCTGTTTTAGCATGCCTCATGATTTTACAAGAAAAATGAGTAAACCCCAAGTTTTGATTTTGTGCAATAAATAAGAATCCTAGAATCAGATTAGAGATTAGATAGGATTAGGATACTTATAGTGATGAATTAAGCACAAATTGGTTGTTGAGAATGACCTAATTTTTGAGTTTGGTGAGTTATGGGTCGAGTTCAGTGAGATGTGTGTTTTGGGGAATATGGTGTACAGTAAAGGGTGTTTGTTTTGAAAAATTTAAAACTGTCTCATCAGTCCACGGATCTGGTAGATCCCAAACAAGGGTTCCGCCCTTGTTGTCGTTTGGGTCCGCAGGATCAGAACCCAGGTTGGGTTTTTGTCGTGTTTGGTTGATCTAAGGTTTGGGTTAATGTTTAATCTACTCACTAGGTTCCATTAATCCTAAACCAAGTCTAAGCTAGTTGAGAGGTTCTCTCTTGAGAGGTTTTGTAAGGATATTAGCAGTGTTGTCCTCTGAGGAAACTTTCTCAATTGAGATGTTTTCCTTCTGAACGTTGTCACGAGGGAAGTGGTGACGTATTTCTATGTGTTTGGTTCTAGCGTGTTTGGACTGGGTTTTTGCTAAGATCGATGGTTCCTTTGTTGTCACAAAGAATGGGAAATGTTATAATCGTTGAGAGCCTGCTTCATCCATACTCCTTGTTGACACACTCTGCCTTGATGGTTGAAGTTGCGAGGACTGTTTGTTTCTTAGTGAATCATGAAGTAAAACAATGTCTTACACTGCTTGTACATTTCCTATCAACATAATTACTGGAGCGGTCTAAGTAGGCATACACTATGGTTTTTACACCATTCCCTTTGGGATACCATAATCCTAGATGTGTAGTGCTTAAATATCCGTTTAATGGTTTTAAGATGAGATGTCTTAGGATCTTCTTGAAAGCATGCACAAAGACTAACACTAAACATAGTGTCTGGTCTACTAGCCGTTTGGTAGAGTAAACTACCAATTATCCCTCTATATTTAGTGCTATCTATTGATTCACTTTCGTCATTCTTAATGAGTTTGGTTTCGTAGGACATTGGTGTTTTCATGGGTTTAGAATCTTCAAGACCAAATTTCTTAAGCATATCTTTGATATACTTTGATTGGTTAAATAATATCCCATCTTTTATTTGGAGACCTAAGAAAAAGTTTAGTTCATGCTCATTTCAAACTTGTTATGCATGATTTGTGAGAAATTTGTGCATAGCACTTGACAAGTTGAACCGAACATAATGTCATTCATATATATCTGGACTATGATAACATGTGATCCCTTTTTCTTGGTGTAGAGAGTATTGTCTGCTAAGAAAGTCTTAAGTCAATTAGCCAATCTTTTGGTATTTGCTTAAGTTCATATAATTCTTGAGTAAACACGGTTTTTCAAGATTAGCAAAGCCTAAGGCATTTCTAGGAATGGGTTTGAGGGCTTTATAGAGACGGGTCAAAATTATTCCGTAGGGTCCTAACGAGTTCCTTAGATGATAAGGATAGAATTAATCTCATAATGACATGACCTAAGCGTTGATGCCATAAATTTGAGATATCGTCCAAAGAAGTGAGACAACGTTTGTCTTTGGGTGTTTTAATAACACAAACGTTATTCAAAATACCTTTTCCTAAGGTTATGCCATCCTTAAGTATTTTACTTTCATTTTCACAAAAAAGACATTATACTTTTCACGGCATAATTGACTAATCCTAAGCAAGTTAAATCCTAAGATATCTACATGAGTAACATCATCAATAGTGAGAGAGTCATGAGAAATTATACCTTTTCCGATGATTTAACTATCAAGCTTGCTACCGAATGTGATAATACCTTCATCGTACACTTGGTAGGTTGAGAAAAAGGCTTTTGTTTCTCATCATGTATCTTGAACACTTACTATTTTTAATCCACTTATCTGATTCTAACTTGACTTTTGAGCATACCTTAGTTCAAGAAAAGCTCAAACATTTGGTTCCCAATATCTCATGGGTCCGTTTGGGTTAGACGCAACATTACCATGGTTCACTAATATCTAGCATATAATCGAAGGGGATTGCCACAAATTGTTTCCTAAGCATGGTTCCTTCATCTACAGTTGTTTTGATTCTACACTTACTTTGATCTTTTTCTAAAGAGACTGATGGTTTTTGTTTGTTAATAATTGTACTAGTGCTAGGTTTTCTAGTGACATTAACTAGATTTGTACGATCTAATTTTCTACCCTTCTGTTCATCTTCTGTTCCCGCGGATCCTTTGGATACAACCGGCGGAACCAAAATTTTGGATCCGCCAGATTCGTAGTTATCAGAAGTAGTTGGAACAGTCTCTTTTTCTTTTACTGTTTGTTCCTGAAAATCACTTAAGTTTCCATTTTTCATAAAATCTGGTTTGAAACTACCATGAGGTATTCTTAGCATTTTCATTATATCATCAGTACTACTTAAGTATTTATCAAACCTTTTGAATTTGGAGTTTTGTCTGACAAGAACCTCCTATGTGGATTTTAATGTATCTATTTCAAGTTTTAGTCTTTGACATAAAACACATGTTTCTCTACCTCTTTCTAACCTTATAGCTTTCTCTTTTAACCGATGAATTTTGTTTTCTAAAAATTCCTTTTTGATTTTTAAGAACTTATTTTTACTTATGATTTTTAGAGTGATTTCACATAGTTTGTTATATTCTATATCTAATGTGTCATCATTAATAAAAGAGTATGACAAGTCCGAATGTACCTCTTCTGTGTCATGAGCCATTAGAGCAACTTCGTCGTTCTTAGGCTCGTCGTCATCTCCTTCACTATCACTCCAAGCTCCACTGACAAAGGCTCTTTGAGACTTGTTCTTTGGAGGCTTTGGACATTCTCCTATAAAGTGACTAGAATCTCCACATCTAAAACACTTTCTATCTACCTTTCCTTTCCTATCATCATGGTATTTCCGGAAGGATTTCTTTTCTTTATGAGGAGGTCTACCGAACTTTCCTCGTCTTCTAAAGAATTTCTTGAAATCTCTTACGGCCATGGCATAGTCTTCATCTTCACTACTAGAACAAGACTCTTCATCACTTGACTCTACTCTAGCTTTCAAGGCAATGGACTTCATTTTCTCCTTCTTGCTTTTAATTATTTCTGAGTCTTTTTCCATCACCATTTCATGAACTTTGAGGTTTCCTATGAGCTCATCCAGTGTCATACTTGAAAGATCCTTAGATTCTTCAATAGCTGTCACCTTTGCTCTCCACTTCGGGTGGAGTGCTCTTAGAAATTTCCTGACAAAATTCTTAGTAGAAAAAGATTCATCAAGTGCTTTAAGAGATGTAATGATAGTATTAAACCTAGAAAAAGCACTATCAATGATCTCATCTTCAGAGATAACAAATTGTTCATATTGTTGAACAAGAAGATCAATTTTGTTATCTTTGACTTGTGAGTTCCCTTGATGAGTGATGATTAGTGATTGCCAAATATCTTTAGCCGTTTTACACATGAAAACTCTTTCATGTTCCTTTTTAGGTAAGGCATTGTAAAGCATCATTTTGGCTTCATTATTTTTAGCAATTAACATCTTTTGTTCATCACTATGACGAATAAAAGAGTTACCTATATCTCGACCACCTGAAATATCACTACTTATGGGTTTGTAATCACCCTCTACAATAATATACCATAGATCTATGTCCTTTGACTTCACATATGTCTCAAAGCGATTTTTCCAATATATGAAATAATTTGGTTCAAATAGTGGTGGTCTTTGCATAGATTGCCCTTCTTTAAAGTTTTCAAAATCCATGATCGTTTCAAGTTTTTAAAATACAATATATTTTGAAAATCTTGAGTAACACCGCTCTGGTACCAATTGTGGAAAACTAAAAGGGGGGTTGAATAGTTTTAGCGTTTAAAATTAATTCGCTTTGTTGCTTATTGTGATTTCAAAGTCAAGTAAACAATAAAGCACACAAACAAGTAATATAAGTAAATAAGAAAAGAGAGGAAAGATCAAACCACACAACACGGATGTTTATAGTGGTTCGGCTACAAGGACTCTTATCCTTGCCCTACTCCACTCCTCGAGCCTCTAACTCGAGAGTTATTCTTCACTAAGAAACAAACTCCCTTCTCGGCGGAGAAAACCTTAATACACGTTGCTTACACCTTTTTCCGGTACAAAGCTAAATACCGGGTTCTTGTTTAAGGAAGAACCAACCTGACGTCGCCTAAATGATTACCGAAACTAAGCTAGATGTCGAGTTCTTTACAAGGGTACAACCACTCCCGTTTGGTTCTTTACAAGGGTACAACCACTCCCGACACTCTATGTGTTTTGAGGACTAAAACACTAACCGGACTCTACTGTATGAATGATACTAACTATGATGTGTGACTAATACAAGAACACACAGACTCTATGTTAGAAGGAAGATAACAGACTGTTACTCCTTATATGTTGAGATCTTCTTTGCTACAAAAGGAAAGATCTATGAAATGTTAGTAAGCTAAGGGTTAGTGATATGCAAATGAATGAGTATGTATTTTAAGCTGTATGAGTGATGAAATAGCCAAATGATCAGCTTGCTATTTATAGGCAAAGCTGATCAACAGGCGGCGGATCCGGCGGATCCCTAAATATAGATCCGTCCGTGTATCCAATTGGATCCGTCGTGTCAGGCCAGCTAAGAGATCTTCAAATCTTTCCAAATCTTTCCATATCTTTCCATATCTTCAAATGTCAACTCTTTGGCTTGAAGATCTAAACAAAATATCACAAAATCTTACCAAGATTGTGTACATGATGCATGTCATGATGTCATCCTAATATTTAACTAATAAAGTTTTCATTTTAAGAAATAAATATGTAAACTTGTATATGTTATTCCTAGTTAACTTTGTAATGTAAAATGTGTTTGTAAAATACTTATCACTATAAATGTAAAAGACTTAATCTTATTTATGCTTTGCTTAAAGATAAACTTTGTAATTGTCATTAACAAAACTAAACAAAGATCGTAAAATATAAATAACGTTTTTAGGACGATATTTATATTAACACAAATTTCATTTTTTCCCCTATTGTTTTATTTTCATTTTCATTTTTACCCCAATTTTTTTATATTCGTTAATCGTTTCTCTCTCTTTTCCCGCCAAACCTTTGGCGAGGAAATGTCTTCGCAAAAGTATTAAAATTTATTTTCGTTAATTTAAATGTTTTAAATAAATTAAAATTTATTTAAACCTCTATTGAAAAATGATATAAATTAATTAAAAATAATTTTAATTAGTTAGAAAAAAATTGAAATGATTTATAATTTGAAATGATTTAAATTTAATATAAATAATTTTAAAATAAAATATAAATGATTCAAGACAATTAGAAGTTATTTAAAAATAATTAAATTAATTAAAAATGATTTTAAACTATTTAATATAAATATAAAAGATTTGAGTTAATTAAAAATGATTTAAATTACTTTTTGTACTAGTCAACGAAATGGAAGACGAAGGCGAACAAGAATAACCCTCCAATAACCTCACACTTTCAACTTCCAAGTCCCCATTTAAAGAATTTGAATCACTCTACATTTTACCATGTAAACAATATAGCCGCTCAAATTATATATATATTAACCGAACTCATTCTAATTCTATTCAACAAGTCAATGCGGTCGATACTGTTCATGATCATGATGAGAATATACATCACGACGCGTGAATTATCCTTAAGAGATGACTTATCATTATAACTATGCGGTCGATACTGTTCATGAATTGTTCCTCCAACTAGACAACTATTGATCAAATTAACTTGAAAGTTAACTAAATTGAACGGTGTTAAACCACAATAAATAACTAAAACATACAAATTACATTCTAAATTTATAAACATTTAAACATTATTTAACAGATTCAAATAAACAACCTGTGTTTATTTGATTTGGAAAAGGCCACTAAAACTCTTGCAACTCCAAAGGCATATATCTAAATGCAATTACCCACCATTGATGGTAAACAAACAATATAAATGATTACGTGATGATGTAGCAGTAGAAAGATGAATGATTAGTTGTGTCTCTAATTGTTTAAGTAATTTGTCATGTACCATATGCATGCATGCGGCATGTTAGATATATCGACTAGTTCGGTTTGGTGTTTAACAAATGATACATGCATGGATATATTTTACGGTTGCATGGATCATGTGAGATTAACAAACATTATCTCATTTCATGCATATGCATAAATTTACATACATTGATACCTGTGCTCCTTTTGGCAATCATTTTACAATAATAACAACGTGGACGGAGTAGCAACTAATGATAGGTTTTCATCTTTATGATTATTTATTGGTTTAGAAATATAACAAAAAAGTGATTCTAGGCTTTTTTTTTTTTTTTTTTTCTTTTTTTTTTTTTTTTTTTTTAAAGTGACTTTCATTTTTTGGTTTGGAGTCACAATCTGCCACTTTGGCAGGCCCTCATCCACCACATGCCCAGACTATGTTGTCTTAACCGGATCCACGCTGAGCGTAGTGGGGACTACAAACGGCATCCGCCCGGAAGCCGTACCGCCTCCACACGACTTCCTCGCTGGAGTAATGGCCGGATGAAAACCGGGGGCAGCTCGGATTTGAACCTGCGCAACATTGGTTTACAGGCTCTCCTCTTCATTGCCAAATGTGATTCTAGCTACTAGTCTCTTTTACTTTATATGGAAAGCAAAATAAGATATTAAATTAAGAGGAACTTTGTACTTTTACCGAATACATAATAGACTTGTTTTGTAGAATTCACGAGGTTTTATGCCGGCGCTTCGCAGCGGGTGCTTTTGATACAAAGTTATGTATACCAATGGGAATGTATTATTAGTTACGCAAATAGTTGTTCAAAAGAGAACTTGCATAGTTTGGTTTACATTCTTACTGTACATATTGCTACTACCTAGCGTTGTGGTGGTGCCTACACTATAAGGCATACATTTTTGGGTTAAAAAATTTTGATGCTGTACATACTACTACTACTTTCCATTTCAGTCTTGCCTATACTATAAGGCATATATTTCTGGATTGAAAACTTGGTTGCTGGGTCATTTTTTTTCTTTACATTGCATCGTTCTTTTTTTGCTTTCTTTCCTGCGGTTGGAATAGGTGCTTTTGGCGAAGTTGTTGCTCCTGCTGTTGTTGGTTGATCTGTGGAAGTGGTTTCTCGAGCCTTTGGTGATGGGCCTGTTGAAGGATAAGAGAGTATGAGTATAGAAAAAGCATATTTGTTGAAATAATGATGTCATCTATCCATAGTATTTTCTATTATGATGAATAGGGCTAACCGTCGGATACGAAAATGGGTCAAAAGGATTTAGATTTTCGCAAAGTGCTCAAAAGGCATATGACATCCAATATCCTTAGCCGGATCTGTTTAGGCAGATACTAATTTAGTTTTTTACCATTTGACCCATAACACACGCAACCCGTAACCCACTCAACCCGCCCATTTTGCCACCTCGGCAAAAATGCCTAAGAACCTGGTTGGCAGAGGTCAACGTTGTACTAACTAAAGAAAGAGCATAAATTGTTATTTCACAAAGGGTTGTTAAAAAATATCAGGTTCCCACAGATGGACCATTATAATGACATCACCTTTTACACATACACGCGCACTGGCCTCGCTCCTTAACCCCATAATGACATCACCTTTTACAGCGTTCAGTTCCTGAAAGTTGGTCATTCAAAAACTTTTAGGTTCGATATTATAGGGACCAATATTCAAGTTATATAGGGTATATTTTGTGAATATGATCATACCCTATTAACACATTTGGATAAGCTACTTCATTTATGAACGCTGACTTTTATGAACGCTTACTTGGTCTGTCTGATCATTGATTCTTCAAGAAAATGAAACTCGGATCTTGAGTTCTTGACAATAGCCGCCTTAACTCAGAGTAAACCATTCACCTTTTTTTAACCTCATCATCCTCCGTATAATAAATGAAGAATCAATGATCAGACAGACCAAGTAAGTTTCACTAAAATACAATTATAATAAAAAAAACAAATCTTACTTAAAAGAGATCGCGAGCTTCATTCTTTGACAGCAGAACCCATCTGAGCATCCAAAACCGAAGGCTCCTCTTCAATCACCATAACCCAGTGTGTTGCAATGGCTGATCCAATAGTATAAGATCCTGCCACATATGTGATTTGTAGATAGATAGCGTTTTAGGATCCAAGGGTAGTCGGTTTAGAATGGTAATCCACACACCCCATTTATACTAATAAAGTTTTACGAATGCCAAAAGTAGATTTTAAACAATGCAATAAGCAGAAAAGCGTAGTCCAATAAGTAACAACAATCGATATACAATCCCATAACCTCCTTTAAGCTACAGCTATGATTAACCAAATTTAGGCCTAAGCTCAATTACAACAATGCACTTTAGGAATTTTATTTGTTATCGACAACAGATGGCACACAAATCTTACTATGTTTTCGCCCTTTATTCATTCTATTACCCCGACAACGGACAAACCCAATAAATAGTCAAAAGTAGAAATTACCTGATACGATGGGAAAATAAGCTAAACCAAACACCCCTTCTCTATGAGAAACTGTGAAGCCCAAAAACTTAGAAGACTGCATACTTTCTACTATGGCTGCAGTGCGATGATCATCTGTTGAGAATATTTGAGGGTCACTACTGGTCTGGGTAACTGACCTCGCATGTTGCTCCATAGAAACTGAATAGTGTGGAGTCTGTATAGCTGTGGATGCATAAATTAACACACCATAAGACTACAGTCATATTAGGAAATGGAATAGTATAGTTAAAGAATAATTTGTAGCGATAAAAAAAAGGTTCATAACCCATAACAATAAAAGATATGAAGATAAGTGAAAGTGTGAACCTCGATTGTGAACAGAGGTGGAACCTTCTCCAATTGAAGTCTTTGGGGGTTGATTTGGCTGCTCGAAGCACGACATCGCACATTTCGTGTATTGCCATGAGAAGGGGCCCGAGAAGGTGGGAAGACCTGTGATGCAGGTCTCTTTGCAGGTGTGTGAACTGGAAATTCACGCGGTACAGCAATATCTGTTGGGCGACATTCAAAATTGTAAAAGCATTAAATTTAGCAGATTTATATATCTGAAATGTATATGATAAACTATGAAGTTAAAAAAATTTATACCCGTCTGGGTTGTAACCACTGTAAGATTTCCCTATATAATTATCTAGTACTTATCATTTTTCCACGTAGAAATTTTTTTTTATTATTTAATATCTGATTTCAATTCTTAACCTATGTGACATAAATTATATTTCAGATAACCGTGCTTGCAACACAACCTCAACTGATTTAGTATTTAAACATCTTTGACACTGAAACTTTATGAGATCCCATTTA
The DNA here is from genome assembly GCA_021014915.2 of Artemisia tridentata subsp. tridentata. Lineage (NCBI taxonomy): Eukaryota > Viridiplantae > Streptophyta > Magnoliopsida > Asterales > Asteraceae > Artemisia > Artemisia tridentata. The sequence goes on along the minus strand of CP139505.1, from coordinate 278,288,996 downwards.
TCACTTTACGTTATTTCGTTAACATATATTTAAAACTAAACGTTTCTTATTTAATAAGAGTTTTTATGAAACCTTAAACTACCATAGCAACATATAAAAACAACGAAACTCTAAAAACACTAAAATACAATTTATTTAACTAACGTACAAGTCACTAAAGCACAGAAACCCTAATACCACTATAACTCCCGAATAAACCCTAATTTCACCAAACTATTATTATATGTAATAAAATCACAAGCCCTAGTTAATATTTTTATAAAATATATAAGTACAAGTCTTCTAAACTAAGGTACAAGTCTTTAAAGCATAAAAACTAAATATAAATAAAAACCTTATAAAAACTTTAATAAAAATTATATAAAGTTAAGAAATAATTAAAATTATATTTTTCCTATTTTCTAAACTATAGTACAACCTTCCTAAGCCTAGAGTACAACCTTCCAAAGCACAAAATCATTTTTCTTAGTTTATATGTAATTCGATATACATTTATTTACTATCTAGAAATCTAAAAATCATTTCTAAGTAAACCCTAAACCTAGAAACCCTAGTTAAGACCCAAACCCTAGAGTACTACCCAACTAAGCATAAGGTACAAACCACTAAAGCCTTGTTCAAACCATAACAACCCAAAATCCTAAACCTAGTTCGAATCCTACCATAACCAAACTAAACCCTAGAAATATTAAACCCTAAGACACCATGTATGAACCCTAGTGAGCCACAACCCTCCTCCTTCTAGATAAGCCATGTGTGTGATACATAAGCTTACACATCTCACTTTCCCTCCCCATCTCATGTGGCGCCTAAGTTAGCCACACACATCACCAAACACCTTCACACACTCTCCCATAACACCACTAGAAGCATTTAGAAAACCCTAATCCATCCTCTATAAATAGGAAGCACCCAAACCCTCTCCATCACCCAAAACCCAATCGAACCAAGATCCACAGCCACAAACTCCCATAAATCTGATCCCACAGTCCTCACACAAGATCATAAGAACCCTAAGGAAGCCAAGGAAGGAAGGTTATAGGCCTAGAGATCATTTCAAGAACCATAGTCCACAATTTTGCCCCATTCGACTTATATATATCATTAGGTATGTTCCAACTATTTTCAATCCCTTTTCAATACTTAAATTACTCTTAATAACCTTTATAAACATTCACTAAAACTTGTTATAAACTAAAAATAGAAAAATCAAATCATTTCTTTCTTTTTTGTCTAGTCGAGTAGCAAAAACAAACACACACTTAAAATTTGTTTCTAAAAAACCCTAGGACACTTGATATTGTTTAGAAATGGTCTAAATATGTTAAACATACTATGAATAACCTAAGTTTCTAGTTAGCAAATCAATAAAATCAAAAACAAAATATTTTTTTCTCTTTTTCTAGCTGTCGCGACCAACAGCAGACCTGGAGTTTGCTTGTTGGATTTCGACCAGTAAACGAGCTTATAAAATTCTAGGTTTTTGCACACACTTAGACCACTTAAGTAGCTAATTATAGGAAAAAGAATCAGGTCATTTCATCAAGAAACGAGTGAGATATGACCCTTTCTTGTCGAGGGTCTGCTGCCTCGACAAACTGCCAAAACGCACCCTTTAAAAATAATTTGAGAGGTCGTGGGTTCGAGTCATGGGCTAAATTTTTGTAAAAAGCAAGTTCATAAACCAATAAACAAGTTTACGAAAGAATCGTAAAAAGTTTTGTTGTAAAACGTAAGATACAAAGCATTTTTGAAAGAAAAGGACGTCAGGTGAAATAACATAAGAGTCTCAAGGGTATTTATTGTCAAATTTCAAACTAATTTCATAACAAGGACTAGGGATGCTGTCGACTTAAACCCTAGGGGTAAATTATGTTATTTTTGAAACTATAGGGGTAAAAATTGTCATTTAACCAAAGTTGAGGGGTAAAAATTGTAATTTTGTGAAAGTTAAGGGGTAAAAGTTGTCATTTTATGAAAGTTCAAGGGTAAAAGTTGTCAATATGTAGAACCTTAGGGGAAGAAGTGAAAATGTTCAAATTATAATTAATAATTATATTTATTATTATTATTATTATTATTATTATTATTATTATTATTATATATTATTATTAATAAGAATTAAAATACGCTTTCTACAATAACGAACGAACGAATTACCTACTTAACGAACGAACGGAACGAATAATAAAACTTATATGTTCAGAAACAGTTACTGAAAACTTGACATAATCAACCCAGGTTGCAAGCCGGAGACGTTTATCAACTTTATTTAAACTTTGTTTTCCATCCAGACTTTCAGGTGAGTTTATAGTCCCACTTTTCTTATTTACATGTTTTCCAAATATGTGGGGAGATACATGCTATCAAACCGAACACAAGTATTTTTCTGATTGTTATTGCACTAGGTTAACTGTCCCTTATTATTGTGATTGTATTTATTGAAAGACCCTCATATTATGCACCATTAGTCACCCGCAGGGTGAGCGCGAATATAGTGAATATATCTATTGGCCTGACGACCCATTTGTACTAATCGGATGGATATCTTCGTGGTAGCCGGTTAGGCAAATGCATTATATTTGATTTCTTAAACTCGGGGGCAAGACCACTCTCATTTAATTATGTTTGTGGAACCTGGAAACTGTTAACGCATTGCGTGTCATGAGGTTTAGTGCAATATTCCGAATTATGATTGAACCGATTTCTTTACTATTTACCTTGTGTTCAAAATTGATTATTACTTTAAACACTATAGATTCACTCAACCTTTGTGTTGACTTTTTAAGCATGTTTATCTCAGGTAACTAGGAGTATGGCTATCGGCACGGAGTGGCTGTGAACTTTCTTTTTATAATAAGAGTGTCCACTTTGTTATCATTCAATGAATAATGTATCTTATAACATATTTTCCAAACCTCCCTCTGGGACCTATATTATGTACTCTGATATTTAAATAAATGAATGATAACAATTTTTATTTAAAAACGTCTCTTTTCGAGTCATTTTCTATTCTCATGACTGTGAACCATGAAGTAGCACCCCAAACTCATATTTCGCTGCGTATATCGAAAACGGGGGTGTTACATGGGTAACTGACGTCATATGTCGCTGCACAGAGACTGAATCGTGTAAAGAGGCTTCAGAAAGCGGCGCGCTTGCAACTGATGAGACACGAAATAAAGAAAACATGAGAAACCATTGATAATAAGATGGAAAATATGTACGAATGTTTTATTGTTGATGCAAAAAAGCGAACCATTGTTTATAGCTCCCAAACAGCTGGTCACTTGAGTGATGGTAACATGAGAACTGGGTTCAGACTCTGCAAGTGCAACGAAAATAGTATCAAATAAAACGGGCAAAAAGACAGAAGTAACAACGGGACAGCTTAAGTATATAAATAACAGCAAGGCCATTTACCCTCGGGCAACATCCGTATGTCATCATTGATTTCCTGTGAGCGCATGCCAGCTGTTCCAGTACCTGTGCCAACATCTGCAACAAATAAATAAACAAAGCTTAGCATACCACTATTTTTAGCAGTCGAAGAAAAAAAATAGGTGAAGTCCAATGTTAAAAGTAAATACTGTAATATTTTTCTAATACAACGCAAAAGAGATGAGATCTTGATAGATTTACAATACCATTTACTACTTCAAAGGTTCAACATATACAATCGTGAGAAGCAACCATGTGTAACTAAAAGGCCAATATATAAGCATGTGCGACACAAAAACGACACCCAAATTATCTGTGCCACATAGAAACAAACTTATCCATTTTGGGGGTGTTTGGCATTATTTTCCGAAAACATATTATGAGTTTTGAGACTAAAGTACAGTTTGGAAACGCAATAATCAAAAAGAAAACCATCTTACAAACGTTGTCCAAAACACCCCTTTACTGAATTTGTAGCTCATACAACAGAAGTAACCTTAAAATAAATTACAGATTATATGATTGTCCCATAAGCCCAAAAAAGGAAACCTCGTGACTTTACAAAAAACTGAATAAGCTCATAAGCTAGGAAAATAAGGTAATCCAAACACTCCGTAACAAAACAGTGTCAATCTTCAAATCATGCAACCCCGAATTCTTGCGAATCACTTATAAACTGAAAATTAACAATAACATCTCCATATCTAATCTCAGTAATTTACAAACTACAAAAGACCCTAAAGTTAAAAAAAAAAAAAAAAAAAAAAAAAAAAAAAAAAAAAAAAAAAAAAAACCCCCAAAAATTATTAACAGAACCTTCAAAATTATCAATAAAATTTCATTTTAGTTTGAAATCAGCTTCTCGACTACAACAAAATTATCAATAAAATTTCATTTTCATTTTTGTAGAACCATAACAGTTTGTATTCTACGTCTGGAGCTGATATGAAGCATCCTTTTTATCTGTTCTCACAAACTTAAAGTCTGTAAACGCCGAGAATGTTTCATTTAGTAAAAATTTGTTGATTGCAAAGAAACACAGTAGTAAGTTGTTAGGCTCAGATTTTTAAACATAATAGGTTCAAAAATATTGAAAGCCCGCCATGGCTGCAAAGAAACACGGTTGCATAATCATGCCATCCGGTCCTTGCCCTGCCAAATGACGTATTGAATCTTCTATGACCCACTTCATTTGTCTCAGAAAACAGCAGTTAATCATCATAGCCCACAAATAAACCCCATAATAAGCATATGAACGCGCAAGCTACACTGATGAAATAGTTAATACGCAGAAAGGTCATCATTGCCTTTTCCAATCAACATCTTCTCAACATAAGGGGCAACATTATTATTCTAATGGGTGCACAGTATTCGTTTAAGCCATACAGTTAAGCCTTCTAAGGGTGGGGTAAAAGAACTCCTCCAAATGTAATGCATGACTGTCAAAGTGGTACCCAAAACCTGGCATGGCTGCCATGCCAATATAGCCGGTTTGGCAAACAACGCTTAGAAAATAGGCACCGAATACCAGAACAACTTGTCGTTTCAAACGACCTTTAGAATATACATCAGTAGTACTGGAAATCACCCAACTGTTTCCATTTTGTATAACCGAGGCTTAGAGAAATTAGTCAAAAAAGTGGGAGCACGCGCAATGGTTGCAACCGTAGCCGGCTTCCATGCCAATAGGCGGCCACCCTGACCTTTAATCGACCTTATCCATCCTCATCATAGCCAATTAGCACATCACACGAACACCATCCATCTCCACCGACCTAAACACACAAACCACTAAACCGTCACCAACAATCCAAACACTAAATACACACATCAAAACCGAAACTTTGAACATATATACAGTTTATTACCACTTAGGTTTTCGCAAACTCCTGTCACCCAAACTACAAAAAAGGTAACCTCGTGACTTTACTAAAAACTGAATAAGCTCATAAGCTAGCAAAATAAGCTAATCCAAACACTCTGTAACAAAACAATGTCAATCTTCAAATCATGCAACCCCAAATTCTTGATAATCACTTATAAACTGAAAATTAACAATACCATCTCCATATCTAATCTCAGTAATTTACAAACTACAAAAGACCCTAAAGTTAAAAAATCTCAAAACTAACAAAACCCCCAAATTATAAGATAACCCAAATTTCAAAATTCAATTCTTTAAACTATTAACAGAAAATTCCCCACATACACTAAACACAAAGTAACCACAAATCGGTAAAAAAATAATAAAGAATCACATACCTTCCATAAAAAAATCCATGGCAGCGACACTTCATCCTTTTTTGCAATTCATGCATCCCACTCAAAATAGTTAGAACCTGCAACTAAACATAAAACCATGAATAAAAATACAAACTTTTTATAAAAAAATTAAGAGGAATAAAAAAATGAAGAACCATATATTAGTTTTTGTGTGTGCTTTTGAAGAATCCAGAAGGACCTTCATCTATCTAAAAGGGTGTGGTTAAAAAAAACCCAACAACTGTAGAGGGTAACAACTGGCAGCCACACAACGAGCCTTTGATTAAAATAATCGGTTTACTATTGCTTTCTCTATTCACTCCCTCACAGGAAACTGTAGTTGCCATAAAACCCATCAAGTCGGATCGGAGGCGGTCGGTGTGTTGATGTTGGATTACGACCCAACCGGAGCAGGGAATAAAGAAGAAAGTGTGAGATACGGTGAAGAGGATGAGTCGGGTACCAAATACACATTTTCGGACTTGGGCTTGGAAAAACCGGGAAGGCCCAAACTTGGGGTCCGAATATCCCGCTAAATGTTAGTAGTTGATATATATAATTAAGAAGCCTCGTGGTACATGGAAAGAAGATGTTAATCATTTGAAAGCCCTCGTGGCATTACTTAAAGAGTCATATCTTCCTTGATATGAAATTCATACACACGTTCAAATATGAATGTAATGTAAAGTTGTGGGTTAAAGTCTAGCTACAAACAAACGTGTGTATTGAAACAATTTCATTTTAATCGAAAGAATTTTGTATTATAATCCGTATGTTGTAAGCTATATAAGCATGTGTATATGCATATATAGACATGATCGAGACATCATAAGTTGCATAGTATCATTGTTTAGATTAAATTTCTTGTAATAAAAGTTTATAGGAATAACAATAAAAGTTTATAGGAATAATACTTTTCTAAGGCCAAGGATTAATTACATTGGTAGTCTTTTTTCTTTTTTTTTTTTTTTTTTTTTTTCAATTTGACATGCAAAGCTTTTGTTGATAAAGAAAAAACAAAAAGCCTAGAACCTTAGACAAAGAGAAAAAAGAAACACCCGGCTCTACTCCGAGATGAAGCACAAAACGAATGAGGGAAAGTATAGTTCTATACACATCCAAAACCCACTTATCTAACTCTTAATCACTCCGGTTTTTTGCTAGAGTGTTTCTAATATAATCTTCGTTGTTCAAAAAAAAACCATACAAGAGTATTCATCATATTATCATACGTTTGTAGGCTTCCGCCTTGAGACGCTTTCAAATTTAATTCTTTATCGTTTGTGGCACACATGTTTTTTTTAACGACAATTTTTTTTCACACCATATACCACCTATCTCACAAATACCTCCAACGAGGCTTGAACCCACTACCTTTAAGTTGGTCGGCAACTTACATACTACTAGACTAAAAGCCTTAGATACTTCTGGCTTAATGTGACTACGATGGCACATCAGAGCCGTCAAGACAAACCCGGCGGAATTATGTTTCAACATATAGCATATAAATACAAAAAATGAAATAAACGATCGTGAAGATCATATATAAATACAAACGAAAGAATATGAACGGTATATTCATTAAATTTAAGCAATTGTACGTTGGCAAAGCCAATGGTATTGCACTTGTAGTTGATTTAACAAGGAAATAATTTATTGCAACTGTTTGTCTTACATGTCACGGGGTTTTGCATTTGCATGTTCACGGGGATTAATGTTTTTCAGATGAAATATTGTTGTTGTGTTCAAAGTCTTCTACTTTTTCGAGTTTCCTTGTTTATTTCATTGAGTGGCCGGCATTTGGAGATAGCTTATTGGCTTATGGTTTTATGTTTTGATTGGGCTCTTGTAACATCAATACTAGTATCTTTTTCTTGGTACACTTTTTAACATTATTTTATTTTTGTACTTGAAGCAGTTCAACTCTTTGTTACCCTTTTTCACTCTTTAAAAGATCAAGGGTAAGAGCATAAGTTTCTAGTAATGATAGCATAAAAGTTTTTACGAGTCCACATAAGAGACAAAGTAAATATATTTTATATCTATATGTTGAAGTAGCTAGCTAGTCTGACAGAAATAACTTAATAACATGTTGTATATAACAAGCAAAGTTGTGATGATCATCATGTAGTTGATCAATAAAAAGTAATAATAAACTTTTTTTTTGAGAAAAAGACAACTCAAAACTAAAACTAAAACCACTATACAGTAGAATTGAAGGCATGGTATTTGTGTTAAGACAATAGTAAAATCCACGTGCTGTTTTGATAATCCAAACACAATACTCGCACAGCTTTTTGAGAGAGAGAAAAAAAAAAGAAAAAAAAGAAAAAGAAATCACACTTCTAAATATTTTTCTTAAAACTAAGCAAAGTAGTCACTCTTGAAAAAATGTTTTTCCATAAATCCTAATTCAAACTTTAAAGAGCAATTACATACTTCGTTCATATATGTACAATCTCGTGTATTTATTTTCATCCCACAATAAAACGTGAAGCCGTGTCTTTATTTTGATATTTATTACTGTTAATAATAACTTTAGCCGTATTTTTTTAAATTCGTGTACGCGTAGGTTAGTTTATAAAAAGGATAGCACGAGTCGTTATTGAACGCATATTGTAAAAATAAATATTTTTTTGGATATTTTTACTTAGTTTCATAACAAAAGATAATATAACAAAGGATAATATGAATCGTTCTTTTTATAAATAACAACAACATAGTTTATATATATATATATATATATATATATATATATATATATATATATATATATCAGGAGAATAAAGTGTAAGGGTATTTATTAAATTTATAAAGTTATTAAAAATACATGAAAAATAATAAGTTTATGTAATTTATTTACACTTTAACAATTATAGTTTTATTAATTTTCTTTTTGTTAGTGTTTTTTACAAAATTGACACATGTATTTTATACATATTTATTTTAGTGGGCGGAATCGATATTATAAGGGTGGAAAATAATAGAAGTAGTTCTTAGGTAGTGTTTGTTAAGTGGGGTTTGCACTGTTTGTTTAGTATGACACCTAAAAATGTTAGTTTGCTACTCCCCGTCTCAAAATAAATGTCATATTTGACTTTTGTGTGTCATTTTTGTTCAACTTTGACCTTAAATATTTTTATTTACGTTATATAATACTTTATGAAAATTATACCAATGAAAATACATTTGAAACCCAATCCGTTCATATATTTTGCATCATGTATTATATAACACAAATAAAATTATTTACGGTCAAAGTTGAACAATAAAGACTCTAAAAAATCAAACCTGACATTTATTTTGAGACGGATGTAGTATATCAAATGGGACAAGCTATACAAGCCCCCCCTATTTTTGTTATACAAGCCCCCCCTATTTTTTGCCTTTTTTTTTATTTTTTTTTTATTTTTATAATTTTGTTTATATCAAAAAACTATAAACCTGAAAATACGGAACAGAAAATATAAAGTTTAATAAGTTAAACGTTTAAAACTGTCAGAAATACGGAGCAGAAACTGACAAAAAACTGTAATACACTGTCAGTCAAAAGGGACAAAAGGAATAAAAGTACAAAACCCCCTGATGGGACATGCTAGGGGGGCTTGTATAACACAACCCAGTATATCAAATATGTGATAGCTATAGAAAGTCAACCTAAGAATTGGGAATAGTCAGAAATCCATGGCTTCCTAACACCATATTACCTCACAATTATTTTTAGCCACAAGTTTCACCACTAACTATTTACTCCCCCGTCTCAATTTAATTATCAGGAGACAAAAAATACGTAGTTTAATAAAAGTGGGACCACTTTTATTTTCAACCACTCAAAGAGAATATCCCTCTATTATATTCTCTAGTTTTTACTAAAAGGAGAAAGTGAACAATTAATTTGAGACATCCATAAAAAGAAATATGGACAATTAAATTGAGACGGAGGGAGTATTATCTTTTTTATTTTCGTTCAAAATATCTAATATTTGTATACACAATCTCAATTAAAAAATCAATTATATTTTATATTACTCTCTCCGTATTAAAATATAAGTCCATGTTCACTCTTAAAAGTCTATTTATTCCGATTTTGATTTTAATTATTTTTTCGTATTATATAATATTTGATAAAAAGTGTATAAATGAAAATACATTTAAAACACAAATCCATTTATATATTTTACATCAAGTTGTATATATCACCCAAAAAAAATATAATTAAGTTTAAAGTTGAATGAAAAAAAAAAATTACCGTACTTTTTTTCAAACCTTTCTTTCAAAACTTTACCAAATACAAATCTTAATCCAACCTCACTTATAAAACAAACCGACCCCTAATCTTTCTGTTATTTGTCGGATGTCAAATAAACCACTTTTCTGATGGTTATGCAAGTCACTGGAAAGAAAAACAAAAAATTTAGTTTATGCTTTGAGGTTTTTCATTTTTACATCGTAAAAGTAAAATAAAGAATCACCTGTAATTAAAGCAATATAAGTATGTTGATTCTTGAAACTTAAACTTTAGTTTTCAAACTTAAATTAATGTAGTTTGCCTCGTATTATTTAAATTTGATAACTTTTCAAAAACTTAACGACTTAAATTATTTCTTTTATTGATCTATTTTAAACTTGACAACTTTTCAAAAATACACTATATTTATTTAAAGAACACACGCTTTGTATTTTAAAAAGCACACTTTTTGCATCAAGGATCGAAACATAAATCACGATTTCACAGGTATAATTATTTTCCGCTATACACCAGTGTTTTGCGCATGTATTTGTCTAGTATATAATGATATTCAAATGACCAATATGTGTCGCGTGACATTGAGTAAAAGCTAGTATAAATGGAAATAAAATAGACGTAAATGCTTTCTAAAATTGTATTCGGAAGAAAGTGACGATTAATCATATATAAACTTGTAAGTATACGACTAGCTTGAATAATATCTTTTGTAAATTATCGTAAATGGATGAATTGTCGAACATACTTTATGTGAGTTTGTTTTATTTTTTTTTCTCATTCTTTTGTCCCCCTATGATCATTCCTTTTAGACAGTTTGATAAGTCTTTTTTATTTGAATCGTTAACGAAAAAAATACGTACAACAATATTGATAACATTGTGTTTATTCAAATATATAAATTGGACCTCTTTTTGTGGATCTACAAAAATGACTTTGAGAAGGAGACGTGGACAAACAAAAAGAGAACAAGTTAGATTTAAGGAAATCACGAGTTCGTGTTTTTTGTGAGTCACGGAGTACAAGATCATATTCTAACTATGTTTTCTTTATTTTATAAAATGACACATCTTTTGTTTCATTACATATTACAACTATAATTATATATCCATAGGCCATAGCTAATACGTTAAAGAGACAGATGAACAATGATGTGCATGTAGCAACAGTTTTGCCTTATTTTTATTATGAACTTATGCAAGTTATGTCTTAAGAACACATGTTAAGTAACACATAAGAAACATGGCTAACCTTTATAAGTCACTAGTAACTTGAGTGAAAAGGTATGCTCGTGCATATATTAAGAGTGTCATCATTAATGTAACACTAAAATTTCTCTTTACATATTCTTGAGTTTGATAGTAAGTACATACTTTTTTCACACTTTATTAAAGAATGCATACCTTATGAAAAATTCTTGCGTCCGCCATTGACTGGTAAAGTTTACATATGATGTTACAACTAAGGGTGTAAACGAGATGAGACAACTCGCGAGCTATTCGAGACGACTCGTATCAAAATCGGCTCGATTTAAACGAGTGAGGCTACTCAAGTATACTTTCGAGTCAAGCTCGAGCTTTAAAATATTCGACTCTTTAAGCTCACGGGCCTTATCGAGCTTTGATTAAGTTATACTTTTACCCTTCTATACATATGTCGTTACTTAATTTTCACTAAAATCGAGTTGAGTCGAGCTTGATATGTCGATTCTTATCGAGTTCGAGCTTCACCTATGGAAATAACCGAGCCTGAGTCGAGTTTCGAGCTCTAGTTTTTTATGACGAGTTGGGCTCGAGCTTGAAATCTAAAGCTCGAAAGAGCTCGAGCCGAGTTTCGAGCTCGAGTTTTAGTAGTCGAGTCAAGTTCGAGCTTGGCAGTGCTCAACTCGACTTGGCTCATTTACACCTCTAGTTACAACGATAAAGAAGTCGTAGTCGATAGTATGTAGGAGACACATATGTTTTATGATGTAGTAGGTCATAATTGTTTCACTGGTTGTAACAAATGGATAGTATATGCTTGTGCTATGTTTTACAAAAAGTTATAAGGTGTAAAACTTTGATTAATAAATATGATCACTGGTCATATACTTTGAGAACAATTATTTATAAGTGCTCGCCACTTGCTTCGCTAAGTTCTCATTAGTTCCTTGTTCATCATCTTCATTTGGTTAATTTCTATTATAATTTGTTTCCTATCTTGTAATTGGGTTTTATGTCCTTTCTTTGTAATTTATTTTTTGCATTTATTAATCAAATTTTCTCGATTTCCAACAAGAAAAGAAAAACGTATTCATAGTATTTTACAATTTGAAACCGTGACTAACAAAATGAACACGATTATATGGTTTGTTTAAGATTTAACTAAAGCGTTACTATTTAAAAAAATAATTTCAAAATTGGGTTAGCGTTAAGTTTACCCGATATCTTTTGGCTTCTTGTATTTGTTTCTATTAAAAAAAAAAAAAAAAGAAAAAGAAAAAGAAAAAAAAGAAGCATGAATCTTAATATCACTTGAATCAATAGTGATAAAAAACAAACAAAACATTACACCAAAGTCTATTGGGTCAAAGGGGTGATGGGCCTTGAAATGTTTTCTTTGCAAAACACAAATTATAATTCGTAGTACTTTCAAATTTGCGTGTAAAGGGGTGATGGGCCTTGAAAAGTCATGAATGAATAAATGATATAAGCCTAAGCATTACCAAATACCAATGTGTCCAAGGCCCTTGTTGAATAATGCTACCTCTAAGTATCTGTTAAAGTTTATAGATTTCTTTAAACTACTAAGGGTAAATTAGAAACTAAAAACTAATGACATGCTACACTACGCACAATAAATAGTCCAAATTGACATCTCATCTAACTGCATATTTTTAAAACTTGTATGGCATTGAGGAACAGATTGCTTCCGATGCAATTTGTTTGACAGGGTACTATGAACGAATCGAGCCAGGCTTGTTTACGCTTGTTTATTTACGTGTTCGAACAAATTCGAACACACAAACATAAATTTCCTTTGGTCATGTTTTTCCGTTTAGAATATTCGATTTTGTGTGTTATTACTAGCGAAAAGCACAGCCCAACCCACTACGTAGCTCAATGAAAAAGTTTTTTGCTTTGCCCGTCTTATGGCCATCAACAGAAAAATTAGGATTGAATTTAGGTGTAATCAACTAATAACTGTAAAACTTAACTACTAAAATTTCCTTATTAATTTACTAGCCTTAGGGTGTGTTTGATAAAAGTAGCAATGAGCAGTAGCAGTGAGCTATGAGCTGTGAGCTGTGAGCAGCTCACCGCTCACAGCTTCTTAAAGAAGCATTGAAAAAATGAGCATTCTTAAAAATAGCAAAGCTCACCGCTCCTTTGCCAAACGAAAAATAAAAATCAAAAAGCTCATTGCTCACCGCTCATCGCCTCAAAAAGCTTCAAGAATCTCCGCGCCAAACATAGCCTTAGGCCCACCCCGATGGGGCGCTAGCATTAAGTTTTATTATTTAAAAATATAAAATTTGTTACATGATTCTATAAAAAGAATATATATATATAATGCGGAAATGCATAATCTTCACATGCATAAAATTTTTCAAACAAATGGAGATTTGTCATTAAAAAAACCGAGTTAAAGTAAATAACATTCAGTGTCTTAATTATAAGAAGTAAAACATCTACAGTCAGAAAGTTAAATAAAATTAAAGCCTGTGAAGTACTTCTTTATAGTAAAAAAGTTAAATAAAATCCGACACAGAGAACTATAACAAACCTTCTCCCTACCAGATAGTTTGGACATCATGCTTTCGTTAACTTTGTCCACCTGTTCATGAGTGGGTGCAAGAATAGCTCTGTCCTGGAAATATGTCGGATCCCACAAATTTTGCTCCCAATTACCATAAGTTTCCTTTATAATAGCATCAACATGATCATCCGAGTTAGATATCAGCATTTCTTCAGGGAACTCAACCTCCGCATGACCGTCGTTTTTACCACCTATTTTCCCTTCGCCTATATTCAATATCCATTCCGTGAATTCATTTATTTCTGCTGCGTCGTCTGGATTGCACCCGACTATAAGCCTCACGTTTTTTGTAAGTTTTAAAACAGTGCAATACCTCCATAAATATGACATGTTCAACGAAGCGTGTACAACATCTTGCCTACTCCCATTTGGAATGACCGGTAAGATTTGTCGAAAATCACCACCAAAAACAACAACTTTACCATCAAAGACCTTGTCATTAGCTCCTACGTCTAAAGATATGTCTCTCAATGTTCTGTCAAAAGCTTCATAGGCAAGTTTATTAATCATTGGAGCTTCGTCCCATATAATTAACTTTGTTTGCCTTATCAAATTTTTATCTTGTTTAAATAAAAAAGATAAAAAGAGTGGCATGTTTAAGTGGTTGTGAATTCTTACATACGATATGATAATGATTTTTTTTTAATAAGAAACTATAGATAGCTTGTTCAAGAAAACCTTATATAACACAACTAAGTAAGCTAATCTTGTGTAGGGGAATGTTTAAATCAGTAATGACTACACAACTGGGCGCAAATACAGTTTTAACAATCCAAGCATAAACAATTCAAACTTAACATAAATCTCCATATATATCATCTCCATGATATAAAATAAGTTTAAGTGCATAAACATGCACAATTATCCGAATGCAATGAAAATGAAACTTGAGAAATGTCTAAACATCCAAATGATAAACAATACAAAGATAAAAAATGACAAAACACAATGAAGATGATATATATATATATGATGAAGGTAGATCACTCCTCAGGCTATATTTTGATTTGAACAAACTCATTCTTTCCCCTTTTGGGTTCCTGATCTCCTTCTTCGTATTCGTCCAAATCAATGACCGTACGCTTGCCATTTCCACCATTCCCTGAAGCCCCACTAGAACCTTCAATCCCTTTGCCATTGTTTGGAGTTTCTTCAATGTTGAAAGGGACATGCTCCCCTACAACAAATTTTCTTGAGTTAGCAGTCGTAACTTCAGGAGTTTGCGATTGATCAGCAGCATCTTGCAAAAGTGTATATGTTGTGTGTCATTGGTATATGTAATTGTGGAATAATAACATAATAGCATCAAATAATGAATAATGAAATAGATAACAAAAAACCTTGATGATGAAATCCTTTTCAAACATTTCAATCATTGCTGCTTCTCCCGACATCATCTTGACTTGGTAGACGTGGTTGTTGTTGCTCATATTGAACAAAGTATATTCAAAGCGAAACAACACTTTTTTCCCTACCATTACATTTAGCTCAGAAGGGAAATAGTCCTTACGATCTGGTCCATACTGCTTGATCAATGTGTGACATTGCACGTCACACAATTTGAATACCATGTCATCAAACAACAAAAGGGAAGCTGAGCCAGAGTCATCTATCACACGGACTATCACTTAAAACCTATATCGTATAGAAATAAACAACAGTTTCAAAATTCTTTGTCTTGCATTAAGTTTAGAGAAAAATTGGCAAAGCATGTTAAAAGTATAAAGTTTCGACATACTTCATTCCAACTGCAGTTATTTCTTTGCATTTCTTGCAAGTCCAAACTTGTTGTTTCTTAGACTTAGAACTACTCGATGAACTCTTCGGATTGTCAACTTCTTTTGCAGCACTTCCACACTGTTGGGAATTAAATATTCTGAAGTTAGAGTATTAGAAATTACTCTAAGTCAAAGGTACTGCTAGTACATCAAGGTACTGCTAAGTTCATGATCAAAGTACTGCTAGTACATCAAGGTACTGCTGATCAGTGACTCATAGGATAAGATCGAAAAGATATTTATTGTATTTTGGTCAAACATATACGGTAGATAATATCTTACTCCATGTGCTTAGTTAACAAGTTGTATACATAGATACATGTTGTATCTTATGTACTGACACCAATATGCATAAGTTAAACAAGTAAGTCGGTCAAGACTTTTAGCAAATTTGTAAAGATCTTTTGCAACTATAAAAAAGATCTTAGACTAGTGATTATGTAGTACGTGAAATAATTGAATATCTGTTAAGACATAGAACAAACTCAAATTACAAGTTATAACTTAAGATTCAAGGTTTTGTAACCCTAGTGAAAAACTCAAGATCACTCGTATTATTTGGAATAATATTGAATCGTTTAGTGAAACACTTTCTTTGTTCATTGTTAAGTAACAAACAAAATTCTTCCATTTCCATAACATACATAACCTTCTAAGTGTGATTAAGTAAATTCCGCGTGCTTAATCATATTAAGTCAATATATCTCATACACAAAGATACAAGGTTTAACCACCTTAACCGTGTATAACCAAGGTCCTCACAGTTGGTATCAGAGCTTAGGGTTGATATATTTGAATTAGAAGAAACAGAAATGGAAGCTCATGATGTTCAAACAAATGTTGCTGCAAAGTTGCCCATGATCAAACCCAATGAGTTTGAGTTATGGAGGATGAGAATTGAGCAATATTTCATGGTCCAAGATTATACTCTTTGGGATATAATTATATATGGTGATTCTTTTTCACCAAGCTACTCAGAGGTTGTCCTAGAAGGTAAAACAAGTAGAAAAAGAAATACTGGACCAGTGTCAAATGAAGAGAAGATACTGAAGAGAAATGATCAGAAAGCAAGAAATTTGCTGCTCATGACCATTCATGGTGAGCAGATGCTATCATTCAACAAGTATCTTGATGCAAAAACTCTTTTTGAAGAGATTTGTGCATATTTTGGTGGTAATGAAACTACCAAAAAGACACAGAAGACACTACTAAAGCAACAATTTGAAAACTTTACTGCTTTTAGTAATGAATCTCTTGATAAGCTATTCTCAAGATTACATAAGCTTGTCAGTCAGTTAGCTGTGTTGGGTGTTGAGACAGAGAAGGAAGATCTCAACATGAAGTTTTTAAGAAGTCTACCTGATGAGTTCCATACTCATGTTATTGTCTGGATGAACAAACCAGACATTGAAACAATGAAGCTCAATGATTTGTACAACAACTTCAAAATTGTTGAACAAAGTCTTAGAAAGTCTGGAACTTATGGTACTAGTTCTGGAAACGTGGCACTCTTGTCAGTTCCTAGTATTAGTAAGAATGAAGAGGTAGATGAAGGTGAAAGTGCTCCTTCTACAAGTTCTCACAAGGATGTTGCTGGTCTTGGAGATTCAACATTCTATGCCTTTATTACCAGTCAATCTAATGGCTCTCCTCTCAACCATGAAGACCTTGAGCAGGTAGATGGTGATGATTTGGAAGCTATGGATATTAAATGGCAGGTTGCTTTGCTTAGCATGAGGGCTAAGAAGTATTGGCAAAGAACTGGGAAGCAAATTACCATAAATGGTAATGACACTGCTGGGTTTGATAAGAAGAAAGTAGAGTGTTTCAACTGTCATAGGTTAGGACACTTTGCTAAGGAGTGTAGAAGCCCAAGAAAGCAGGAGAATAGAAACACATGGTATAAGCAAGATAGGAGAAAGGAAGTTACTGTTGAAGAGCCAAAGGCTATGTTGGCTATTGATGGTATCGGTTATGATTGGAGCTCTATGGCTATTGAAGAGGATGCACCACCGAATGCTGCTCTTTTGGCCAATGAATTTGCTCTAATGGCTCATTCTGATTCAGAGGTAAATAATATTACATCTTGTACTGAATCATGTCCTAATCTTAAAGCTTATGAAGACCTTAATAAGAGATTTGAAGCTCATAAACAAGAGCTGCTTGATTCTTTGTTTAATTTGGCTAATCACAAAAGAGGTCTAGGTGTTTTAGAAAAACAAGTTTTACATTTTAAAGATAATGAAATTCATTTTGCTGATGACATCAATATACTAAAAAATGACATTAAGATCAGAGATGAGTGTATTGTTGAGTTGAATGAATCATTAGCTAAACATAAGAATGAAAGAGAAAATGTAAAGGTTTCTGTGGATGTTTTAGCACATTCCTCAGAAGGATTCAATAGACTTTGGGAAGCCCAAGTTATTGATAAAGTTAATTCTGGTGTTGGATTTAAGTCTGTACCCCCACCATACAGAGGTGTTCATTCACCTCCAGGTATTGATTTAGCACACACAGGGTTACCTGAGTTTCAAGAACCAATCATGGAATATGGTTCTAAGGTCACTAAATCTCCTAAAATAGAGAAGGTAAGTAAAAGTTTAGATAAAACTTTATCTTATCAGGACAAGGTGTCCTTTGTTAAGAAAGGAGATGCTATAGTTGTTGAAGATTGCACAACTGATAGTGATAGTGAAGAAGAACAGGTTATGTCTAAACCTGTATTGGTTAAGAAAGTAGGAACAAGTCTTCCTAAGATAGTCAATCACAACACTAACAGGCCTAAGTCAAATGTTAAGACAGTTAGAAAACCAGTTAGATATTGTGAACAATATAGAACTACAAACAAGCCCAGAGGTAACCAAAGGAATTGGAACAACCTCAAGTCTAACCAATTAGGTGATGACTTTGCATTTTATAATAAAGCTTGTTATACATGTGGTAGTTTTGACCATCTTGCAGCTTTCTGCAACCAAAGGGTAACTGGGTATGAATACCATAGGGTGAATTACAAAAGGCAAACTCCTCAAACTCTTTTTCACTCTAATACTCATAGATCTAAACCCATAACAGTCTCAAACAAGTCTGGACTCAAAAGTCCTGATAGACAAAAAGGTCCTGTTAACAAAGTACTGCCAGTTCAAATTAAAGGTACTGGTAAATCTAAAGGTACTGTTAGACCTTTGATGACTGTTAACCCAAAATCAACAGCTAAGGATGCAAAAACAACTTTCAAACATGCATCTAAAACTGTTCTAAGGCCCATTCAATCAAAAGCAGTGGTCCACAAATAAATTTGGAGACCAAAGGGTGTGACTTCAAAGTTAGCAGACTCTGCTGAACATGTTATTCACTCTGCTGCTAAGGGTAATAGGGCAAATGCTGTTAAGGCCTCAGCATGTTGGATTCAAAAATCCAATGTTGCATCAACAGTCCTTAAAAGATTAAATTACATTGATGCAAGAGGCAGATCCAAGTCAGTAATGGCTTGGATCCCCAAAGAAAACTAACACTCTTATTTGTGTGCAGGGACATTCTATTGATCATCAAGATCAAGGATACTCAGATAGTGGATGTTCCAATCACATGACAGGCAACATGTCTTATCTTTCAGATTTTCAAGAATTCAATGGAGGATATGTTACCTTTGGAGGTGGTTTTCGTGGCAAAATTTCTGGTAAAGGTACTATTAAAACCGGAAATTTAGATTTTGAAAATGTGTACTATGTACAAGAGTTAAAGTATAATCTTTTTAGTGTTTCACAAATGTGTGACAAAAAGAATAATGTTCTTTTTACTGACACTGAATGTCTTGTTCTATCTAAGGATTTTAAAATGCCTGATGAAAATCAAGTACTTCTTAGAATTCCTAGAAAGGCCAACATGTATAGTGTTGATATGAAGAATATCATTCCTAAAACAGATTTAACTTGTCTTGTATCAAAGGCCACATTGGATGAATCAATGTTATGGCATAGAAGGCTTGGTCATATTAATTTCAAAACCATAAATAAAATTGTTAAGAATGGTTTGGTAAGAGGTTTACCTCACAAAAGATTTGAAAATGATCAAACATGCATTGCTTGTCTAAAAGGCAAACAACACAAAGCCACTTGTAAGCCCAAAATTTTTAACTCTATCAATCAGTCATTGTTTATGCTGCATATGGACTTATTTGGACCAGTTTCAGTAAGAAGTATACAACATAAAAAATATTGTCTTGTTATAACTGATGACTATAGCAGATTTACATGGGTTTTCTTTTTAGCTACTAAGGATGAGACATCAAGCATTCTTAAGGAATTCATTACACTGATAGAAAACCAAGTAAGCAAGAAAGTAAAAGTCATTAGGAGTGATAATGGGACAGAGTTTAGAAATAGAGTTATGGATGATTTCTGCAAAGAAAAGGGTATTAGGAGAGAATATAGTGTTGCTAGAACACCACAACAGAATGGAGTGGTTGAAAGAAAGAATAGAACACTAATTGAAGCTGCTAGAACAATGTTAGCTGATTCTAAGCTACCAATAATCTTTTGGGCAGAGGCAATTAACACTGCTTGCTATGTTCAAAATAGAGTTTTAGTTGTGCAGCCTCACAATAAGACATCATATGAACTCTTTAATGGAAGAACTCCTGCAATAGGATTTCTTAGACCTTTTGGATGTCATGTGACAATTCTCAATACCTTAGACCATTTAGGAAAATTCGATGGTAAAGCAGATGAAGGTTTCTTAGTTGGATATTCTCTTGTTAGCAAAGCTTTTAGAGTTTATAACTTAAGAACTGAGAAAGTTCAAGAAGAACTACATGTGGAGTTTCAGGAAAACAAATCCAATGTAGTAGGTCAAGGACCAAAATGGATATTTGATCTTGATTATCTAACAAATTCTATGAATTATATTCCTGTTGTTGCAGAAACTAACAATTTTTCAGGTTCACAAGCAACAAATGAGGTGGAGTTAGATAAAGATCAATCTGATGTCATTATGCCATTGTGGTCAAGTACCAGTGTGGATTTAGCTTCAAACAATGATGAATCTTTTTCTGGTAAAGCAAAAAAGGATGTTGAGGCTCAAAGAAAAGATGTTGGAACAGAGGAACAACTCAATATGTTGAATATTGAAAGTACTGCTGGGACAGAGCAAGGTACTATTAGTACTTCTCAAGGTACTGGTAGTTCATTTGAAGGAACTGTTAGTTCAGTTGAAGGTACTGCTGGTCCTTCACACTCAAAAGATGCAGAGTTCCAAGAAGATGAAGTGGATGTGACTAATCTTTCATCATCTTATCATGTTCCTACTACCCCACACACAAGAATTCACAAAGTTCATTCCCTTGATAATGTGATAGGAGATATACAATCTGGTGTGAAGACAAGAAGACAACTAGTCTCTTCAGATCAAAAAAGGGTTCTTGATGCCCTTTATGCTTCAAAACAACATGAACTTTCAAACTCATGTTTATTTGTATGTTTTCTCTCTCAAAAGGAACCAAAGAATATTCTTACAGCCCTAGATGATTCAAGCTGGGTAGAGGCTATGCAAGAAGAGCTTCTTCAGTTCAAGATTCAAAAGGTTTGGGTGCTAGCTGATTTACCTACAGGTGAGAAGCTAATTGGCACTAGATGGGTTTTTAAGAACAAAAGGGATGACAGAGGAATTGTGATCAAGAATAAGGCTAGACTAGTAGCACAAGGGTACACACAAGAAGAAGGAATAGATTATGATGAAGTTTATGCTCCAGTAGCAAGGATTGAGGCAATTAGGCTGTTTCTAGCTTATGCTTCATTTTTAGGCTTCACAGTCTACCAAATGGATGTCAAAAGTGCATTTTTATATGGTGAAATTGAAAGAGAGGTGTATGTTTCACAACCTCCTGGTTTCATTGATCCATTACATCCAAACAAAGTGTACAGAGTAGTGAAAGCTCTCTATGGCCTTCATCAGGCACCAAGAGCTTGGTATGCAACACTTGCTTCCTATTTATTAGAAAATGGATTTCAAAGAGGGAAGATTGATCAGACACTTTTCATCAAACAGCACAAGAAGGATCTACTGTTAGTGCAGGTGTATCTGGATGACATTATCTTTGGATCTACAAGGAAGGAAATATGTTTAGAATTTGAGAAGCTTATGAAAGAGAAGTTTCAAATGAGTTCTATGGGAGAACTTACATTCTTTTTGGGTTTGCAAGTTAAGCAATCATTTGAAGGCATATTTATTAGTCAAGACAAATATGTTGCAGAGATACTTAGAAAATTTCAATTTGCTGATTCAAAAATAGCAAGCACACCAATGGACTCAGAGAAGCACCTTCTGAAAGATGAAGATGGAGAAAATGTAGATGTACACAGTTACAGATCTATGATAGGCTCCTTGATGTATCTTACATCATCTAGACCTGATATCATGTTTCCTGTTTGTGTATGTGCAAGATTTCAAGTTACTCCAAAGGTTTCTCATTTAATTGCAGTCAAGAGAATTTTTAGATATCTCAAAGGTCAACCAAGGTTGGGTATATGGTATTCTAGAGAATCTCCTTTTGATTTGGTAGCATATTCGGATAGTGATTATGCTGGTGCTAGCTTGGACAGAAAGTCAACAACTGGAGGATGTCAATTCCTTGGGTGTAGACTTGTCTCATGGCAGTGTAAGAAGCAAACAAGTGTGGCAAATTCAACAACTGAAGCTGAATATATAGCTGCTGCAAGTTGCTCTAGTCAAGTTCTATGGCTTCAAAACCAACTTCTTGATTATGGGTACAATTTCTTAAACACTGTTATTTATATTGATAATAGTAGTACAATTTGTATTATTAAAAATCCTGTACAACACTCTAAAACAAAACACATTGAAATTAGACATCACTTTATAAGAGACTGCAATGAGAAAAGATTAATTCAGGTTCTTAAAATTGCTTCAGAGCATAATTTTGCAGATCTGCTAACAAAAGCTTTTGATGTTTCAAGGTTTCAGTACTTGGTAGCAAGTATTGGAATGCTTAATCTTTAAATTTTCAATATGATGTGTTTTTTGTACATAAAATTTTGAAAGTACTGCTGGATTTATAAGGTACTGCTATATCAAAATTTGAATTGTGTTATTCATATAGTTGATTTTATGATTATTCTAATACAAGACAAGTACTTTGTACATTGTTCTTTTGGTTTTAGACTAACTATTTCAGGTATGAATATGTGAACACAAAGGATATTTCAAGTGAAATGGGAACAGCAGAATTCTTATCAAATTGCTGACCATAATAGATTTATGATGGACTGAGTTTAGGAATTAAACCTCCTTAAAACTTCTTTCTTGAAATCTAGTTATGATATTTCACAATTGAATTGATGACTTAGTTGATCAGATAGTAACTGATACAACTCACTTTCTATCATTTTATACTTTCAAGTATAATGAGTTAGTCTAAGGACATCTGATAGAAATAACAGCTAGCAAAAGTGAATCTAACACTTGTGTTGGAGCTAACAATTACTATGAGCTGGAAACCCTGTCAAGAAAATCTTTTGAATAGATTTATCTTTTCACAGGCAGTTAGTGATAACTGAAATACATTGGTTCTCACACAACCAGAGGTTATTTTAAACCGAAATTTTGATTAGGTGACTGTTATTCACTTGATTTCTTCAAAATGGTTGGAAGTAGTATGATTTTTCAATTCTCAAATTCATGAACATACTACTAAGTTAAATGATTTCTTAAAAGGATTTTCAAGGATTCAGAAAAACCACACATTTATGGACTATGAATCAAAAATGTCCACTGATTCACCTCTCATAGGAGTTAACACACCTAGAAGTGATGAGGACAGCAACTTAAACTCTTAAGGAATTGATGGCTTCATGTACAATATTGTCTGACAACAAATGTTACATATTGATGGATCAGTCAAAGGTACATAGTGAGATCTTCCAAACAAGGGGAGGAAACTAAAGTTATTTACTTCAGGGGAGGTTATAATCTCAGAGAAGGAAATAATTGCCCAGAAAAGGAAGAATAAACCAATATATGGAAGGAAAAGACAAGAGCATACAAGATGATGATGTAGAGGTTGAAAATGATTAGAACAGATCAAATATCTAGAAGGGATGAAGCATTTCTAAAGGAGAAAGTTCTATCTAGATCAAACGAAGGAAAGATTCAATTTTAGTTCATTATGTTTGTTTATCACTTGCAAAGGCATGCTGATAGATGATTTCACTTGTTGAAATCATTGCCTCTTACAATTCCTCCATCCAAGGAAATTGCACCATCTTTTGGTACAATGTTTTGATATTGCTGAAGTCAAAGAAGAACAAAGCAGATGAGTTCAGAATAGAAGAATAGTTCAGATTCATGAAGTGTTTGAAAGATCTTCACAAGTCCTCATTTAATTCAGAAAAACATGTTTGAATTAATTCACATGTTTAGGGGAGGATTGTTGGGAATTAAATATTCTGAAGTTAGAGTATTAGAAATTACTCTAAGTCAAAGGTACTGCTAGTACATCAAGGTACTGCTAGTACATCAAGGTACTGCTAGTTCATGATCAAAGTACTGCTAGTACATCAAGGTACTGCTGATCAGTGACTCATAGGATAAGATCGAAAAGATATTTATTGTATTTTGGTCAAACATATACGGTAGATAATATCTTACTCCATGTGCTTAGTTAACAAGTTGTATACATAGATACATGTTGTATCTTATGTACTGACACCAATATGCATAAGTTAAACAAGTAAGTCGGTCAAGACTTTTAGCAAATTTGTAAAGATCTTTTGCAACTATAAAAAAGATCTTAGACTAGTGATTATGTAGTACGTGAAATAATTGAATATCTGTTAAGACATAGAACAAACACAAATTACAAGTTGTAACTTAAGATTCAAGGTTTTGTAACCCTAGTGAAAAACTCAAGATCACTCGTATTATTTGGAATAATATTGAATCGTTTAGTGAAACACTTTCTTTGTTCATTGTTAAGTAACAAACAAAATTCTTCCATTTCCATAACATACATAACCTTCTAAGTGTGATTAAGTAAATTCCGCGTGCTTAATCATATTAAGTCAATATATCTCATACACAAAGATACAAGGTTTAACCACCTTAACCGTGTATAACCAAGGTCCTCACACTTCCACACCTTTTACACGCCAGGTATGCCCATCCGTGTTCACGATGAATTTTGTGTATCTTAGCATACACAATACATAAACATGGCTGACAAAGACAGAGATTTCCAGCACACCGTTACATAAATTATATAACATAAAAAAAATAAATATTTATTTATTTAAATAGTGAATATAGTATTCACTTACGTGCTCAGAGTCACGTATACTGCCTACAGACTTCTTCACAGCTCGTTCGAAAAATTCTTCAGGAGTCAAAATCTTTTTAGCAGGACGATACCCATCAATGTCTGCATACCTATAACATTGTATATGAATTTGTTATTATTTTTTAATTTTTTTATACATATATGTAGCATTGGACGAAAAAAATAAATTGTGATATTGTGTTACCTCTGCTTAAAGGCTGCAATTTCAGGGAGATCCTCATTGATGTAAATCTTTGTAGACCATATAGCATTAGTTACAGACGGTTTGTCTGAAGTATTGGTTTGAAAACTCCTATAAAGTAAAATGGATATGAATATAATTGTAAAATGTAGATATTTTACATAATTACCATTGTAATATGTCACTTTAGCCAGCTGGAGAATCAACACAACATGTCCAACTTTGTCACTAATTTTAGCCAACTTCGAAACTTATGAGCCCAAGCATCAAAGAAGCAACACTCCAACCTTCCACCACTGTTAAAAATAAAAGCATTAGTACAATAAAAAAATACATATCAACAAATGGTAAGGTTGATAACCAAAAAACTTACTCGACATCCTCAAGTACGACAATTCTCCTTATCTTGTCA